>JAEAOA010001615.1:0-75000 GCA_016746295.1 Potamilus streckersoni
ATTAGTATATTCGATTAGTTATTTACAAATGGAGTAAATTACAAAATAGAGCAAGTTACAAATGGAGCAAGTTACAAATGCAGTAAATTACAAAATAAAGCAAATTAAAAAATGGAGCAAATTACAAATGGAGCAAATTTACCCAAATCAAATAATATGTACCAGAGCACTAATCGTCTTGTCCATTCGCACATATCATCACAAGTGCTTGCAAAAGTTACAGAGAGAGAGAGAGAGAGAGAGAGAGAGAGAGAGAGAGAGAGAGAGAGAGAGAGAGAGAGAGAGAGAGAGGCTTGTGCGGCATGTGCTTGCACAAGTTAGAGAGAGAGAGAGAGAGAGAGAGAGAGGCTTGTGCGGCATGTGCTTGCACAAGTTAGAGAGAGAGAGAGAGAGAGAGAGAGAGAGGCTTGTGCGGCATGTGAAGCAACTCTCTATTCAATGTTTAGAAATGCAAAGCGTTGTTGTGCATCTCTCTCCTTTTAGTTATAATTCGATCGACACAAATATATCACCCACGCACGTAACGGTACCCTTAACGGTAGATGAATATACAACACAAATATATTAAGTCATTAAAATAAGAATTCTACATAATGCAACGCATTTTGCAGAGTAAATAAACGTTACGGAAGGAACTGGAAACAGTTTAAAGATTATTGAAGGAACGTGGTCTTGGTTTGACATCCATCAGGTGAGATATATGTTGTTTTATGTTTGCTATTATATATAAAACTATTTAAATAATTTCAACTATGCCCACCTCAAATATTGGTTTTTGAAATAAATGCATCCACATTCATATCGCTTTGTGGTTTATTTAGTAAAACAATCAAGGGTTAGATGGTGGCAAGTGCCTATAACCCATGCTGGTGGATTTGTCCCAAACGAGCCCAGTACTGATTCATTGTTCTCCAAAAACCAGTATCTCATTATTACCTGAACAAGTTTCTGGAACCTATATTCTATGAGAAAAGTGTTACACTGTTTGTACAAGAACAGAGCGTTTTCCCAAGTATTAATTGCTTTCCATACCGTGTTGGCATTTATTGTCACCTTCGGCCATTATTGCACCCATGTGATGATATGGACAAACGTTTAAACAATTTTATTTCATATAGTGGTACATCCATGCAGGTTTGTTAATAGAATGTACTAGTTTCAAGGGTGAGACTGCGTATACAGTATGTTCATTTGCACATGGAGAATGCTTCACTGACATAAACATTTTTAGCCAGCTATAATAATACTCAATGTTGATTTTCACATGTATAGTTTCGGAGGAATTAAGTTGATGCCAAGGGTTATTTAGACCAGAACACCATCCGGCCTGGTGTTCATTGGGGTGGCACTAGATCATAAGGTTTTTTAGTTGGTTTGATATTGAATACAGGTCCAGATGAATAAGTGGTACATTAGAAAATTTATTAGTAATGTATAGTTCGTATTTTCGTATCGTGCCTTCACACATGTGAGGAATCTTACTGTAGCAGTTTTGCCTGTGGTTGGCACGGTTATATTTGCATCAACAAATGTTTGCAAGAACAAACTTTTGGAAACAAATACTGACAGATCATGAATTTCAGTTCTCTTAGCATGTGTTTTCTGTTTTTATTTCCTTTCACCAAGTTATACGACTAGATCTAAACAGTTACTTAAAATTCTTCTCATCTTCTCACCACTATATACCAATAGTGTTTGGTAGAGTTGATTGGTGACCAAACACCTCTCCCCACGCCCAAGAGTGATTGATCTAAATCATGACGTATTTAAAGGATGTTTTCTTTAACAGGCAATCATCTCACCCTTTCTTGCCAGAATTTGTATATTTTGTATATAGTACGAGATACGTGGTAACAATGATAGTTGCAAAAAATGTTTGTGTAATTGACGAATTAAAGACAAAACCACCTTATCTTGCAATGATTTGGACAAACGTTTGGAAAAGATATGTTTTAAGCAATTGTAGGTTAAAAACTCGGCATGTATACAGGTAGGTACAGTTTCTTCTGTTTGACAGCGCGAGTTGGACGTTCACTGCAAAAGTAGAATGCAGTGTTTGTACATATCGAAGTTGGTCCGCTTGAACGGAAACCGTAACAATTATTTTACTTTGAATACATTTCTGCTGAAATATGCAGATCATACGGAATAATTTCTCAATAGCACTTAAGATTTTTACCGTTCTTTAAATTGCATAAGCAGGACCATTATTAGATCACTTTAGTACATCATTTTTATTTATCCAACAGTCATAAAAAAGTGCCTTTTACTTGTCTTTGCACCTTGTAGAACTTCCTATATTAAGGAAGCTACTAATTCGACGGATTTGTCCGTTTTATTATCTTGTTTTACATGATAAAACACATTTTGTTCTGAATTTACAACGTGATGTTGTACAATATTCTCCAGCGTTTTGACTTTGCGTAAGTATTGAGTTAGTATTTTCCACTTCAATGGCTACAATCGACGATTTGTGTTGTGTAAGAAAACCTGTACGTAACGTTTCATGGTTGTTTAGTGGCTGCAGATGGCTTTCTCGCGTAGTGCCTTCGTTATGTCTCTGGAGATTGTATTAAACTTTGCTATAGCCAAATCGCGGAATTGTTTGTGCTTTCTAGCGTTTACTTGAGACAGCAGCTTCTGAACTCTTTCCTAATTAGGATTAGATTACATTTCAAAACGTGATGTCAAAAATAATAGCAATGATGGTTGGCGGGATTCCAAACTGGTTTTTATCTGTATGGTATTTTCTGTTCTGTTCATAAAGACGTTTTTGAGAAACACTTGCTGATCTTGGAGGATTGTGTCTAGAGACATAATTCCTGAAGATAACGTCTTTAAAGATGTGTTAATATCTCTGGATATACCCAATTTATTTTTTCAAACAGTACTGGTAAAAAAGGGATGTGAAAACAAACAATATTTTCTTAAAATCTTCAGAATCGGAAATGACATCTCCTTCAACACGCCCACCCAAATATTCGTCAAGATTCAAGCGTTGATTTCCTCTTGTTTGGATGTTTGATGATTGCTTGATTTTCTGGCAATTCACTGTAATGCAACAGGATATATCATTGTCCAAAGTCGTTCAGTGTATTTGTCTGTACAGCTGAGTGAGATATGTCATTGTCGTTGTCATTCCGCAAAGAAAGGTTATGCCAAAGAATTGTCACCAAACTCCTAGTTCTCATTGTAATAGTACTCATGCTAGATAGCAATTGTTTTACCTGTTGCAGCAAAATCGGGTGCACTTGGAGTCCCCAATGCCAAAGATATATATTCTTTATATCTTCGTTCCAATCTAATCCTCATCAACCCCAAGTTGGGACAAGAGCACATCCATAAGTGGTTTGACTTCTTTGTCGATATTAACTGTTTTGTCGAATTCCACCAACGAGTAAAGTTCATTGACTTTGCATGGTTTATCATCCATTACCTTGACATAAGCTGCGTGAGATCTAATTGATAATGTAGGATAAGTTTAGAGTGACAGAAAATATTTTTATGTGTCTTGACTCCAAGACAATCACTTCTATTGATGTATCTGGTTGTCAAAATAAACTGAAGCAAAACTTTTCGTAAGGGTGCCATTTAAGGCGATAGACAGAATTGCACTACTAAAATTATGTCTTTAAAATCAACTCCCTTTATACTGCGTAGGATTGAAATGTCTGGCAAACTCCGTTTTTACTTCAATAAAACTTCATGAAAGGAAAGCCGCGCCATGAATGCTGGTAGTGTTGTTGACAATGTTGAGTAAAAATTTTTTAATGTTTTGAAAGTCGTGGGTTGAACCTCGTGTACACAAACCGGATGAATCTAATGATGTAACCCCATCAACTGGCTTGAGTATGCCTTTGCAGGGTATATTTAGCCAGGAATAGACTTCTATCTTTTAAATTCTCGTTGTTCCACACTATGCATAGAAAAACCTATTCTTGCCACACCCATACAATATGGCCAAGCATTGCTCTATTATTGCTGGAGATAAAACGTCTTGCTTCTATCTAATGAGTGTTTCCCTAGATGACATGTTTCATTGGTTTCGACGTAAAAGGCAATTTCGTCTTTGTCGTGGTTTAATGTGTATAAATACGTAACTATCAGACCAAATCTTTGCATTACGGAATGTCTGGTCAGAGAACAATATGATTAAGGACTTGCTCAACTTCAGCTGTGGACGTATTGGATCGGAGTCGACAGGGTACCAGTTGTAGACCTAGCAATAGAAGTTCAACATAGCAGCTGTAAATCTGAACCAAAGTATATGTATAGCTGAGTAAAAAGCGTTGCTGATCGAGTAAGAGATGATTGGGCGTTGCTGACCGATTATTGGGAGCTGATTGTTTGATGAGCCAAGTAATTGAATGAACATTGGAGACGGTGAAAACCTGTAATGCTGAAATCTTGATTGAATAATGTGAATGTTAGTCAAATATTCTAGTGACAAAATGTTTGTATACCTACATTCATGTAAACGTTAAGCCGTGGGCTAAGTTAGAGTTATTTTACCCGGTGTTTTGGGACTGTAAATATGGCCAAGCATTGCTCTAGTATTACTGGAGATAAAACATCTTGCTTCTGTCTTTTAAGTGTTTCCCTAGATGATATGTTTCATTGACTTCGACCAAAACTGTAAATTCGTCTTTGTCGGGCCGAGTGTTCTCCTGGTGGCCAAACATTTCCATTTGAATATTAACCTGTCTTCAGTCACATTTTATTTTATCAGATAATGCCCATGAATTAAAGAATTTCAGTAGCGATGTACCTGAACTGCAAAAATGTCTCCATTAGTAAACAATTATGCCCATAGCGCTTCCTCCGCAGTACGCTTGGTATAATGTATGATGTCAGCACTATTGTCTGTAACCAAATAATACAAGCATGATAAACCAGAACTGTCACCCTTTACTTATCAAATACATGTATTCGGGTTTTGTCTTTGTGTGCAACGATACCTGAGGGTGATTTGTGTATATTGTACAATTTTCGAAGCAGTAAGTTCGGTTTATCCTATGTCGCATGTGCGAAGTGCTTTCGATGGAAACATCTAATAATTATAACGCATAGACGATGCTGGACTGCATCGAATGTGTCTAAATGCGTCAATATAGGACTAAATCTATAGCAATAGAAGTTGAACATAGCAGCTGTAAATCTGAACCAAAATATCAGTACATCTGAGTAAACAGCGTTGCTGGTCGAGTAGCAGATGATTGGGTGTTGCTGACCGATTATTGGGAGCTGATTGTTTGCTTAACCAAGTAATTGAATGAACATCATGATCGGTGAAAACCTGCAATGCTGAAGTCTTGATTGACTAATGTGAATGTTAGTCAAGTATTTATTCTAGTGAGGAAATGTTTGTGTACTTAAATTCATGTAAACGCTAATTTGTGGGATAAGTTAGAGGTTTTTTACCCGGTGTTTTGGAACTGTAAAGATGTTTTTATGATATCTGTCTTTTTGTTTTCATCATTTTACTCTTTGCGTAAAGTGTCTCATATTCCACTATTTAAGAGGATACTTTTTTATTATACATATAACGTACATCATCGCATTGTTAATGTTTCCAATATTTGGATCTTGTAAACGCACGTATTAGTCATAATTTATTTCTTATTTGAGGCATTCATCAACAAGCATTGCATTTATATCATCATGAAAAGTGCTCTGTTGTAAATACTAAATCCAACCCGGTTTTTGTGTTACAAGAACCATTTGGGTATTTTCCTTTTCCTCAACTTCAGTAGGTTCTATATCTTTGTGTCCCGCATTGCCTATGATTGAAATAATATTTACTTTAAGCGTCGTTACAGCACAAACAGACGCCAAAGACAAGATCGTGGAAACATCAACAGTGATTTTGTTCAAAGGATATTTATAAACGTTGATGGAAATGAATTGTGTTTACAAAGACGCTCTTAATATTTATGGTATCTACAATAAATTTCTACCTCATAAAATTAACAAATTCTGGCTGTCAAGGTATACAAGATGCCGATACCGCTGTTACACTGGTAGGCGATGCCAAATCTGTTTTCACAACTGAGTTTGACTACTCTATCCACATCGCATTCTGAGCTCGCATTTGGTATAGCTATGTTTTAGGCAGACAAGTGCTATCTGCCATATTACCGATACCGTGTTTTAGATATTTGGCATTTGTCTATTTATATATGTGAATTTGATATATTGAAACGAATAGTGACTTTTAATCAATTGCGACATTTGTGTGCCACCTGCAGCACCCACCCCCTTTGTGGCTTGGGAACTTAAATTATTTTTGCGTAGATCTTTCAGTTATATTGTCGAGCAAATGTCATTTAATTTAGTTCCAACGTCACATACATTGCAACAAACAATTGTCTGTGCACGCATTGGGTCAAGTTTCTATATTTGTATTTAGGTTAACTTTTACAAAGATGTAATCATTGATGCTTTAACATTACTTCAAGTGTCTATTTTCTTTTAAATTGCAATGGATTAAATTTTTTATAGTCGCATTTAATTCACATTCATCAGATCCAATATTTTACTTTGTTAATAGATTTATGACTTTTTGTCAATTGCGACATTTGTGTGACACCCCATCCCACCCTTTTGTAGCTTAGGATCTTTCGGTTATATTGTCGGTAAACGTCATTTACTTTAATTCCAACATCACATATATTGCAACAAACAATAGTCTGTGCACACTTTGGGTCAAGTCTCTTTATCTGTATTTCGTTTTGGATACCTTTTATAAAGATGTAATCATTGAGGCTTTAACATTACTTTTAGAGTTTATTTTCTTTTCGTTTGCAATGTATTAAATTAAAATTTTGTATAATGACATCTAATTCACATGCATCCGATACAATAGTTTACTTTTATAATAGATTTATGCGTTATTTTAATTGCCTGATCTACATGGAACCAACAATGTGTTTCAGTGTTACTCTTTGGGAATGTGATTTTGATATCTATCCCTTTAACTTTATATTCCATCAGGTTTCTCTATTCATGGGAAGATATGTGAAGTTGGTAGCAGAATCCAAATAGTCAGTTCAGAAGATTATGTTGTGACGGTGAGCACCACTGTCCACGAACTTGGACACAGGTAAGTCAACTCTTTGTGACCTATTTATTTGTACTCCACATTTGCCTTTACATGTTTAATGCTTTAAGTGCTAATGGTGGATTTGTGATTTCAACAGGTGCGAAAGTTAGATCATATGGTCTGCAGTGACATTGAAACCAAACTTCGTAAAACAAAACTCACCTGAACAAAAAAAAATTAATAACTGTTTACAGCTATAAATAGAGGAAATGCTGGTTTAAAAAATATAGATACGTAACGTTTAACTCACAGCATCAACACTGCATAAAACTGAGATAAGGGAAAAAGGAAATGACTATTGGCACAGAAGCTCTGAACTTATGAAAAGTATTGAGGAACACTACGACATAGAAACAAGCCGAAACCGCATATCAAAAACAAAGGGAGTTCATGAATTGTGGCACAGATTAGTCATTAATAGCATGACCTAAATAAAGTTTGGGATGATTCCACCAAAGGCGCAGACATAAATTCAAGAGAAAACAAAATAAGACAAAAGGATATATTGCTATATTCAAGTACTTAATCAAGCCATCTGAGTCAGGAGATTAGAATTAACGTCAGGCGCAATGCATGCAGGGAGTATGTTAAATAAAATTTGATGACAGATTCGATAAATGCAAGGAAAGATTTTCGAAGTCCTTAAAATGGAAAGTATCAATAACTGTTATAAATTGTGGTAGAAAAACGAATAAACAAACTTGATCGTGATAAGTTTGAAAAAACCACAACTATAGTTCAACGGAATTCGTTTTCTTGTTTCTTAGCTCTCATGTATTCGCTTTAAAGTAAAACATAACACTTGGAGAAGATAGTATTGATACTATATCTGATATTCGAAGCAAACAATAGCAATAAAATAATGCATGACATAATACTGGTGTTGACTCGAATTTGACCAAGTTTCTCGAGAATAACTATCATATCCGGATTTAAAACATTGTATGAAAATATTTATGTTTATTATGTTTTTATTCTCTTATATTATGTTCAAAGCTTGGATTATTTTCATTAATAAATTATTGATTTTAACATTTATTTACTCTTGAGGTATAATTCATGCTTATTAAAGAAATTACAGTTTTGGTGGGTTTTAACTTTATTTTATTATATCGACGGTCTAGATATTTTATAGAATTACCAGCTTCTGGGTTACACTTTTGTGTTATTATGTGAGATGTCTAATCTCTTAAGAGTATAAAACTTACTATTGAGAAGTAATACTTTATGCGTTCTACTCTGATATGAAAAGATTTATTCGGTCATTCATCGACTTTTTAAATCTGATTATCAGGTTTTATTTACCATTGTGCAATTATGTTAAACCTATTTTTTCCTTGCAATATTTGTTTCACACATAACAGACAGTATCGATATTTTTCTACATTTAAACATGTTAACTTTTGTGTGTGCATGACCATCTTCCGCATGATCTATGCAGTATCATAAGCGATCTTGGCGTTATAAATGCAGTTTGTTCTTACCACTACCTTACCTACCTTACGCAGGGTAATCATCTCAGAAAATGTATAATGAAAGAGAGCTGACAGTAGTCTCATTAGACAGTGCTACCAGACGAAGTTTCGATTTTAAAATTTTGCATTGTAAATTGTCTAAAGTCTAGGAAATTGTTAATTACAGTCTTGGAGCAAAGCACGATGGTGAGGCAGAAGCCGCAGCTTGTAGAGCTGAAGATAAATTTATTATGTCTCCCTCTGCACCAGACCTGGAACTAAATAAAGAATACTCCAGGAACCCTTGGCTTTTCTCTATATGCTCTGTGGAAGCTTTCATCAAGACACTAGCAACCAAGTATGTATGTGTACCAAGATATATAACATTACAAAGTTAGACTTATGTGTCTCCAATTGCCCTTGATAAGTGCGACTGGCATGGCCATTTTATCAAGAAAACCCACATTCTTATATATCAGTTTTGGTGAAAATGATATTTGTTCTCAGCAGTGTAAGACAAGGTTCCAAGAATAACTATGAATACCTCATTGCCTAATATTATAGAGAATGTATGCCTGTATGTGCTCCTTTGTTTAGCAACATACGACTAGAATCTCTTGCCTGTATGCAAACATTCAAAGTTATATACCTCGGCGAATAGGAAGTTCGCATACAAACAGGGGAATGATTTGTTGGTAGGTAGGATCCTGCCAGAAATATAAGTTAACACACTAATAATATTATTTTGTATTTAGAACTTGTGTGTTCACTAAAAGTGTCTACAGCGAGGACAAAATAAACGAATGGAAACAATTTATGCAGAAACTGCCAGGAGAGCTGTATAATCCCGATGAGCAGTGTCAGATCATTTATGGGCCAGGATCATTCTACTGTGGGGTATGTACAAAAGTGTGCGCGTGTGTGTTTGTGTACGAGCACTTCCAATTCCAGCAATAAGTATCTTGTATTATATGTAAGACAGTTGGTAAATATGACAATTTAAAAAGGCATCATATACGTTTTGTAATTCATGTTGCTATGGAAAATATTGCAACTGCAAGAGCTACAAGCAGTTTATACTAACTGGTCAAAAATTAGACTAAAACTAAGCTGATGAAAAGTAGCGAACGTGAACAGGAATAAAGTAGACATAGCGAATGAAATAGGCGAGAGTCTTATGACCAGCTGCAACACTTCTTTTGTGAATAATTTAAAGGAGATAGATTCTTAGAAAGCTAAACCTGTTTCTGCAATGATTAAAATGGTCGCAAGAGCTGGCGTTTTGTTCTGTTTTCAATCGTCTTATAGTAGCCGAGATTTTAACTTTAAGCAAGTTTCTCTAAGAGATTCGTTTCAAAAATCTAATTTATATTCAAATATTTCATTGAATATTTCCTTCAATGTCCACTTTGAAAAGATTCTTACTTAAATTTGTTTCATCATTGTTTTATATATTATTGATATTACACGATCGTGACACTGTTTTACTAAAGTCAATCAAATGAAAACATCAGATGGTGAACACATGAATAATTCTCTTGCACATATTTAAGACATTGTAGCATAACATTGGATAACATACATGTAGGAACTCCATTTTTAAGAGCTAGATTACCCATTTCTAGATAGATAATGAATCTTAACTTCATTAAGATTTCTTTCCTTATCTTCTTTAGTCTTTTATCCCATGGCGGATACATATTGGAGTAATTGTAGTGCTAATTGATTTCAAACGTATTTTAAGAGATTTATGTAGCTCATAGTTATTACGAATTGAACTACGTCAAACCTGATTGCTTGTGTTTTGTTGTTTGTATTTTGATGGCTTTTTCTGTAACGTTAATAATGATTTCATAATACATTGAAAGGAGAATCATCAAACAAATGATGGTAATAATTAGAGTAAATTAAAATAACAGAGACCTACATTTCACATTTGGCTTGCTCTTGTCTATCATACGACCAAAATTGGTTATGTTCTCCATTGAACTTTTGGCTTGTGAAGTTTTCCTTCCAATTCTACTGTTTTAATTCTTTTATATCAACATGTTTGTTATAATGATTCCGAAAAAGTGCATCTTTCGTGCATTTTGTATCTGAGGAAAACATTATTTTTAACAAATCCTTTAGCCAACATTTACTTCCATAAAATACTATTGGCATATTTACATTAGTATATATTTCTTTTTCTGTCATCCCAATCTGCTTTATAAATTTGTCTCCTGCGCATTTGTGTGGTTTAATTACATTTTTGTTTGGTGGGTACATTTCTGAAATAACGACATGACTAGATTATATACCTTAACTCACACACACAAATACACATGCATACATGGCAAGGTAAGGCAGCAATTAGCAAATATGCCGCTTCAGCAAAATTTTCGGGTGATGTTGCTGTATCTTGGTTACCACGACAAGCAGTATGCCAATTCTCTTTAAATCCACCTAAAAAATTAAATACGCACATTTCGATGTCACTGTTCCTAACGAAGTTCATCAAGCGGATATCTTGTTTTTGCCACACGATACCATTAAAACAAGTAGACGTCAACACACATACAGATACACTTTAACTGTAGTAGACGTTGCCAGCATATATAAAGAAGTGGAGCCGCTATCAGCGAAGACAGCATCTAAAGTTGTAATTGCGTTCGAATGATTTCGTCAGCGAGGACAATTACAATGACCAAAACTATTACAGGTTGATCTTGGCAAAGAATTTCTTGGTGCAGTATCATCGTTGATGAACACGCACAACGTTAAAATCAGACAAGGACACACGGAGCTTCATCGTTATCAGGCGATCTTTGAACTATTTAATTGAATAATTGCCGAGAAGTTATTCGGGTATCAGTATGCAAAGGAAATATCCCTGATCTTTGTTCATGCAAATACAAGATCTCGTGAATGGATTGCGAGGTTACCGAGTATGATAGCTGCCTGAATAAGGAAGTTACTCGTGCAACTTCTATGAAGCCGTCTGATGCGATCACAAAAAAATATATACCGATAAAACGTGAATTTATTTCTCAACCAATACTAGGCAATGTTAAGTTTAGATATTTGTACGAACCTTTCGAACTCGAAGGAGGCAGAAAAAGGGCAACTGATCCTATTTGGAGTGTGACCATACACAAAATATTCAGCGTAGTAAGGTCCACAGGTAGACCTGCAATTTACAGATTAGATTCAACTTCTCCTCAGTGAGGATTTTACGCGAACAATTACAAAAAATTCCTAAGGATATGCAATTACCACCAAGTACACTTTTATAAACGTGCAGCCCCTCGACGTCGATAACACTCCAAACATGTCAGCATCACATTTTCACGCGTGTGAACATGACTACTATTAATTCTATCAACGGTAAATTGTCTTGGGTTATTACTCGAATACAGCCACAACATTATTGCGTTGCAATTTGCGCAATGATTATTTTGTCGTTTTGCGATATAATAATAATATCCACATCTACATCAAACTCGCGATTACATTTTTGTTACACTGCTTATAGCTGACTAATTTTCTTATTAATATCGACATTATAAGTGATTTCTTCTGTTATTACGCAATCCATGATAACTCGTTTCAGATGTGATTTTTTACTAACTCTAGATACTGCAAGATAAACTAGATTTGACCACTCAATACGATGATCGACGATCCAAACTTTAGTATCATTGATAGTTAATCCCTGCGACGAATGAATCATTATAGCGTACCCTAACGTCCATAGCGATTTATCCATATTTAACGCGCTCTCGACAACATCAACAGTGACAAGGGCATTTAAACCAAGATTTTGTATTCCTCTACCAGGAATCTCACCATCATCATTTTGTTGTCTAGTATCTTCTTGGCGATAACGCAAAGGTACATGAAACTTTAGGAATTTTTCCTTGTGTAATGCATATAATTTTTTTGCAGTTCGTCACGAACTATTTTTCTACTAGCAACTATCAAATCAGCAGGTTTCCATAGAGTCCAAAAATCACTCATGGATGTTTCTGGAATTCCCTCACGCATTATTTCACATTGTATTTTATCTGGTTGAAGTCGTATTAATCTTTTGAATTCTTTCAGCGAGTCATCAATAGCTCTATGGTCATCTGATATTTCTTCGTAATTATCTGCAAATGTTTTCAACCACTCATGTGGAGACTGTCCAACAAAGGGTGGCGGTTAACAATGCTCGCCACACATAAACACAGCAGTATTTGATAGTAACATCCAATCAAGAAATATTTGTAATACCTCCAGAGACATCGTATATATCTCGTCCCATATGATAATTTTAGGTATATATTTTTCACCCATTCGTGATGGGGTCCATGTATCTCCGCACCATCTAAAGAAACTATGATATGTACACGAGTTTACATCTCGTTGCTTTATTTCCCTGGCGAGTTTGTGCGTTGGTGTTAAGACAATCATATCTAAACTCATGAATAATTTAATCGCGCGTGTTGTTTTACCTAAACCTCCACACCCATTAAGATAAACGGTCTTATGTATAGATACAGGATCATACACGGATGCCGCAGATGATTTTGATACTTGATTATTTCTGTAATATGTTTCCACAAATGGAACATCAGAAAATTCACAACAACTAAGTATATTTTCTTGTTTTATCCTCCACGTTCCCCATTCACCATTACCGAGTAGCGTTTTTAATAAATCCTAATATTTTTGTGTATATAAAATGAATCTGTCACGACTCTGACAGCGTATTGAGGATATCTTCTTTATCATCGATAATAGATTTATGGAAACGTATGCTACCATCGAAGATCTTAGATGAGTAAACTGTGGTGACTCGCCATCAGTATATCTCACAATGGTACCTAGTTTTGTTTTGATAAATAAGCATTACGTCGACTTATAAATGTGTTTTCCTCCATCGTATCTGCGATCATGAAATCGAGTTCAGCATCGTACATAATCAATCTTGTACAAGTTCTTTTATGATCATGTGATCCTCCTTGCGTAAACTTATCGATTATCTTTCTGCCGAGATTTTTTGCAGCGTATTTGGCATCAAACACATCGGGTTCTGGCAAACAAACTTGCAGGAATATGATATAATAGCTTCAATTACTTTCAACGATACCGAAATTTCAATATCAAGCATTTACCGCAATAGCACTATTGGAACCCAAAATTTTTCAGAAAAAATTTTCCAAACCACGCATAAACAATTGGTTGGAGACATTCTCTAAACTCGAATGATTCTACATAAGCAAATCCTGTATAGTCAAACTCTGGTAAGGGTCCGTTTATCGCAACTCTGGTCATGTCATTTGTAGAATGTCCAAATCTATTAAGGCATTTAGAACAATCTCCATATCCAAGCAAACTCCCAGGATAACACGCTGCCATATCAACTGAGATAACGTCGTTGTAATTATATTTAGTATTCCACAATCCGCCGTGTCCGTATTCGATACAACTGCTCACGACATCTTCTAGAAATTCTAATCGTGTCGGTTTCCACGAGTTTTTCTCCTGAGCGAAATGAGCAGCAACCGATGTTACGGTAAAACAATTACATAGTAATTGCCTAACATTGATATCGTCAGAAGTATATTTCAGCGCAAGTTTTTCCGTTTCTTTATAACGAGATTTTGTACTATAAATGTCACCGTTAGACCGTACAAACTGATCATAATGATCACATTCCGAACTCTGAAACAAACACACAGAAACAGGGTCACGTTTGATAAAATCACCGATGGAATCAAATACATCATCGTGGTAAAATTTAACCATTCTTTCTCGTATAAATACAGATACATCATTAGTCCTTGCATGTGCGTTATGATCAATGATTGTTATAGGGTTTCCATTTTTTTATATATTTTGGTTTGTACAAAATCTCTCTGGTGAATGTCTTCATTGCTAATGGAAATCTTAATAACTTTTCTAGCTCAGCAACGTCGCTGATGAACGCTCCAGTGTCTTTACCTTTTTCAGCCCACATATTTATTTTTGTTACGCCTTAAATCTGTTAAACATTTCCCCGTATCGCGTTTGTGAAGTGTTCTATAACTCGCTCTGCTACACAGTTTATCCTCGACAATTTCATTTTTTTGAGATCTCCAACGTCAGGTTTATCATTTATCGCATAGAGCGCGTACACAACAGCAATTAAATATGCCATAATGTTTTCAAAATCTATTATTATTATTATTATTATTATTATTATTATTATTATTATTATTATTATTATTATTATTATTATTATTATTATTATTATTATTATTATTATTATTATTATTTAAATATGAACATGTCCAAAGCTCTCTCTCTCTCTCTCTCTCTCTCTCTCTCTCTCTCTCTCTCTCTCTCTCTCTCTCTCTCTCTCTCTCTCTCTCTCTCTGCCATAGTAGCAAGATAAGATAAGGGCTAAAATCTATGAATTACGAATGTAGGGGATTTTTGTTTGTATCATCTCACGATATCACTGGACTTATGAATGATGGCAAAAAAGTCAAACCGACTAAAGGATGAGAGACAGACAGACACACAGAGACAGACATGACAAACGCACAGAGATACAGAGAAAGAAATACAGACAGAGACATACAGAGAGACAGACACTAAGAAAGAGGTTTAAAAACAAACCTGCGAGATAGAGAGAGAGAGTTCATGGTCGATTGCACTGTTGCTAAAGCAGAATCATGACTTAGATTAAATGTAAATATCTTAAAATAATTTTGGTTCGTCAATTGGCTTAGCTTTTATTCCACGTTAATTTTCATGCACCGGTATGTGAATAGCGTAGCTATCCTAGTGTTATACTTGTATCACTAAAACTATATTTCATCTTTGTGGAGGGTTCTCCCTACTGTGAGGGTTTGGATGTAGGGAATTGGGGTAGGTTGCTTCCAATATTATTTAAATTGTTGCAGAAGACCCATCCTGGTTAGACTTTGGTTTGGAAGTTGAGATAGTAAATGTTTGATGTACAGCTCTGAGCCTCCAGTCAGTAATGCCGACGGTTAAAAGATTAAAAATATAAAACGGTGAAGTTAAATAATAACAATTTAATAACAAAAAAATAATCAATCATTCGAATTTCCTAAATACGCTTCTACATCTCGTAAATGTTCTCCTCACAATCTTCCAGGTATATTGACGAACTTTGAATGTGGTTAGATAATATTATCGAATCTAAGATTTAGACCCACCTTCTAGCTGTATTCCTATTGGATGTTGCTGGACGGACTCGATCAATATTTTCCCATTGTCTACGCGGCAGGTAGAACACGCACAGATTACTCTACGGGCTTCCTTTTGATATCAGAAGCAAGGTATAACACTTGTGTGAGAGCTATAAGTTGAAGACCCGATGGCTGGTGACTTGCATAATCAGTTAACACTGACTTGCTGCGATGCTTACACATCAAACGCAGTGAATACATGTTAAGTTTATACATCAGGACATGACAATGTTTAAATCACAAGTGTGTATTATATTGATTTAATCAACGTGGATACATATAGAAACCAAGAACAGAAAAACAATTAACTTATCAATATTCAGATGTCATCTCAAATAGCCACTAATTGGATAGAACAACATTTTGTAGCGGACACAATTGTAGATCTAATGAGTTCATTCACGAGGACAAGACACGGATGCCTTTAGTAAATCTGAACTCCGTTCAAAGGAAAAATATATGTATTTGTATGTTATATAAATAAAATATATGTACAGTATGTATGCTGTACCAATGATATACCACTGGTATACATTTTTCATATATATATATATATATATATATATATATATATATATATATATATATATATATATATATATATATATATATATATATATATATATATATATATATATATATATAGTCAACAGTCATATAATTCCAGCGCAGTTGTATTTGATACATATTATTAAAAGTTTCAACACTTCGAAGAATTTATATTCTGATATAATGACAAAATCACCATGTCATGGAATATCGATCGCAGTAAATATATTTTTCACAAAGATACTGGAAGAGGATTCTCCAGAATATGTGAGTTGAAAGTGATTCGTTTTTGTTATTCCATTATTGTAAGGTTTCTCAGCTTTTTTCATTTCTGTCTTGAATTCTACGTTTAGCTTATGAGCTAAAAAGAAAGACAACTGGTTTCTATGTTGGCAAACTCTGTAAGTTATAACATAGAGATAAATTATTCTGCCTCATAACTGCCATAACTGACAAGTCATACACTACTTATTGTTTTTACGGCAATTAGGCAAGGTCACCTATATTAATCTATTCGGTTATTTTAATATATTCTCAACTATATGCAGATATTGCTATATAAGCTATGGTGTTTATTATTAACACCACATCAGCGCCTCTAACCGACTTTCTTTCTTCCCCATCGCCACATTAACTTAAGATTAACACAGGCCATACCTCTTGCCTGCAAACTCTGAAACCTCTAAATTCATTTTCATAATAGTTAAAACCACTATGTGAAGATCTTGAATCTTGTGCTAAGCGTTTCTGTTTCCTTTTTCTTTAAGAAAATACCATCAATGATGTGCCACTTCATGTATTGTACGGATCCAAAGACGCGCAAATGCAATGATGAATATTGGACTGCAGCTACTGGCACATCGTGTGGAACAGCATCGGTAATCTATTTGTCTTTTTGTCTTTCTTAGCTAAGAAAAAGTATTGGTTTCAAGGTTTTAGCAAGCTCATTGAACAGCACAATTTCAAACCATTTATACTTATAATTAGGTGTTATAAAAAGGAATTAGTGTCGTTTATAATAATTATCAGCAAAATCCACTCACTTGCAAATGAATAAAATTCATGACTTGTGTGTTTATGTGGCTGTCGAATCAGACTTATTGCTTGTGTCCCGCAAAATGTACATTCATCATCATTTTTGTTTCCAGTGGTGCATAGAAGGTCTGTGTGTTCGAAAGAGTGCGAAATAGGTATGTACTTTCCCTTAGTTTGTCCCATGCTTAGACTGATGAATACTCGATCAAAGAATTGCTGATAGTCTGATAAAAAGCAAAACCAATATCTCCAAACCACCCTTCGAAATTATTATGTTAATATAATTTAACGTATTAGTTTAAGTAGTATAGGGAAATGAGGGATTTAGCTCACTTTTTTTTGCCCTCCAAACAAGTATATATTAAATGAGCGTTTTAGCTCACTTTTCTTTTTACCCTCCAAACAAGTATAAATTATAATCCTAAATTATCCCAACCTCATAAGGAAATGAAGGATTTAGCTCACTTTTTTTAACCCTCCAAACAAGTATAAATTATAGTCCTAAATTATCCCCCACCTCAGAGGGAAATGAGGGATTTAGCTCACTTTTTTTACCCTGCAAACAAGTATAAATTATAGTCCTAAATTATCCCCCACCAAACCCCTTGTTTCCTACTACTACTACACAGACAGATATTTTGTAACCAGATAAAACAACAGGTTTTGGAATGCTATGATTTATCCAGAAAAACTCTGTCATACAGAAGTGACGAGTTTGTTAGAACAGCGCATGCGTGGAATACGATTATTCTAAAGACGGCAAATGGGTCTTACCACAAGTTTTTTATCAGATAACAGGATGAAAATTAAACTGTACATTAGAACGTTTCATTTAACAAGGCGGACATTAAACTAGCATTAGAATGAAAATGATGATGGTAAGTGATATTATTTTAGTTATATTATATCTTAAGTTTAGATAAAATTTTACGTTACTCATATTTTTTTGATAATATTTTTATATTTGCTCACCCTCATTGGTAGAATATCTGTTAACATATTGTCAATAAAACGAAATTCACGTAATAAATCATCCATATTATATTTAACTCCTCGTAGGTAAGACCAGATCTGATCAAGTAGTTTCTTGTAAGTTTTAATTGATGTTAAACAACCGTGCTTCTTTATCAAAAGTCTTGGTTCAACCTTTTTACACGCCGCTGTAAGTGAAACACCAATAGCGGGTATGATTAACAAAAAAGGATTTAATGATACCCCATTTGAAGTTATACCAGAACTGGTCAGTAACAAGGGTAGATAAGATATTACTCGAAGGATCTTGTTGTAGTATTTGTAACATTTTTTTCACGCACCAAAGTTTTTTATGATAATATATATAGTATTGTATTAATGCATCTACATCTTGTTTTGGAATATCTTTTGAAATATGATTGAAATCAACTATACTTCTTTTCATTATAATATTAGTTCACATAGTCCTATGTTTGGTTAATCCATAATAAGAGCTGGTTGTTCAGCTATAAATTCCAAACACCAGAGAAAAATTGCTAATTTTAAAGTTTTATCAACTGGTTCAAGTACAAATTCTTCTTCAGAATTTTTGTTTTTTATTACAGATAATAATCCAGATGAGTCATCATTTGGATGACGAAATAGATATTTGGTAGATATTCTAAACTTTGCACTGCTAAACACTGACAATCTATACACACCAGTAACTTCTGAAATATATTTGATAGAATTATTTTTTGGTGTCCACCCAGTATAACCAGTATCAACAGTATACACAATATTTTTAATCTGTTTGTGAAGAATTTTAACCATTCTCGTTTTCTCAACAATATTAGGAATTCCACTAATAATATTATTGAGTTTTGTGTTAATATCATTGAGTTTTGTGTTAATATTATCGAGTGTAATGTTAACAATTGATGGATTTCCAAAAAAACCATCTTTAAGCGTGTTTATGTTTCTACGAAAATTTAAAAACGTTTTTACGTGACCGGTAAATTAATTTTTGAGCGCTGTTATTTCATTACTGATTGGAACGTCCTGATCATCGACATATTTCTTAGTTACAGCGTCTCCATCTGTAGCTGGATATCCAAGATCTGTAATCTTTTTCTGGTTCATAACAATATTCCCATTAAATAAATCACCAGCTTTTTTAACAAAATCATTTACTGACCTACCAGAATCGTGTATCTTACCTTGATTGTTAAAAGTCATGATATTATCAGCAACCGCATTAGGAATTCGTACAAGTATCTGGCAGTTTTACATCACTCGTTTTTAATCGTCCTTCTTTGACCTGGAAAGAGACGACTTCTTCTGGTTCTACACTGGTAAGATTTGGTAAATTATTGATTTCATTTTTGAGCTGATGAAGAGTTGCATATTTGGATAAGTCACCTTGGTAACCTTTTGTGGATAAATCTCCTGATAGTGTTCCAAATTTTGTATAGTAACTCATTATTTACTGTCTTAGATAAAATTATCAACACTAGTTTAATATTATACAAAATGGCAAAATCGTCGATATTAAACTTTGATACAGAGACGCTGGTGAAACACAAACATAACAAAGAACTTCCTGATTGTCATTATCTTATTGTTGGGCGAACTGGATCAGGAAAAACAAATTTGCTTATGAACTTGCTTCTTGGTGATAATTTTAACTACGATAGAGTCTATATTTACACAATCAATCCACAGCAAGATAAGTATCAGTTATTAAGCGATTATAATGACAGACGTCGTGATCAACTTAAGGCTGGTGAAGATTTTTTTATAATTAGGCAGAAAGAAGATCTTATTCCAGTTAATCAACTTGATGCAGATGAACATAAGATAGTAGTTTTTGACGATATTCCGCTAAATAACATGGAGATGAACAAAATAAGATCTTATTTCTCACTGTCACGTAACAAGCAGTGTAATTCTGTTTATCTCGCTCAAGGTTTTTATAAGGTTGACAGATTTATTAGGCGAAATACGGGTTGTTTTATATTATTTCCAGGACTGGACAATGTTGACGTTAGAAATATTGCAAGCGAGTAATGCGGTGATGTGAAAAAAGTTAAGTTTATTGAACTTTACCGTAATGCTACACAAGATAAATTCAGCTACTTTTTCTTATTTGATAAACTTACGCATGATCCAACTAAAATGGTTCGTTGTTGTATTGACATTTATTTACAGTTGGGGTTTCAATTTTATAAAATTTATAATAATAATAATGGACAAACGAGCAAGATACAGACAAGACATAGAAGATCTAAAAAACCTTGCTCAATCTCAGACATTGCTTAAGCAAAATGTACAACAAGCTCGACGTGTGCAAATAACTGCTACAGAAGCAACAGCTACAATTTTCAAGCCGGTTACTGAAGCACTATTAGGTAAACAACCTGAAACTAAACCACTGTCAGAAGAAGAACTTAAACAACTGCAGGAAAAAGGCTTGGTTGGAATTGTTAAAGAACAACAGGAAGCAGCTGCTGCAAAACAAGTTACTAGATCTGATGAAGAAAAAAGAAAACTAATTGAGGCATTTACTGCAAATATAGCTGATCCTGCGGCTAGACAAGCTGAAACAGATCGATTGATAAACAATCTGCTGGAACTTGAGCGAAGATTAGCAGAGTTAACAACGCAAGGAATAACAAATATTATAAAAATTTATCAGGAGATATAAAAGATATCAAAGAGGAGCAAACAAGAGTTGGTGAGTTTACTGTAAAGTTTATGGAAGTTGGAGATCAAAGACTTCATTTTATAAAAAGAGCAAGTGATGTGATAAAAAATAGTGAATATAATGATTTTTTAAAGACAGAAAATATAAGAGATATTAATATTGTAAACAAGTGGACTGATGCAGAAGATCAAGAATTACTTGATAGATTAAATGTAATATATAATGACGGAGTTACTGCTAAAGATGAAATAAACACGGTTACAGAAATTGATGATATGATTCTACTTTATGATAGGATGAGATATGGTGTTATTGCTTTCACGTTTAAAACAAAAGCAGAAAATAGTAGATTAAAACCTTTTGGTAAAGGGTGGAGTTTTAAAAGGAAATTTGATACACTCGATAAAACTCGTGTAGAGAAAAGTAGAGAAGTAAGAACAGGAACTGGTGTAAAAATATTTACATCAACTACTGAAATGATAGGTAGATTAATGTTATAAATATCATCAAAGAAACCTGGGAATGTTAGTGTTAAATTTGATAATGAAATCATTGACATACTTGATCATCTAAGATCGAGTGAATTATTAACATCTGACGAATATGAAACTTTACACCGCGACTTAACGGCGGCGACATAATTTTGTAAAATGATATAATATTAAAGGAATGCAAACAACAATATTACTAAACTCTAGTGAGTCTGCGATAGATAGCGCAAATTTTTCAGTAAATTATATTCCACCTATCCAACTAGATCCTACAAAACAATATGAAATTGGATTAATTTCTTGTACCTTCTGGAATGCTATACCTAACGTGAAAAATGATTTTAACTGTGAAATGTATTTTACTATGTTTACACCATCTCCAATATCTACAACAAAAAAAATAAAAATTCCGCAAGGAGCTTATGATATTACTGATCTAAACAAGAAAATCAAAGAGCTCATCACAAAAGCTGACGGTGTGGCTGATAATTTTGAATTGGCAGCAAATTATAACACATTGCGAACTAGGATAACTTTGAAAAATATAGCAATCAATCTTGAACCAAGAGAAAGAAGTATTGCACAACTGTTAGGATTTACTGAAAAAACTTACACTGCACTTGATCAGCCTATTACATATGACAGTGAACTGCCAGTAAATATAACAGAAGTAAATACAATATTAGTAAATTTCTCTATTGCTTCTGGCTCTTATACATCAACAGGCAGCAAAGGTCAAACGATTTACAGTTTCTCACCTGAAGTTCCGTCAGGTTATCTCATGCAAATAACTCCACGACATATTATATATTATCCTTTAAACGTTGAAGATCAAATATCAAGTATAATAATGCAGTTGACAGATCAATCAGGAAAACAGTTACATGTTAATAATGAAGTTGTAACTTATTATTTACATCTACGCGAGCAAAGGTAAAAATTATGCAACATCAAATATAATGAAACAAAGAAAAAAAGTTTATCGAAGAAAAATAGTAGGAGGATTTTTTGGAAATATTTTTACTAAAGTTATTGAAAATAATCCGGGTATAGCACGTAAAGTTGCACCAATTGCTATTGACGCTGGTAAAGCTTTTGCAACTTGGGCTGCACCTGCCGCTGGGACTGCGGTGGGACAAAAAATAGCTGATAAAATAAAAGGTGATCCACCGACTGCATCTGAAATAAAACAAGCTATTTCAGAAATCGCTCCAACAAAAGAAACTCAGCGAGCTATGATAACAACAACAAAAAAATATTATCACCAAAGGGCGAGCAGATGATACAAAAATTAATATCTAAAGTAACAGTGCCGCAATAAAATTTTATACAATCTAATAAAATAAAATATCTGTTAAAAATTATCTCGAGTTAAGAGAAACTTATGACATCGACAATGATGTGACAGAATTTGAGTTTGTTGAGTATCTTGATGAGAATTCTAACGAACCAAATAAAGCTGGTATCAGAACCATTAACAACAGAGACGAAGATGTATTTCTATAGCCACATAAGGCTATGTTAGAAGTTCGTAGTCAGATTATGACAGTAGCCAATCCACCTGCTGCAATTGCAGTTGGAGCAGAAGTAGCTCTTATAAATAACGGCTGGAGTTTATTTAAAAGTGCTAGATATCAACTGGCCAATCAAACTATAGAAGATATTTCAAGTCATCTACAAGTTGCAAGTATAATGTTAAATATGATTTCGTTTACAGATGATTACTCAAGATCAACTGCAACTAAAATGATGTGGTTTAAAGATACTGGACAGGGTATAGCTGAATCAACTGAATTTTTAAAGAGAGACGCTATAGTACATAGAGCTGATGCTGACGCAAATGCTGTAATTGTGAGAAATTTTCTCATTGCTAATGCAGACGCGCTAGGTATTGCTGCACCAGGTGCAGCTGCTAATGCAGACGCCACAAGAGTTTCTCTTACAGCAGCTTTTAATAATCTAAATATAACACCACCAGCTGCAGATGCAAACGGTACTGTGATGTTAAATTTACTTCTTAACACACTTGACGTGAGAAATCCACGCTATAACGAAGGTTTTGCTAGGCGAAGAAAACTTGCAGCAGGATCACGTCAAATTGCAATGATGCTTCCACTAAGTATGATTTTCGGCTTTTGTCGCGATCATGATAAAGTATTTCGCGGAGTAAAACATACTCTTATTTTAGATCGAGATAACCAAAACGATTGCTTGTTTAGATTTGGAGGGCTTGATGTACAGTTTATCATAAACAAACTTGCTTTGTGGATGCCACGTATAACACAGTCGATCACTAAAATGTCAGAAATAAATAGCATGCTTGATAAGCATACAAACAGAATTTATTTTAAGCAGCATAAAATATATCAGACAGCGGTTCCAAATACTACTGACTACACGTGGAAGGTTACAACAACATCAAGCGAACAACTGCCGAGAAATATCTTTGTCGTATTTCAACAGCAAGCCCGACGAGGTAACCAACAACAAAATAATGCAATATTTGACCACTCTGATGTTAGACGAATATAGGCTAGATTAAATTAAAAGCAATATCCAGAACGAACTATCGAGTGTAATTTTGCTGATGACGTTAATAAAAATATTTCTCGACCGTACATGTACCTGCTTGACGCAATACAAAAATATTAAGATGTTGAAAATGGAACTCAGATATCAGCAGAGGAATTTCGTACCCTTTATCCTATATTTGATTTTGATGTAAGTAAACATAACGAGCGAATTGTAGACAGCACAGCGCATATTGAAATTGCCTGGACAGTTGGGGCGGTTCCAGTAGCGCCGTTGTACGTATACACATTAGTGATTAGAGATAGATTTACCACGGTAGATTCTATTGAAGGTAAAATGACAGTTCAAGTTTAATCTGCAGTTTTTATATAAATGACAAAATATATTGTAAAAGAAGTATATTTAACCGATGGCCAAATTAAAAAATTAGTAGCTGCTATTGCGAAGCGAAAACAGGTATCATTAAAAATCAATCCTAATATTTCTGATGGTGTTTTAACAAAATTAATGCTAACAAAAAATCAAGTAAAAAAGTATGATCGTAAAAAAACTTTTGTTTTAAATTTGAGTGCTGCACAAATTTAAAACAAAAGTTTTTTTACGATCATACTTTTTTACTTGATTTTTTGTTAGCATTAATTTTGTTAAAACACCATCAGAAATATTAGGATTGATTTTTAATGATACCTGTTCTCGCTTTGCAATAGCAGCTACTAATTTTTTAACTTGTCCATCGGTTAAATGTACATCTTTTACAATATATTTTGTCATTTTATATAACAACTGCAGATTAAACTTGAACTGTCATTTTACCTCCAATAAAATCTACCGTGATAAATCTATCACTAATCACTAATGCGTATACATACAACGGAGCTACTGGAACCACCCCATGTGTCCAGGCAATGTCAATATCCGCTGTGCTGCCTACAATTCGCTCGTTATGTTTACTAACATCAAAATCAAATATAGGATAAAGGGTACGAAATTCCTCTGCTGATATCTGAGTTCCATTTTCAACATCTTAATATTTTTGTATTGCGTCAAGCAGGTACATGTACGGTCGAGAAATATTTTTATTAACGTCATCAGCAAAATTACACTCGATAGCTCGTTCTGGATATTGCTTTGAATTTAATCTAGCCTATATTCGTCTAACATCAGAGTGGTCAAATATTGCATTATTTTGTTGTTGGTTACATCGTCGGGCTTGCTGTTGAAATACGACAAAGATATTTCTCGGCAGTGGTTCGCTTGATGTTGTGGTAACCCTCCACGTGTAGTCAGTAGTATTTGGAACCGCTGTCTGAGATATTTTATGCTGCTCAAAGTAAATTCTGTTTGTATGCTTATCAAGCATGCTGTTTAGTTCTGACATTTTAGTGATCGACTGTGTTATACGTGGCATCCACAAAGCAAGTTTGTTTATGATAAACTGTACATCAACCCCTCCAGATCTAAACAAGCAATCGTTTTGGTTATCTCGATCTAAAATAAGAGTATGTTTTACTCCGCGAAATACTTTATCATGATCGCGACAAAAGCCGAAAATCATACTTAGTGGAAGCATCATTGTAATTTGACGTGATCCTGCTGCAAGTTTTCTTCGCCTAGCAAAACCTTCGTTATAGCGTGGATTTCTCACGTCAAGTGTGTTAAGAAGTAAATTTAACATCACAGTACCGTTTGCGTCTGCAGCTGGTGGTGTTATATTTAGATTAATAAAAGCTGCTGTAAGAGAAACTCTTGTGGCGTCTGCATTAGTAGCTGCACCTTGTGCAGCAATACCTAGCGCGTCTGCATTAGCAATGAGAAAATTTCTCACAATTACAGCATTTCCATCAGCATCAGATCCATGTACTATAGCGCCTCTCTTTAAAAATTCAGTTGATTCAGCTATACCCTGTCCAGTATCTTTAAACCACATCATGTTAGTTGCAGTTGATCTTGAGTAATCATCTGTAAACGAAATCATATTTATAATTATACTTGCAACTTGTAGATGACCTTATATATCTTCTATAGTTTGATTGGCCAGTTGATATCTAGCAGTTTTAAATAAACTCAAGCCGTTATTTATAAGAGCTACTTCTGCTCCAACTGCAATTGCAGCAGGTGTATTGGCTACTGTCATAATCTGACCACGAACTTCTAACATAGCCTTATGTGGCAGTAGAAATACATCTTCGTCTCTGATGTTAAAGGTTCTGATACCAGCTTTATTTGGCTCGTTAGAATTCTCATCAAGATGCTCAACAAACTCAAATTCTGTCACATCATTGTCGATGTCATAAGTTTCTCTTAACTCGAGATAATTTTTAACAGACATTTTATTTTATTAGATTATATAAAATTTTATTGCGGCTATGTTACTTTAGATATTAATTTTTGTATCTTCTGCTCGCCCTTTGGTGATAATAATTTTTTTGTTGTTGTTATCATAGCTCGCTGAGTTTCTTTTGTTGGAGCGATTTCTGAGATAGCTTGTTTTATTTCAGATGCAGTCGGTGGATCACCTTTTATTTTATCAGCTAATTTTTGTCCCACCGCAGTCCCAGATGCAGATGCAGCCCCAGTTGCAAAAGCTTTACCAGCGTCAATAGCAATTGGTGCAACTTTACGTGCTATACCCGGATTATTTTCAATAACTTTAGTAAAAATATTTCCAAAAAATCCTCCTACTATTTTTCTTCGATAAACTTTTTTTCTTTGTTTCATTATATTTGATGCTGCATAATTTTTACTTTTGCTCGCGTAGATGTAAATAATAAGTTACAACTTCATTACTAACATGTAACTGTTTTCCTGATTGATCTGTCAACTGCATTATTATACTTGATATTTGATCTTCAACGTTTAAAGGATAATATATAATATGTCGTGGAGTTATTTGCATGAGATAACCTGACGGAACTTCAGGTGAGAAACTGTAAATCGTTTGACCTTTGCTGCCTGTTGATGTATAAGAGCCAGAAGCAATAGAGAAGTTTACTAATATTGTATTTACTTCTGTTATATTTACTGGCAGTTCACTGTCATATGTAATAGGCTGATCAAGTGCAGTGTAAGTTTTTTTTCAGTAAATCCTAACAGTTGTGCAATACTTCTTTCTCTTTGTTCAAGACTGATTACTATATTTTTCAAAGTTATCCTAGTTCGCAATGTGTTATAATTTGCTGCCAATTCAAAATTATCAGCCACACCGTCAGCTTTTGTGATGAGCTCTTTGATTGTCTTGTTTAGATCAGTAATATTATAAGCTCCTTGTGGAATTTTTATTTTTTGTTGTTTTAGATATTGGAGATGTTGTAATCATAATAAAATACATTTCATCGTTAACATCATTTTTCACGTTAGGTATAGCATTCCAGCAAGTACAAGAAATTAATTAAATTTCATATTGTTTTGTAGGATCTAGTTGGATAGGTGGAATATAATTTACTGAAAAATTTGCGCTATCTATCGCAGACTCACTAGAGTTTAGTAATAATGTTGTTTGCATTCATTTAATATTATATCATTTTACAAAATTAAGTCGCCGCGATTAAGTCGCGGTGTAAAGTTTCATGTTCGTCAGATGTTAATAATTCACTCGATCTTAGATGATCAAGTATGTCAATGATTTCATTATCAAATTTAACACTAACATTCCCAGGTTTCTTTGATGATATTTATAACATTAATCTACCTATCATTTCAGTAGTTGATGTAAATATTTTTACACCAGTTCCTGTTCTTACTTCTCTACTTTTCTCTACACGAGTTTTATCGAGTGTATCAAATTTCCTTTTAAAACTCCACCCTTTACCAAAAGGTTTTAATCTACTATTTTCTGCTGTTTTTTTAAACGTGAAAGCAATAACACCATATCTCATCCTATCATAAAGTAGAATCATATCATCAATTTCTGTAACCGTGTTTATTTCATCTTAAGCAGTAACTCCGTCATTAAATATTACATTTAATCTATCGAGTAATTCTTGATATTCTGCATCAGCCCACTTGTTTATACTATTAATATCTATTATATTTTCTTTCTTTAAAAATCATTATATTCACTATCTTTTATCACATCACTTGCTCTTTTTATAAAATAAAGTCTTTGATCTTCAACTTCCATAAACTTTACAGTAAGCTCACCAACTCTTTGTTGCTCCTCTTTGATATCTTTTATATCTCCTGATAATTTGTTTTATAATATTTGTTATTCCTTGCGTTGTTAACTCTGCTAATCTTCGCTCAAGTTCCAGCGGATTGTTTATAAATCGATCTGTTTCAGCTTGTCTAGCCGCAGGATCAGCTATATTTGCTGTAAATGCCTCAATTAGTTTTCTTTCTTCTTCATCAGATCTAGTAACTTGTTTTGCAGCAGCTGCTTCCTGTTGTTCTTTAACAATTCCAACCAAGCCTTTTTCCTGCAGTTGTTTAAGTTCTTCTTCTGACAGTGGTTTAGTTTCAGGTTGTTTACCTAATAGTGCTTCAGTAACCGGCTTGAAAATTGTAGCTGTTGCTTCTGTAGCGGTTACATGCCCACGTCGTGCTTGTTGTACTTTCTGCTTAAGCGATGTCTGAGTTTGAGCAAGTTTTTTTACATCTTCTGTGTTGTCTGTATCTTGCTCGTTTGTCCATTATTATTATTATAAATTTTATAAAATTGAAACCCTTACTGTAAGTAAGTGTCAAAACAAAAGCGAAACATTTTAGTTGGATCATGCGTAAGTTTATCAAATAAGAAAAAGTTGAATTTATCTTGTGTAGCATTACGGTAAGTTCAATAAACTTATCTTTTGTCACGTCACCGCATCGCTCGATTGAAATATTTCTAACGTCAACATTGTCCAGTCCTGGAAATAATATAAAACCACCGGTATTTCGCCTAATAAATCTGTCAACATTATAAAAACCTTGTGCGAGATAAACAGAATTACACTGTTTGTTACATGACAGTAAGAAATACGATCTTATTTTGTTCATCTCCATGTCATTTAGCGGAATATCGTCAAAAACTACTATCTTAAGTTCATCTGAATCATGTTGTTTAACTGGAATAAGATCTTCTTTCTGCCTAATTATAAAAAAATCTTCACCAGCCTTAAGTTGATCACGACGTCTTCATTATAATCGCTTAATAACTGATACTTATCTTGCTGTGGATTGATTGTGTAAATATAGACTCTTTCGTAGATAAAATTATCACCAAGAAGCAAGTTCATATGCAAATTTGTTTTTCCTGATCCAGTTCGCCCAACAATAAGATAATGACAATCAGGAAGTTCTTTGTTATGTTTGTGTTTCACCAGATTCTCTGTATCAAAGTTTAATATCGACGATTTTGGCATTTTGTATAATATTAAACTAGTGTTAATAATTTTATCTAAGACAGTAAATAATGAGTTACTATACAAAATTTGGAACACTATCAGGAGATTTATCCACAAAAGGTTACCAAGGTGACTTATCCAAATATGCAACTCTTGATCAGCTCGAAAATAAAATCAATAATTTGCTTAATCTTACCAGTGTAGAACCAGAAGAAGTCGTCATTTTCCAGGTCAAAGAAGGACGATTAAAAACGAGTGATGTAAAACTGCCAGATGTACTTGTACGAATTCCCAATGCGGTTGCTGATAATATCATGACTTTTAACAGTCAAGGTAAGATACAAGATTCTGGTAGGTCAGTAAATGATTTTGTTAAAAAAGCTGGTGATTTATTTAACTGGAATATTGTTATGAACCAGAAAAAGATTACAGATCTTGGATATCCAACAACAGATGGAGACGCTGTAACTAAGAAATATGTCGATGATCAGAACGTTCCAATCAGTAATGAAATAACAGCGCTTAAAAATAAATTTACCGGTCACGTAAAAACGTTTTTAAATTTTCGTAGAAACATAAACACGCTTAAAGATGATTTTTTGGAAATCCATCAATTGTTAATATTACACTCGCTATTATTAACACAAAACTCAATGATATTAACACAAAACTCAATGATATTATTAGTGGAATTCCTAATATTGTTGAGAAAACGAGTATGGTTAAAATTCCTCACAAACAGATTAAAAATATTGTGTATACTGTTGATACTGGTTATACTTGGTGGACACCAAAAAATAATTCTATCAAATATATTTCAGAAGTTACTGGTGTGTATAGATTGTCAGTGCTTAGCAGTGCAAAGTTTAGAATATCTACCAAATATCTATTTCGCCATACAAATGATGACTGATCTGGAGTATTATCTGTAATAATAAACAAAAATTCTGAAGAAGAATTTGTACTTGAACCAGTTGATAAAACGTTAAAATTAGCAATTGTTCTCTGGCGTTTGGAATTTATAGCTGAACAACCAGCTCTTATTATGGATTAACCAAACATAGGACTATGTGAACTAATATTATAATGAAAAGAAGTATAGTTGATTTCAATCATATTTCAAAAGATATTCCAAAACAAGATGTAGATGCATTAATACAATACTATAAATATTATCATAAAAAAATTTGGTGCGTGAAAAAAATGTTACAAATACTACAACAAGATCCTTCGAGTAATATCTTATCTACCCTTGTTAATGACCAGTTCTGGTATAATTTCAAGTTGGGTATCATTACATCCTTTTTTGTTAATCATATCCGCTATTGGTGTTTCACTTACTGCGGCGTGTAAAAAAGTAGAACCAAGAATTTTGATAAAGAAGCACGGTTGTTTAACATCAATTAAAACTTACAAGAAACTACTTGTTCAGATCTGGTCTTACCTACGAGGAGTTAAATATAATATGGATGATTTATTACGTGAATTTCGTATTATTGACAATATGTTAACAGATATTCTACCAATGAGGGTTAGCAAATATAAAAAAAAATTATCAAAAAAATATGAGTAACGTAAAATTTTATCTAAACTTAAGATATAATATAACTAAAATAATATCACTTACCTTCATCATTTTCATTCTAATGCTAGTTTAATTTCCGCCCTGTTAACTGAAACATTCTAATGTACAGTTTAATTTTCATCCTGTTATCTGATAAAAAACTTGTGGTAAAACCCATTTGCCGTTTTTAGAATAATCGTATTCCACGCATGCGCTGTTCTAACAAACTCGACACTTCTGTATGACAGAGTTTATCTGGATAAATCATAGCATTCCAACACCTGTTGTTTTATCTGGTTACAAAATATCTCTCTGTGTAGTAGTAGTAGTAGTAGTAGGAAACAAGGGGGTTTGGTGGGGGATAATTTAGGACTATAATTTATACTTGTTTGGAGGGTAAAAAAAGTGAGCTAAAACCCTCAGTTCCCTATGAGGTGGGGGATAATTTAGGACTATAATTTATACTTGTTTGGAGGGTAAAAAAAGTGAGCTATCACCCTCATTTCCCTATGAGGTGGGGGATAATTTAGGATTATAATTTATACATGTTTGGAGGGTAAAAAAAAGTGAGCTAAAACCCTCATTTTCCTATGAGGTAGGGGATAATTTAGGATTATAATTTATACTTGTTTGGAGGGTAAAAAAAGTGAGCTAAAACCCTCATTTAATTTATACTTGTTTGGAGGGTAAAAAAAAAGTGAGCTAAAACGCTCATTTCCCTATACTACTGTTTACTAATTATTACACATTACAATTTAAAATCTTTTCGACTATCATTATATAACAATGCACTTGATGATGATTTTAATGACGTTTTCAAGGATAATTCTTGCATGCACATATTGAATGAATATTCATCCATCGGATTGAAGCAATGAATTTGACACTAAACTAATGCTCTCTGTTGCATTTTGCAGGTCCAAGCCCGTGTCTTTCCCAGTCTACCTGGTTTGAATTAGATAAGTTAAATGCTAAATTTGCTGAAATACAGGATTCTAAAATATCCTATGAGCTGTTGGACTGCTCGTTTCAATGCATTTATATTTCTTTCATGTATTTCGTTCTGTATTGTATGCAATACTAAGCTGTTTTTTGAAAACATCAAAATCATACCTTACAACAGATAGTTGTTTTTCTTTTTTAAACAAAACACGGATCAAATGCTGGTGCATTCATTGGACCTTTCAGTAACTAGGCTGAAAAGATATACCACAAACGTCATCTACTCCTGGTTCATCAAGTCCTGGCCTAGCCAATGCTAACTTCGGTCAGTAAATAGGAATGTATCAGCTCTTTTCCTTGTGAGATTATCAAGATCTAGGTTTTGCATCCAGTTACAGAGAAATTCATGTTATAAACATTGACATATAAATCTTATCACCTCTATAGCACACATCATTTGATATACACTAGGTTCCATGAGCAAGTGTGTTTTTTTCGAACAGATTGCTATTGTTTTAGTTTAAACGGAATATTTTGTAGACAATTCTGAATGAGGTTGTGTTTTAATGAACTTTTTATTAAGTACCATGAGAATATATATATATATATATATATATATATATATATATATATATATATATATATATATATATATATATATATATAGATATTCTTGACAAACACTCAGAGAAGAAATTTTATATATATATATATATATATATATATATATATATATATATATATATATATATATATATATATATATATATATATATATATATATATATATGTGCTTAAGATGCTTGAACAGACATGTTTGGGCTGACACCCATCCCTTTTAGATGATCTATATTGTCTATCATGGAGTATTCCACGCCTACACACTTTATTCCCACTATTTCAGCAAGATATAACCTGACAAGTGTTGATATGCTGTAAAATTGACAAGAATCTTGATGAGTGCAATATTATCTATGCAGTGTGTATTAGCATGACCTAGTGTGAAACGAAATTAATATTTCCAGTGTAGACACAAAACCTGGTTGATGCAGTATATAGTAGTCACACTGATTTTGTGTCAGTACTTATGAGAAGTGACTTAGATATATATGTAAAAGACGACAGATGATTGTTTTTCAGATTAACAAAATTGCTCACTATGATCAGTTTTTGGAAACAGTCTGTAACTATAACTTTCGGTGAATGTCATTTTGGAAAATTGTTTCTGCTAAAATGAATAGTTGTAGTGCCATTTTAGCCATACTTATTGATCCAGTCCGTAGCAGTGTTTTATCTAGTAGTGTTTGTTGAATTGGTGTAGTATTATTAGTTACTATATTGAATAATAAATAGTTAACTTTCATGGCATGCATCGATGGTCTTAAAAACGTAGAGAAGAACGTAAATTAAATTCAGATATGGATGTATTAAAAACATTTTTATATATTCTTCATTTCATTTTCATTTGTGTCATGTTTAATAGCGTGACATAACGTAAAAACAAGTGTTTCTTCTAACGGATGTATTTTACTTATAATAACGATTGCCTGGACGTACAGGTATGATCTTCTCGTGGTACTCTAAGGATGATCCCAGCAGCAGTGTTTTGAACTTTCTGAAGTAGATATTGAGATGAACCAGACAAAATTGAATTACAATAGTCCCGTCTTGAAAGTACTAAGGAACACAAAAGTGTTTTAGTGGCATCAACTGACAGATACTTGCGATTGGACCTGATGCGTCTCAGCTCAATATATGCAGCCCGGATTATGTTCATGACATGTTGATGCAGTTAGAGAATACTTTCAAAAGTGACACCGAGGTTTCGCACTGACCGCTTGAATATAATGTTGGTGTTAATATTTATTGTCTGAGGTAAAGTATGTGAATGAGAAAGTCTTTGTTTTGTAATCTGGATGGCTTAAGTTTTATCACCATTCATTTGCAGCTTGTTATATGTCATCCATGATTTCACATCAGAAATACACCTCTCTACGTCATGGATGGTAGCTTCAACTTCAGATGGATGGCTAGATTTGTATATTTGAGTGTCATCAGCATTCAATTGTTGAGACACTGGATGATGATCTATGACACTTGAGAGTGGCTGAGTTTACAGAATGAAGAGAACAGGTCCAAAAACAGACCTCTATGGAACATCACAGCATACATAAACTGGGCTGGGGCGTTTTCAATTTGCGGACACAATTTGAATCCTATTGACGAAGTAGGTCTTGAACCATAGTAAGGCCGTATCGTGAATGCCAAATACATGCTGGAGACGGCGAAGTAATAGATCATGATCTATAGTGTCAAATACTGCAGATAAGTCAAACAGAGTGAGGACTGTAGTCTTTCCGCCATCAAAAGCAGAGAGAAGGTAGTTGAATACTTTCAGAAGAGCGGTTTCACTACTGTGGCGGGGGCGATATTCAGACTGACATTGCTAAAAAGACTGTTTGAATTCAGATGAGGTAAAAGTTGGGATAAAACGACTTTTTCTACGAAACTGACATGAATGGGAAATTAGAAACTGGGAGGTAGTTCTTTAATTCATTATGGTCAAGTGTTGGTTTCTTTATCAGAGGGTTTACAATGGCAGTTTTGTAAAAGGATGGGAATTGCCCAGATGAGAGAGACGTATTAATAACACCAATTAGTAAAGGCAATATTGGATCCAAGCAATCTAGCAGAATCGGATCCAGTACACGTGACTTTGGTGTACTCTTCATCACGATTGTATGTACTAAAGCCTTAGAGACATGTTAAAATACTGCAAATGGTTGCCGCCGAAAGTGTGTATCGCAACTGTATAGTGATGACGAGTCAACTGAAATTGTTTAATCAAGTTTATCTCTGATGGTTTGTACTTTGTCACGGAAGAAATTTGCAAACAAGTTCGGCAGGTCGACTTGAGAGAGAGAGAGAGAGAGAGAGAGAGAGAGAGAGAGAGAGAGAGAGAGAGAGAGAGAGAGAGAGAGAGAGTAGCTGGAAGTGGTGTACATTTGTTCCTTGATAGTAGCTTGTTAGTAATCTCATATAGCTCTTTGCAGCTGAAACTTTCCTTGATTTTAGTACTGTAGTTAGTGGGCCAATTTGGCTGTATGGATTGTGTCATTCTTCCTAGCGGTATCATGAATATGCTTATGAACAGTGAGTCTGGTGGAAAGCCAAAGTCGATAAAAGGGAGTGAATGAATGTGACAACCAAATGGTTGTCTGATAAATCGGCTCGACGAATTTCCTTTAAACTTTCTCTGCTGTTAGAAAGGGATCTTATGTGAAAACTGTACAAGAGGCATTGAAATCAAAATTGTCTAAGTAAGGGTTTCGTGAGCTCAAACTATGGATACATCGGATTCACATGGGCGCGCTTGACATAGCCGGTTCCCCTAAGGCGCCCCTTATTTGGCTGTTTCGTCTCCACGAAATTCGTCAGGACTTCTTTCGTACGTGGCCTCTATCTCTTAGTAATAAAATATCGACGAAGGGCCCCTTTATAAAGAGTGGACGTAATGGCCCAAATGTAAACGTACGATACAATAGTACGGCATGTTCTTTTCTCGACTTGCCCTTTTTAGTCACGATTTTTACGAAATCGGATCGACTAATTTCCTTTAATCTTTCTCTGCTCTTAGAAAGGGATCTTATGTGAAAACTGTACAAGAGGCATTGAAATCAAAATTGTCTAAGGGTTCCATGAGCTCAAATTATGGATACATCGGATTCACATGGGCGCGCTTGCTATAGCTGGTGCCCCTAAGGCGCCCCTTATTTGGCTATTTTGTCTCCACGATATTCGTCAGGACTTCCTTCATAGGTGGACTCTATCTCCTATCCACGAAGGGCCCCTTTATAAAGGGCATGTTTTCTTCTCGACTTGTCCGTTTTAGTCACGAGTTTCTCAAAATCGGCTCGTCGAATTTCCTTTAAACTTTCTCTGCTGTTAGAAAGGGATCTTATGTGGATACTGTACAAGAGGCATTGAAATCAAAATTGTCTAAGTAAGGGTTCATGAGCTCAAACTATGGATACTTATGACACTTATGAGACTCTGCCCTGTACTCGCTATAAAATTCAACCATGCCATCCTTGAATCTCAAGAAAACTGCAATATGTGACGTTTGCCCCTACCAACTGACTAATAAGACAGGCAGAGAACAAGTACAGCTAATGGTTGATACTCCAAAATTTATTACAATATCAAAGATTATTTATGTAAAATCTGTATATCGGTGGGACTTATTAGCCCAAATGTAAACGTAACATAATTTCTTACTTCGTGTGTTGTGCTCTGCTAACTTTATCTAGCCAGAAATGTATCGAAATTAGCTCCATTGTTTTTCTTCCACTTTATCCTACTGTTATTTAGATAATACCCAAGAGGCGTTACAATAACAAAAAAAATCTCTTAGTAAGGTTCAATTAGTGCACAATTTTGATATAATCGGATTCCTGAATAAAAACTGTCTATCGGACGTTGCAATCAACATCGTTTATGTACGGGTTTAATTCGTACAAAGTATTCATAAATTTGATCCATACTGAGTTTGTTTCATATACCTGCCCGTATGCATGTTTACCCAGTTAAAAGGAAATCAAGACAACAGTCGATGTCAATTGAAGGCTTACTAAAGCAGTAGATACTTGAAATAATACTTCTTTAAGCACAATATGAACACGAAAGTGAAATCTCAATTCACAACTGTATGGGTTTTTTGTGGTTTCACGTTTACTAGAGTCATTAGTAAGCTTAAGGAATCCGTAAACTATTAATTCGAACCATACACTGCAGGACGCAAAAAACCTAACACAACTAATTATTGTATCTCAAATTACTGATTACTGATACCCACCAATCTGCTAACACCTTCCTACACAGTCAGGAATTGGTATCTAGTCTGCTTTATATAACTGACACCAATGAACACTCGTATTTCGCTAAATAGGTTAAAACTACACCAATGCATGCCATGAAGAGCTTTCAATCTTCAATAAGCAAGCTATAACTTTTAATTATAATAAAGAATGAATAATCAAAATGTATGTATAAATATTTGAATCGGGAATAAGTAACTGGTTACTTATTCAACCAGTTACTTATTCCTTATTCATTCGGGAATAAGAAGTAACCAACTTGACGTCAATCAACAGCAGAGGGGTTGAAGGACAACAACTGAGTGCCGCTTCGCAAGTACACAAAATCGCACAAAAATCGTGAAAAAAAAACCACGTCAAAACTGAGCTAACCTCATGACTTTGTCAGGTGGTTTATTACTGTTTCTTAACCGGATGGAAATATACTCGTTTAAAGACTTTGGTTTAGCGCTATTGACCTTTTTCAGTCAGTTGTAGGAACATTCATTTTAGGTAAGGGCTCGAGCAAAAAGTATTAGGGTTCACTCCCTCTGCTGCTAATTGAATATTATGGTTGACTCCTAAACAACATCCTTCATGCTATAGTAACGCAAACTGGTAAAGATACCATGTTTTCCCTATTTGAAGCAATCTGTGCGTTTGCTGACTGACGATAATGACGTGGACAACATTCTTTATTAATACATATGCAATATACGGCTTTTCTCTTCCTAAAGCCTTGGAAAGCTTCAATGTTCTGTCATTTAAAATAAAATAAGCTGACACAGAGACTTATCGTGTTCCATGTAACTGAATAATTCAACACAATTATCAACAAAGACTTACTAATATTTAATCGTTGAGAGAGAGAGAGAGAGAGAGAGAGAGAGAGAGAGAGAGAGAGAGAGAGAGAGAGAGAGAGAAAGAGAGGTTGTTGTTGTTGTTGTTGTTGTGCTTAACGCCATTTTTCAGCACACGATAGGCTATTCATGGCGGTCAGTATTAATGGTGGAGGAAGAAACCGGGAAATCACCGGAAAGAACCACCGACCCACGAGAAGCTACTGGCAAGCTTTCTCACATATCCACATTCGCCGAATCCTAGACTCGAACACACGCAGACAGAGGTGAGATGGCAGTGATCCGTAACGGACAGCGCTTTAGACCACTCGACCACTCGGGGCCCTTAAGAGAGAGAGAGAGAGAGAGAGAGAGAGAGAGAGAGAGAGAGAGAGAGAGAGAGAGAGAGAGAGAGAGAGAGAGAGAGAGAGAGAGAGAGTGAGAGTGTGTGTGTGAATTTCTGGTAAATACAGACAAAATTATGAAATAACTTTATTTCGCTTTCATTGATAACCACACAAAATCAGGGCCCTGGATGGCCGTGTAGCCTATGGTGGTCACATTCACGATCTATGACATCACTCCTCTTTTTCCGTAAGTCCGTTTTTTCAACGTGGGTATGTGAGAAAGATTTCCGGTGTCTTCATGTGGGTCGATGGTTCTTAATGGGTTCTATTTGTGGTTTTATTCCACCGAGTACGCTTTCGCCTACGTATAGCCAATCGTGCGTTAAAATTTGGTCAAAGCCATAACTCCAATAACAAATCAACATAAATGTACTTAAAGGTAACAACAACCGGTACGATTACAAAAAAAAACAAAACAAAAAAAACAAAACAACAGGCCAACTGACCACAACATCTAGCTGCCAGTACGGTGAGGTAAAGCAACCTACACGCCTAGTTCGCACAAAGTAATGTAATACAATATAACAATTGAAAATTTATACCATTGATCATCCAACAAGGAAGCTTGGAATCGTAAGGTGATTTAAACACTGCAAAAGTTCTAATACCGATAACTTTTTTGGTCCTATCAATAAATACTAGCACGAGACACATATGTTTGCACGAGTAAACATTTTGAGTGTAGGCTTTAAATTATAGAAGTGAGTGTATGTGTTCTATTAGTCATTGCACTTTTATTGGTGTACGATAGTTACGTGGTGTGTGTGTATGTATGTGTGTGTGTGTGTGTGTGTGTGTGTGTGTGTGTGTGTGTGTGTGTGTGTGTGTGTAGACACGCGTTCTATCTGGGGCAGTTTATTTCAAAGATTTTATTGGCCGAAAATATATTTTGTGTTTAAATCGGACTATGTTAAAAGTGTAGAAATCTTATGTCATCTTGGATTAGATTCGCTTCTTGAAATACTTTTCATTTACATTACATGTAAATTAGTTGCGTTGTGTATGTGTTCATATTCCGTTAGTTTATTGTTGGTGTTATTGGGAGGGTCATATAAGGAATACACATGTGTCCATAGGTTAACATGCTTGACGAAATGGGCTCATACGATAAATGTAATCTTAAGTTGACCCATTGGTTCAACAGGCAATGGAATTATAAGGTAAGAAGATTTTATTGGGTCAACAGTTGTACAACTGAAACATAATTCAGCACACCGCATACACATTCACGTCCAATCCAGTCGGCGCTTTTTGACTAATAATTATTCCAAGCACAACCCCTCTACAACCCAGTCGGCGCTTTTTGACTACTAACCCAACAAACACACTTCCAATCCAACCAGCACGGTTTGAACTTTGTCCAAACACACACCCGTACTATTCAAAGAAGGGGTTTGGAATTGTTAATACACAAGTACACACCCACACTCACACACAAACACACACACACATTATAATACAAGAGCGGGTAGGATGCACAGGAACGGTGATGCAAGAGACACACTCTCATACCAATATACAAGTATACTATCACACTTAACGAATGTTAAGGAAAATGTTATGGACAGACTTAGATACACTTACATACATACACACCCACACTATCTCCCTAGATGGAGCACAATGGAGTTAAAATTTGTATTGGTCAAAACACGAATATATACACACAATATAAACACACATAAAACATAAAAACGATTTTTGCTTGTAACTAAGATTAGTATATCACTTTTCGAAGATATGGGTGGGCATGAAAATGGCCTTTGGAGATGTTCACCATTCGTCTTCTCTTCAAACATCTTCGCACGGCGTATCCATAAGCCAATGATCTCTTTGACACATGTGCCTTTTCATATAAGTTCTTCTTTTCCTGATCGCTATGGTTGTAAATGAGACGGCCTGTGATACATTCACATAAGCTAGGTAGTCTGTGTGAACTGTATGCTCTAAGTAAGTGTTATCTCGCGACTCTAGGACTTATACTAAGTAACAAGAAAAAAAAATACATTAAGAATGTATGTAAAATCAGCAAGTTTTTATGTTCTAAGTTGCAAAGTTAAAATGTAAGAAACACGCACAGTATTGTAAATATTAAATACTAAATAATCATAAATTTCATATCGCAAGTGGAAACGTATAGAATGTTCCGAATTATTTTCAATAGTCTGTATATCCTTATGTGACATAATGACGTGATCAAGAATATCTATGAATGAGTTTTCAATATTCGCAAAAGATGTGTTAATCCAAGCAATGAGAACAAAAGTAATCCAAAGTAAGTTTTTGAAATAATTGTTTTCGAAATACATCTGAACACAAGTGCTAGTTCTGGTTATAGACTCTCAGATACTGATAGTAAATATAGAAAACTTTGCTTGCAAATTCTTTATTAATAAATTTTTAATAGACCTATTATGATAAGAAAAGTCTGATGTTTTAGACGTTTCTATCATAACCTTCTTCTCGTGTCTAGTTACGAGATGGAAGAATGTTCGGCATTCTTAAGAATAAGGAGTCACATATGATGGTGTAGATTACATCTTTTGTGGGGAAATCTGCGAAGAGGTGGGATCGCTGTAAGAAATAGACATGACACTCATTTAGAGCTTCGAATCGCACTTTATTGACATATATATATATATATATATATATATATATATATATATATATATATATATATATATATGTATATATATATATATATATATATATATATATATATATATATATATATATATATATATATATATATATATATATATTCTAAAGATACAACATGTAAATTTATTTATGTTGAAAATACATACAATACATATTACAATACTTATTAAATAGTTCTTCCACAATCTAGTATTTCATTTGTCCATTCATTTTTCTGTATTTTTGAATACAAGTGATTTAAATATTTAAAGAGCCTAAAATGCAATAACTGTAATAAATGTATTTTATTTTATTTATTGTAAGGTAAAGACCTGAAAAAAATCTGTGAATGTTATACTTATTATTTAAAGAATATATATTTATTCTCAATTAAATTATAACATGAAGCTAGTAATTATTTCAAACAAATACTAATAAACAGCGAAGCTGTAAAATATTTCATTGCATTATGATTGTGGAAGAAGGGAACTCAATAATATTATATTATAAATACAATGAACATCAATTCAGTAAAATATTAAATCAGTAAAATATTTCATAGTAGAAAAGAGAATTCACTATTACATTATATTAATGAAATAAAAATAATTCAGAAGAATACCACAACTCACTATAAAATCTTTAACTTCCAAAAGCAAGTATAAAGCATAATTTTCTTACCTGTAAGAAATAGACATGACACTCATTTAGAGCTTGGAATCATACTGAGAATAACCAGTCCAGTGCCTATTTTTATATCCTGGAACTGGCAATTAACAGCGCTTCATCCAAGGTCATAAGAAGTCTGTCTAAAAATCACGGTGCTTCTTGCGTGCTATCCAAGGACAGATTTAACTTTATATCAAGTTTTAGTGGGTTGGGGAAGAGTGTGAGTGTGTGGACGGTATTTTTCCAAGTAACGACCTTTTGGATCATGTCCATAACCTTCCAGTGGTCATTCTCATTGTGAACTTAATTAATTTAATTATTCCCTAGGGTGATTATCAATTACTTTGTTCCCAACATTACAACGCAATTTAATAAGGTTTTGTTGATTAAATGGTGAGATAAAACATTATTCGGCTTCTCTCCGATTGGTGAACTATTGAACTGGCTTCTTAATTAGGCTTTTTCCATTACCAAGTGAAAGCTGAACAATAATAAATTCTTAATCTTAATTCATTTCGATGTCATTATATTCAGGATATGAATTATTGATTGGAGCACGCTTCTCCTACACTCCAAATCAATATCAAAGAAATATCTTAAATTTGGATGTTTTTATCTTCCAATAACTAGAGATTTCAATATGTTGTACACAAATTAATATTTTCGTTTCTTTCTTTTAGAATTGATATTTTGATAGACCTACAACCCTACGTAATGTTGTAGAATTCCCTAAATTGAATGTGAGTCATTTGTAATTCGAAAATTGTAAATCCTTTTTATTCTAGAGTATTGGGGTGCAACTGTTCCCGATACCCTGTATACTCGAATTAATAGTGCGACTACAAATGCAGCTGTAGTCATTCTTCTTCTTCCTCGCTCGTTGTTTTGCCTGGGTGCTGTGATTTTTGTTTTTGTGGTTGCTGTTTTTGGGGTAATTGTAGTTATTTTTTAAAATGTAAATGATTGTTTTTGTTATTTTTTGTTTTGTGATTGTTGTAGTTGTAATCACGCAAAATAGTCATTTATTCCATTGATAAATTAATATATCTTGTATTATCATCTCGGGCCTCATCAGCTCCGTAGTGTATGTGAAATAGTCATTTGTAACAGTGTTCAAGACTCAAGGAATGCTCTTGATACTCGGATTTTACATATTCTTTTTGTTGTTTTGGAAGTAATCGTTGCCGCGCCAAACAAAGATAAGTCTTTCTCGCTAGCAAGATTTGTTTGATGTCGTTAATATTTTCTTCAGTAAATTTATTAATTGGACCAGTTCTCACTTTCTTGTTGTGATTTGGTATACGATACCTTTATATGACCAGTTTCAGTAGGAGATTGGTCTCTAGTGTTTCTCGCACTGTTTGAACAGCAGCTATTTCACCTGACAGTTCTCTTAAAATCTTTTTTGTTTGTTTAGTTCTTTTCGCGATTTTTTAAGTTGCTTCAGCGGTTTGGTCTAAAGTTGGAAGAAGACCTTAAATAGAATTTGTAACCGGTTTAAATGACTTTTCTGTACCTTTTGTAAGTTCCTTTTGAGACTCCTGACGTGCTTGTAGTTGTCGTTTGACAGAATCACGGAGGGAAAGGTATTTCTTAATTGTCTCTAGTCGCTGTCGAGCGAGTTTAGATGTGGGAAATTACATGGTTAGAGCTATTATTGCATAATAATGTTTTAATTACGCAAATACCTAAAGTGATCAGAGATAACTAAAATCTTCTTTTTGTATTTAGCGGAGTTGATTTGTTAAGGTTACAATAGTTGTCGCTTCTTTGACACACATAACACCGCAACTCACCTGATATCAATATATATGAATTTAGTACCATGAATATTAAGTTGATTTAGGGCAATATTAAAAGAAGAAATTTCTTTCTTTTTAAGATCACTTTTTAAAAAAATGTAATTTATACAAACAGCTTTTGAAAAAGATATTTATGTAAAAATATATATATATATATATATATATATATATATATATATATATATATATATAATGTTAATTTTTACTTCATTTATACCAACACAAAATAATGCAAGGAAAAGAATAAGGTTGCAAAACTGAGACATATCTTTTTTGGGCCTTATAGTATCACATATAACAAATATTCTTCCTCCTCTTCTTCTTCTTCTTCTTCTTCTTCTTCTTCTTCTTCTTCTTCTTCTTCTTCTTCTTCTTCTTCTTCTCATTATTATTATTATTATTATTATTATTATTATTATTATTATTATTATTATTATTATTATTATTATTATTATTATTATAAAAGATAGAATAAAGGGAATAAAGATGGTAATTAAAACATCGATGGCAGTCATGAGAGTAAATCGTTTAAAATACATGGAATAGATTTAGAGTAGTATCCTATTAAAACAGTAACACTTATACCCATAAATTATCGACATTTTCACAGCATGTTTTCACTTGCGATTGGATATGGCAAGAAAATGTTACTCAATGGACCGCTGTCGGTTATCAGGGTAGAGATAACACCCATAACAACTAGTCGATCGATATAAAAGAAAACATCTGTTTAGCTGATCGATAATAGACTCGTCTTCAAAATTCCCCCGTTTATCACGCTCTTCCTGGTACGCCTTTACGGAAAAATACTTTTTAAATTCTGAAATAATCTGAAACTAGATTAACAAATTGGGCAATCGTCTCCTTAAATCACATTATCACGTAAATGAATATAATTTACTTGGAAAATTTGTTAGCAATACTGTTAAGTTGTTATTTCTTTTCTTTAGACCACTGCTGTACATTTTTTTCAAGACAAACTACTCCTAGTAGTTCTTTTACCAGCTTGGACATAATAAAGACAGAAAATGATGATTTAAGCAGATAATCCCAAGGGACGAATGCATCAGTACTTTTTATTCAGCGTATATTTTCACAAGTAGAAATATAACTAGGCGAGGAATTATTAAAACAGTTTCCCTTTTCCTTTTTTTCTGAAGGTGCTGAAGTTTTGTTTCGTTGTTATGATAGTGTAGACATATATCCATTAACCAATGTTATATACATTTCAATTTTGATACTTCAAAAGCACCATGATAGTAAATGTTCCAATGTCTATACGCATCTAGTTCGTTTTGGTGTAGTATTTAGAAAATTTTCCTCCTTCGCTTTATCTCATATTCAGATATATAAAATAGTATTATCCTTGCTACATTTTCCCTTTGTTGCAAAGCATTACTGAGACAGAGATAATTTTCCAACGACGGTTTCAAGGCTATTTTATTGTATTTGCCTCATTTTCTTTGTCACTGTGGTAGGTTACCTCATAAAGGATGACGAGTGTATCTGTATTGAAGGTACTAATGTACAGACGATTCATAATCACACTGATTGTGCTTAGATTTTGCACTTTGTCCAGTTCATTGGACACTATTGTGTATTTTTGCTCCAGTTATAGTATAATGTGATAGCATTTACATCGGACACCATTGTATGTATTTGATTTTCGTCGTTCATTTCAAATGATTCTGTTCACTGCTTGAAAGAGTAAGTCATATATACCCACTTTGCTATCTACCGCTTTTACGATATGTTTTTCCATTTCGCTCAGTTCATTACAAATTGTTATTTATAGAGATGTTGTTATTGCTGTTGCTGTAGGGTTGAACATCATTTTTCAGTACAATATTGGCTATAAATGGCGGCCAGTATAAATGATGGAGGAAAAATTCGGGGAAAAACCCAGAAAGAAACAGGAACCCACCAGAAGCTACTGCCAAGCTTTCTCACATATATACACTGGCTGAACCTGAGACCCAAACACACACAAACAGTGAGATGGCAATGATTCCTAACGGTGAGCGCTTTAGACCACTCAGCCACTCGGAATCCCTATTTGTAGAGTAACAACCGCGGCAGATCAATTAGTACAGTTTTGTTATCGATACACGTCCATGCTAACCAAGGTTGACTTACCTCGTATGTTTTGTGAAAAGTATGTATTTTCTTTGCATTAAATATCCAACATCATGGCCACAATTCTGCATCACGGGAAGTGATGCATTGCGGGATATTTGAGCTGCCATGTTTAACTGAACTGTCGATTTATGTTAATTTGTTTCATTTATGCGTTAATTGAAGAGTTGTCATATAAAATATAATGTGCTCCAATGTTAACATGTTCTTAAAGTTTTAGCGCTGTTAAACAGTCGTTCCATTCTCTGCTGATAATTTAATATATCCAACCGATAATTATTTGCTCCTATTACCGTACCGATCGTTGTTTATACGGAATGTATGACACATCGTCTTTTATTGGACCTAGACTGATTTTTATCTATCAATTAATTAACCAGATTGTTTTTATCTGTTTGACCGCTCCGGTGGCCTAGTGATTAGAGCGTGTGCTTCGGATGTGGAAGGTCGTGGTTTCGATCCCCATTTGAGTCATACCAAAGACTTACAAAAATGTAATTGTACTAACAGCAGCCTCGCTTGGCGCTCAGCATTAAGAAGTTAGTGTTAGGACTGGTCGGCCTTGTGTCAGGATAATGTGACTGGGTGAGACATCATGCTACATGTCTGCGGCATGATAGCAGGCATTACTATCAACTGTTACACTGTAGACATCATATGAATGAAAAATTGTAAAGGCTGCGTTAAAAATCGTAAAGAAACCAATGTAACAGATTGAGTATTTTTTTTAGTATTTACGGCAATTGATGAATGTGTGTCAAATTTTATAATCCACGATGTATAAGATCACCACAAGCACTCTGAAATTTTCATGTACAATTCCCAGATTGGAAGAAGTTACAATTAAGAATAATGCCTGAACCATTCTCTAATAAAACGCATTATATATATATATATATATATATATATATATATATATATATATATATATATATATATATATATATATATATATATATATATATATATATATATAAGTACCTGTAACTCATCTGTGTGATAAATCTTGAGCTTCAACAAAATCTATGCCATGAATTAGTAGACTTTAACAAAGCCTTTGACTGGATATAGCATGCGGCATTATACGCAACTATGAAGAAGTAAAACATCAGCTCAGAACAGTTCTTTAACAAAACTTTAAGTGATGTCCTCATTAAAAACAATAGAATATACTGGATTCAAATAACAGTTTGAGTCAGACGGAGTTTGATGTTTTCACTTACAGTTTTCAACATTTTCCTGGAAAAGATCGTGGAAAACAACGAGGGCACTGTCACCATCAGAGTAAGAACAATAATCAACATATTGATGGCTTGGCTGGAGATAAACAAGAACTGACAGACTTGGTGGAGCATCTCAACACATCCTCCACTACATACGGTATAGAGACTATCGCCGAAAAGATCAAACTGATGATAAAGAATACCAATGGTGTCAGGGTAGTCAAAGATCAGAGGACAGAAGCTGAAAACAGTCAAAAAGCTTCAAGTATCTGGAATTAATTATCACATATGAATACTCCAAACTAGAACTACTTTCCAGCATTTCTCAGACAATAGCATAACAAGGTTGAGAGCAGCATAGAAGGAGGCCACCCATGCTCTTGGTTCCAAACTATATTTGATACTCTCTGTTGTCATCTCCATTTCTTTTCATGCTTGTGAAACATGGATGCTCAAATAAGATCAATGAATAAATGTTCATATCTTAAAAATGAGATGCCAACCAAGAAAGAGGTCCACAATAGAAACTAGACCTGACCTCTGGGGAATAAATTGCAAATAGAACTAACAGAGTTATATTTCACTATCATCTGGGCTGGTAAAATAATCTTGCAAGGAATAGCGACAAGGTGCAGAAGAAGAAGCAGACAGAAAAAGAGTTTGAAAGAGAGCTTTAAGTAGTTGACATATATGGGGATTGTAGATTCACGAAGTGCAGTTGGCAACACGGAAAGATGTAGAGAGTTGCTTGGGAAGTCATCTGTGGTGCCCCAACGACCTTTTGGATTACGAAATTAAAGATGATGATGAGAAAGAGCAGGAGGAAAGGGAAGATGAAAACAGCTGTTGAAGGTTGTGTTCTCCAAAAAGAACGTAGGATATTGAAATTAATAACACATAAACACTTTCCGAAGTCCGATGTTTATAAATTTTATTTTTCAACTTGTTGATGAAAGTAAGGGAGTTGCGATCACTTATCATGCCACTAAACTAATGTGAACTTCAGCATAATGCAATGCTAAAATTGAAGCGAAACATTCATTCTCGATTGTTGAATAATTTCGTTGCTGCTTACTTAATTTCTTATAAAAGTAGCACACTAGATTTTTAACAGCATTTCTTTCTGCTTGAAACAATATTGCTCCAACCCCTGCATCACTTGCTGTTGTTGTTGTTGGGCTTGACGCCATTTTTCAGCACACGAAAGGCTATTTATGGCGGCCAGTGTTAATGGTGGTGAAGGAAGAAACCGGGAAATCACCGGAAAGAACCACCGACCCAAGAGAAGCTACTGGCAAGCTTTCTCACATATCCACATGCGCCGAATCCTAGACTCGAAAACACACAGACAGAAGTGAGATGGCAGTGATCCTGACATTGTTCAGAACAAAAACAACTTTCTTTTCATGCACAACAAGTTTGTTAAGGGTTCAACAATATTAGCAAATTGGAACAAAAGTTCAGATAATATCAAGCCATACCTTAAATTGCATCAGTTGGATTTTACTGACAGGCACGGAGAAATAAGAGATAGCCTTGACTTTAGCATCTATATGTTTATCTTGACCATGTCCCACAATATGTCCTAGAAGTGTTCTACTAGATAAATTTATTGTCAAATTTGCATCACTGAGTCCCTCAAAGAATTTCTGAATATTTCTAGATGTTCGTTTTAGATGTTTGTGTAGGTTATGTTATCATCCATGTAAGCACTACACAGATCTAAACTAGAGATAATTATATTCATAAAATTTTGAAAAGTACTCGGAGAACCCTTCATTCCAAACGGCATTACTTTAGATCAGAATACTATTATTGAAATTTAACTCAACCATTTTCTTCTTAACGTTTCAAGCGCCGTAAAATCTAATTTGAAGAAAGCTTTGAAGAATCAACAAGACAGAAATAACTATCACAGTAATCAAAAAATCTCTCCATTAAAGTTATCTGAAACCATAATTTTACTTTTGACTTGAATTGCTAAATACCAAATTCAAGCAAAACTAGCTGGAAAATTCCAGTCTTAAAATCCGACCTTTGATCTGATTAGATAGATTCGGAAAGTCCAGATACCCCAGGAGGTAAGCATTTTCTCATAAATAACAAACAGGTACATCATTGGCTTCAATTTCACTTACGACCCACTGAGACTAACATAAGATCTCAAGATCTTTTCTTGTTAAACGACAAGTGATTACTATTTATAACCCTGATTAGAGAAAGGAGAACGAGTAGTTAAAATAGGATCACAGCGATCATAACATTTTAATCAGTCCAAACAAGAAATGAAAGTGACCTCATCAAAAGTCTACCTAATACGTGTGTCAGCTAAAGGAATACTTTCGTTATTAAAATCATTCTCAAGAGATTTCGTTGCCATAGCTCTTGTAACTGCACAAGCTGGATACAAAATCAGTGAATTGATTTTAAATAGGATCGACTTTCAGATACTAAGAAGGCTTATCAGTTACAAGGGGATTAAATACAACCTTGTCTCAAGCTAGGTCGCTACCTAGTAACAAATTAATGCCCTCTACGGGTAAAGAAGACACTATTTCTAAAGTTCTGAAACTAAGTCTGATGACATATTTATACAATGGAGAGGACTATTGACAAAGACGCACTCTACTCCCTGGATGGGAGCACTTTAATTAGAAAAAGTCTTCTCAGAGAAAGGCAAAGTGCATGATAATAACGGACACTGTATCCCTTAAAATTTTAATTTGGATAAGATTGGCAAGATCGCCCAAGAGTGATATAAAACCCTTCGACGTGATTAGTTCATACATTAAGACCAGGGTTTATGGGACTCAGCAAATGTAATGCTTTCAATACATGACATCTTAAATATAAAAGCATTTTGGATCAGTCTATCTTGATTCTGATGCTTATATCTCAATTTGAAGCAATCAGAAATAACATGTCCTTTCTTCGTACAATTGGTACAAGTAGGAAAAGACATTGATTTTGTATGTAACTTATTAGAAGCTTGATTTTTATAAGTTGTGCCAGACTGAATTTTAGAAGGAGTCGTTTTAGGCTGAAATGCATTTTCAGCAGTAGACTGCTGATTGGAAGACATGCCTACAACAGGGACGTAATGAGTTAAGGAATAGTCGTCAGCAAGAATAGCAGTATTTTTCAAGGTTGCGATCTTATGTTTTTCAAGGTGAGTCCTAATGTCACTAAAAGTACAGTTCTTAAACTATTCAAGTAATACAATTGCTTGAGATTTTCATAATCTTGTTCACCTTCTTTCGCTCTTCACCATATATCAAATATCTGCTCTTTTTTATCAAATTCAGAATAGGTACGTACAGCTTCTTATTTTATAGTTACTGAATTTTGGCTGTTAATCCTCAAAGACTACTCATAACCCTTTAAAATACTTTCCTTAACCAAGTCATAGACTGTACTGACAGGGATGTATAGACCTTTAAAGCTCTACCAGTAAGTAGACGTTGTAATAATAGAGTCTAGTACTCTCGTCGCCACTTCAAATTTTCAGCACCGTTTTCAAAAAAAGAAAACAACTGTCTACTTCTTCTCCCAGAATAGGGGATAAAAACATGATATTTCTACAAACATCAAAAGTAGTGGAATGTTTTCCTTTTGCCAGCTCTAATTCTTTATAGTCGAATTTAAAGTTCCGTTTCTTCCATCTCTCTTTGCATTAGCATTTGCATTAGACTATCTGCTTTTCTTTCTCAAATTGTAATTCTCCTTCATCTCTTTCATTTTGAAACTGCATTTGTCTTACGTTTCTTTCTCTTTCCATTTGTATCTTTCTATCTGAAACTGAACCTGTCTTATTTATAATTCCGATTTTTTAAAGCTGCTCTTCCATTTTCAACATGTCCTGACACAGCTGAGTAAAATTCAATATAAACTTTTCTCCTTTTGATGATATTTTGAAAAGCCCGTTGTTTTCATTAAAGATTTCCAAAAAATGGAAAATAGTACTTTGGATTTAATAACTAGAGGAATTTAAATTTCAAACAACAATTGTTGAAATATTTTAGCCACAATTCATACATCTCATGGACGAGACCCGAATTTCCTTTGCTACGAGAAAGGACTCGTACAAAGTAATAAAGAAAAAAGTGAAACCAACAAGCTTTGTATATTAAACAGAATAATTTATTTCCCTAGAAAAGGCGGTGAAATATGAAAAAGACAGTTTGTAAATATAGTCCAAAAATTAATTCTGGAATTCAAAATATAAGTCCAATCAATAAAAAGTCTAAATGAATCGAAGTTTGAATCTTGATGACATTCCAATATGAAAGGCGATGACGTCAGATGAGGTCACCAGTTCCTTTTTGAATCACAATTTATAATGTTCCAGTTTAGAATTCCAGAATAAATTTCCCAAAAAAATGTTTTCTTCCCCAAAACTTTTGATGAAGAAAGGCACCTGCATGTTTTCTAGAGAGAATAGATTATTTTAAATAAAACAAAATCAACTCAATTGGCAACAACACAAAATACCACTGAACTCCAAAATTATTTTGTACGACTGACTAAATCCCTACGTGTTGTCTGTTTTAACCAGCGATTTTAGATCACATGATGGCTCACTTGGTCACCTAGTTGGATAAACGCAGTAAAAGCACTCAGTGTTTACGAACTTCTAAATCAAGGTAAAGAAAAAGATCAACACTATGCGTTCTCATCAGGTCAAAACGGAAAACCTCATTTTCGAAAAAAGTCAAATCCAGTGGATAAAATCATTATTATAAGTACATGTAATACATTTAATGAAAAGAATGAAATAAAAGAAAATTTAAAACTAACACACAAATAATTAAATTACATATACGTTATTATTTTGAATTGCGTTTTTTATGTTTTGGGTAGAGGCTTTTGCTGAAATTAATATTATCATTGATATTTATGAACCGCAAATCAGTTGTATATCACAGTACACTCATCGACTAGTTCATTATATTTCTGTCTATCAAAATGCTCAAATTTACAGATCACTAACATGTCTCACTTCTGTTCTCACCAGTTTATGTCTCTGCCAGACTACCGTAGGTATGTGCGAATGCTTGCCAGAGGTTCAGGAGTGTGTGTATTTCATCACAGTGTCCTACTCATTTCTTTCTGTATCCTATATACTGTCCGCCATGTACTAAACCAAACAACTTAATTGTACTAATTTACAATCAAATTGCACTCTAATCACCTGGGCTAAGACAACGATCATTTGATTCCTTTTTTATGGTAATAGGTACTATTAACAATCTTGCTATCAATCAATTTAAATGATCTATTATTTTGCACAAAGGTAAGATTTTAAAGCATAAGCAAATTTACATAATCTTTTATAGGTATGTTGTGATGTATATTATCGTGGAAATAATGCCTTTCATTAAAGTTAGCGATTTATGTTCTTTCTAAATCTGGCACACACATTTTAGAAATAATCTTCTGCATCTTACAGTTTACAATGGAATTAATCTTTAACGCAGTTTTTGTTTATTCGTTTTAGCGCTGACGTCCTAGATGTTGTTGCATCAGATACCAATTTTGATTTTTCGTTGCAGTTTTTTTAAAAAAAAAAGATCACCTCCATTTGGGCATTATGGGATGCGGACTACTTGCAATATTTGCTTATATCCTAAACTGAAGACAAGATTGATCACCGGAAATATTCCATGAGTATTGTAGATTGTACTTTTTACAAGAGCACATGTGGACACCCTATAAAGAAAAAATATCGGTATTATATTTCACCATGATTTAAGTAAAACATCAAAACACATCCAATTCATCTATAAGTAACTTATGACTAAGTTACAAGTGATGATATAGGTAGTTGATTTTTATTTGGAAGTATCAGAATCATCTCTGTTAAGGATATAATTGAAATATGGAGAGAGAGAAAGAGAGAGAGAGAGAGAGAGAGAGAGAGAGAGAGAGAGAGAGAGAGAGAGAGAGAGAGAGAGAGAGAGGGAGAGAGAGAGAGAGAGAGAGAAAAGAGAGAGAGAGAGAGAGAGAGAGAGAGAGAGAGAGAGAGAGAGAGAGAGAGAGAGAGAGAGAGAGAGAGAGAGGTTTATGTTCGGTAGTAATGTTAATTAAAGCAGAATAGTGGCTTAGATCAAGCGTAGACAGATTAAAGCGTTTTAAATACCTCTTGTTGGTTCGTCATTTCGCTTAGGTTCTATTCACGTTATTTTCCTGACTCTAGTTCGTGAATGCCTGGTCGTGTTTGTAGTACTCTACTTTCGTCGTAAAAAGCACCTTTCATGCTTAAATGATAATTGTATCTTATGTTGATTAATCAATGTTAATGAAAGTAGAAACTCAAAAAGAAAATAATCAAATTATGAATTTGCAAAGGTGATTATAAATAAAAACAAAGGACACTGAACTACATTTCTAGGGGACAGTCTCCGTAGTGATGTGGGGAGTTCATTCACTTTGTTAATACATAGTTGCCCTGAGCATATATATATCTCGTGGTATGTATGTATATATGTATGTATGTATGTATGTATGTATGTATGTATGTATGTATGTATGTATGTATGTATGTATGTATGTATGTATGTATGTATGTATGTATGTATGTATGTATGTATGTATGTATGTATGTATGTATGTATGTATGTATGTATGTATGTATGTATGTATGTATGTATGTATGTAATTACCATTTTCGGTAAATACTCATAGTAATGAACAAATTCAATTCTGGAACATTATAAGGTCAGAATAAGTGCTTTATAAATGAAGTAAACATGTTTACAAATAATAATAAGCTTAATACATAAACACTAAAATGATATACAACTATTGATATTGTATTTATATTGTTTGCAAAATAAACGTAATTAGTCAGTCAGTCAAGTTGACTTTGGAATAATTTAAATTGCAAAGTACAGATAGACATAAGAACAAACATTACAAATTAAAATTCTATAATAATAATGATATTGCTTCTCAATACATAATGTATGAACAAATAACTTAAGTTGTACATAAATCTGTTTTATTTATTAGTCAAATCTTGCAATAGAATGCTGTTTTAATTACACTAAAAGAAACCGTAAATGGAAAATATTGTCAGAACCTTTACATCAGACCGAATGAATTATTCATGAGATATATAACCTGTCTTTTTTTGGGTATGTATGTATATATATATATATATATATATATATATATATATATATATATATATATATATATGGATACATTTTATTCAATTGCCTAGACATCATATTAGTCATTTAGATAGTAACATTTCATGTCACTCATAATGAATCTTGCATCAATCCAGTCCGTCCAATTCTAAATCACAGTTATGTTATTTAAAAGTAAACTAATTAAAATTGACATATTGTTGTAAAATGATGTAATTTACAATTTAAGGAATGTCAAAGAAACTCTGTACGTGCATCAAAATCATCATATTATTCAACTTGATTACACATTCATGATCAAAGTTTGTTCTCAATAGTGACACTTGTGAAATATTTTTAAAGTTTATTGAGATGAGAAATATTACTAAATTTTAGAGTTCCGCAATGAAAGTTGAACTTACAACAAGTATAATTGAATTTAAAAAAATAAACTTTTCAATTGCAGTGTGCACGCAAGTTGAGGATTGAGGATTTTGAATATTTAGGAATCATTTCATCTGTCTGTAACAAATAATAAATGCTTCATTAGGCCGTGTCAGGTGACTATTCCGAGTCTTGCATTCAGCTAATAGTCCTATATACTTATACATGCTCACTAAGTAAAATATATTTGTGAATACAACTCAGTTATGAAGTTTTTAAATGTTATTTCCTTGTTTTACTTGCAACATAGTAGTGATTACCCTATTTTAAATTAGCACTTACGATAGGGACTCCCTGTTGAATGCTGAGACTAATATGACGTAAATGATGACTTGAGAGGGGAGGTCATAACAGAAAGATAAAAATTACATGACATATCTCTGACGCTTTAATGCAAACTTAAAACATCAAATCAGATTTTGATTTGGCATATCATTATGTTTCAAAAAAGAATCGAATATTACGTACTTAATGCACAGAAAGATTATCGGGGATAATCAAAATCGTATTTCCCATAATGAACAATTTTCAGAGCAGAACATCTGGAAAACGATGAAAAGAACGAATGATTATACTGAAAGATAACCTTTGCAAATAAATAGCATCATACTATTGTTTTAATTGCTATACGTTTTGAAGAATTCATTGTGACACATATAAAGACTTTATAACATAATAACACATTCGAGCAGGTGGGTAGTTAAAAATGGATTGTGTTTAAATGCAAGTTCTTAATATAGCATGCATCGAAAACTGCATCAGATATTCAGATTTAATCAAAATCCTATATTAAATTCAAGTCTGGAGTAAAGTAGAACTAGTATTTACGTTATCATGACAACGAATTTTCCTTCAGCATGAACCGAGTATTTTCTTCGTGGTTGCATATGTATCACCTGTTTTTATTTGATGACTTTTGTACGTTTTCTGATCTTTATTGGATGAAATGAATTGATTTGTATGTGTTTATATATTCAATTATCGTGATAACATAAATATTTTGTAGTAGTCCTATCAGTAATAGTACTATTTGCTGCACTGCCATCATACAATATAAATCTCGTGCAAAAGAATGTGTATTTTATCTAAATTAGTTATCAAGCAATACATAGATAACAACAAATAAGAGCAAGAGTGAGTAACCATTTTTTAGGTGAAAGGAATTTCTAAGAATTCAATAGAAGACCATTTTTTTACCTTCCAGCAGGACCTTTTTGTAGCAATCACTAATGTTTTTCACCAATAACAAAATTTTCATATTATCTGATATAACCCCATGAAACAGTGGCCCTAACGAAGGGAATGATACAAGGGAATGAATGCCAAGTAAAGACTCAAATAAAAAGCTTTAATATATGGTCTTTGTTTTATGCTTACTTTACATTGTCAGAATCGTAAAATATTGTGCCATTCTTAACCCTCGGGTTGAGTTCATACTGCATTCAAGCGAATAAAGGAACTACTTTTTATTACAATTTGTTTCTAAATAAACTAAAGCAGATATTTAGTGGTCTGCTACATACCGGGTACTTTAGCACATTCCGTGCTAACCTTTTTGATAGAATGTTTCAGATTTAGGCTAGCTATAGACGCTAGACAGGTTCCTTACAAATAACATGCAAGTTTCAAGACATAAACTGTCTTCTTTAACTGTTCATAAAAATGGCAAAAATATTCTTACAGTTTTACATCCTGAGTTTCCTGTAAATATACTTTCTTAGTTATGTAATAGCAATGTCATGGATTCTCAAGCTTGATTACACATTTCGAAACTGTACCATGCTTTAGACTATTATCCAAGTTCAATTGCATCTTACTGCACTCAAAATGAAATAAACATTAAAATTTCATAGCGTCTTTTCTATAATTCCAAGTTCAAGAATTCCTACTTTTCCCACATTATGATGCGAATCATTCAATGACAGAACAGAAACACGCATTTACAGGTGTATCCGAACTGTGTGGTCTCACAAGTTCCTCCATTGTGTCATGGGGAGTGGGCTCAGTCTTTAATGTCTGTTTAAAAGGAACTATTTTGTTCAATATGATACTCCAGGGCATGAGAAAAAAAGATGCAATATTAATTTTCTCGATAGTTCAGAAAAGACATATGGGGTGTTTGTTAAAACTATAATTGTTTTTTACTTTTCTTAATAAAAATAATAATAATATGTTATGTATAACTGTACTTTGTAAATTGATCTAACTTCAAATTGTTTATCTTAATCTGAGTAAAGAAAATTTGTGTTCCCCCATGGAAAACTCAGCGTAATTACCATGTTCTTTACTATAAATTTAGTAATAGACTTTATCTTGCAGACAGTTTACGACTGCTCTAGAAATAAAACTCTGACCCTCATCCAGGTTCTAATATTCTGTCATAATTTGTTATATAATGGTGTTTTCTAAAACAACGTCTTTGTCTTTCCATAGCATCTGAATCAGAATGATAATTATTGTTGTCTTTAGTTGTTAATTTGGATTTAATTAAATTATTATTCACTGGAATTACAAAGGACTAAATAATATTTTGGGATAAAAAACAGCGATCTGGAACTAAAACTAAATTCAGACAAGGACATCTTGGAGTACATTATTGCAAAACATGCAAAGCCTGTTAGCACAGCATCACACTTCACACAATGGTACGTTTTTACATTTGAGACTACAGGCTGGGACTTGTTTAGAATAATATAGGAGATTAAGAAGAGCGCTATTAATTTGGACTTGTATGTAAACGTTTAGGACTAGTTGGCATTAATTTAAAATACAGTAAGTTCTTTTTTTATTTCTACTTTGTGTTATAGTGAAATAAATTATTTTTTTGAATTTTATAAAACATTGTTGTTTGTTGGGTTCTGTTCTTTTATGTTACATAATTTAAGATAATAGAGTCACACCAGACATAACAAGAAGATGTATTGTTCGTTCTCTAGATAGTTCACTTACCTTAGAAAATAAATGTTTGATAGGTATGACAAGACGATGTATTGTTCATTCTCTTGAAAATTCATTTGCTTTAGAAACGGCCATATATAACTAACTCAATCTCACATGATTCTTGTTTTCTAGTGGTATTCATGTTTACAGTGTTACCTTTCTGCATTCTGGGTGTTATTAGGTCCCAAAGAATGCCCATTTCAACTAACGTTTGCATATCTTTATCTGGTAGAATATAAAAATATAACATATAATCCAAATATAATATTACTATCGATTTATGGAATTGACAGGTTGTGTTAAACCTTTACAGGCCATTTTACATTATCTCAAATAACCGTTATTAGGAAAATTGCTTTTTTATTAATACTTTGTTATGCTAAATTAAAAATCTCAGCACCTATTTATGTAAGAAGTAGGAAATGACTCTTCGGAGGATAAAGGCTGATATTATATTTTCCAAAGATTTTTTTTTTATTCTTTGTTCATTACAAGCAACTCTCACATATGCTAGACAACAGCTGACTGGGCAAACGTAATGATGCCATTTCAAATTATTTGTCTATCAGCTGTCCTCTCAGAAATATGACAGAGTAGCTCTCCATAAATGGAGACGTCGCTGAAATGGATCACATAATAAGAAAGCCGATGAAAAATGGCGGAACCAACCACAACCCACTTGCATTGATAACCATCAGAGTCGACATTTTATATTATGGGATTATATATGACCAGACAAAACATCACAAACGTTTGGTATTCTCTGTTTCACACTGTTCTTTAGTCATATTTTGTGTTGAAAAAGAATCTGTTCACATTTAAATGACACCTAGATTGCTGGAAAATGACACCACAAAGGCAACTGCCATTTTGTAAATCTAGAACAAGGTGTTCAGCTGAAAAATATCTATCTAAAGTTACAGAACTTTTTGTCTCGTATTGTATTCTAATGGAAGGAATTCGCTATCTTCAGTTGGAACATTAATATTTCCGTGATTTTGTCGTATGTCAGTATCAGGTTTGCATCCGATAAATGTGACTTATCGGAAGCAATTGTATGGAGTAAAATAGTGACAAGATAGAGTACTTTTGATATATCAGACCTAATACTTGATCATGTATAAGTGCTTATGAGCCTAGGATTATCTTTTCAAAAGAGACGCCTTCAGCATAACAAATATAAGAAGCTATAAATGGAATGAGGGGAGAGTGAGCAAACTTTTCATAATTTCCCTTTACTTGATCCAAGGCAATACTTATTTACTGATTATGAAACTGCAGGGACAATTCAGTGGTCGCTGGCTGTTAAACGAAGTGTGGATAAGCATACGTTGTATTATGTACCCAACACCTGTGTTACAATGCGAGTCAAGAGTGTCGTATAAGTGTCCACATTCTGAAGAATTGCTGTTGTAAACACGTATGTTACAAAGTGACAGAAAAGTAGGGGACAAAATGGGCATTATCTGAAGACTTACTTTATGCTGTCAACACGCGTGTTATAAACAAAAATGAGGTTCTGATTCATATGTAAATATAATGCAATTATAACCAAGTATATTGTACAACATTTAAAACCCAATTTAACCAAACAGTTAAAACTGCGATTATTTCTCCATGTAGTATCACCGGGAAGCAGAAGCTGCATCTCATATTTTAAATGTTTGTTTTGACCATACTGTGCTTGTTACAAGTTTTCGACCGAGTTATAAAAAATACACCGTGTAACCATTATATGTATAGAGTCATCTCTTTACTGTCTTAATTGCTTCAGCACTTAATTGACCATATACTTTAAGGTATATCTCCTGTCTATGCTTGGCGACCTTAACTCGACACATTGGATAATATTTGTCACTCTATGTGTTGTTCAATTTTATTTTGATTAAAAAACTATCTTTCAACTCTACTTTGTATTATGTCTGTGTATTGTTCTTTTTCGTCTTTATTGTTTTAGAATATTTGCACACCAAAAATCTCAAAAGATGGAATAGCTATTATACCACAAACAAGGACGTAATAATTTCTGTGATCACCTCGGTAGGTGATGTTGACTGTCGTGGTAGCAGCAGCAGCGAGCTCGGCAGCTTGGTTTATATGCAGGAAATAGGATGTAGAGGATGCAATCTGCTTCATATCATCCGTAGGAATAGCCACACCATTACCTTACAGCAACAAGAGACTCTTTTTATATGGAATAAATCCTTTTTGAATACTTGAAATTTTTTACAGTAAAATCCATAATGGAATGCATCTTGCTATTCATTTCCATGAACAAAATTTGAATTAAAGATTCTCAATTTATTTTTCGAGTTGCAACTCTGTGATAATTCGACCAGTTTGCCATTCATAGACGACGATGACGCCATGACGATGCAAACATACCACTTGACATAATTTTTTCCCTGTGTCTTCTTGGAACACATAATCACATATCAAATTTGAAATCAAATGACAAAGATATTCTGAAGTATAATGGGCTCCATCTGACGGATAATGCAAGCTATATTAAAAAGAAAATCGAAGAAGTCAGTCTCTAAGTTTGAAGTGTGAACGTATTACTTAAAGATGGAAATGACATCGGTCATAGCCAAACCGAATGAACATCCAAGGACCATGACGATTCTAAACCAAATTCTTCACCATTTCCTCTGGTCTCTAATCCATGATATTAGATCAAGGTTTCCAAAGACAACTCACGAAACGTTTGCTCATCGGCATTGTAATTGCAAGTGTGCAGTGTTTTCAGCTCAAAAATTGCACAAATAATGACGTGTCTAATAATATGTTTAATATATATATATATATATATATATATATATATATATATATATATATATATATATATATATATATATATATATGCAATATACGCTTCTTTTTCTTTTCCGAAATCCTTGGAAAGCTACAAATGTTTTGCCGATTAAAATGAAAGAAGCTGAGAGAGAGAGAGAGAGAGAGAGAGAGAGAGAGAGAGAGAGAGAGAGAGAGAGAGAGAGAGAGAGAGAGAGAGAGAGAGAGTAGGTCTGAAAAGAAAGACTAAATTTAGAACGCCATGCGGCCTTCATTGTTAACCACACAAAGCCGGGGCAATCGATAGCGGTGTAGTCTAATGCCATCACATCTGACATCTCTCCTTTCATACGTGGTTCTAATTTGCCAACGTGGATATATGAAAAAGCATTCTAGTAGCTTCCCACGGGTCGGACGTTCTTACCTGGTTCTGTTCACGGTTTTCTTCCTCAAATGTATACTTTCCCCATGTATAGCCTATTAAATGTTGAAATGGTATTCAAGCCATAACAGCAATAACAACAAGGCAACATAAAAGTACTCACAGGTAACAACATCCGGTACGATTACTAAAAACAGGCTAACTCGCCACAACATCTTGCTTGCAGTACGGGAAGGCAAAGCAACCTGCACGTCTAGTCTGCAGAAAGCAACGAAGACTGTAAATTATAGTAGGCAGTTTATGTGTTCTGTTTGAAGTATCCATTGCAATATTATTTATGTACAATAGTTACGTGGTGTGTGTGTGTGTCTCTCTGTGTGTGTATACGAATGTAGACAGGCGTTCTATCTGGCGCAGTTAATTTCAAGGTTTTGGATGGACTAAAATATATTTTGTGTGTAAATCAAAAGTGTTGAAATCACATGTTATCTTGGATTATATTTAGTACTTAAAGTACTTGATGTACATTAGTTACTTATGTGTATATGCTCATATTCCGTAGTAGCTAGATGGGTTATTGGGGGTCATATAGGGATTATACATATACCCATAGGTTGACATGCAGTAGAAAAATGGGCTTATAGGGTAACTACAAATCATAAATTGATCCATGGGTTAAACAGGCAATGTAATTATAAGGCCAGATGTGTTTATGGTGTCAACAATTTTATAACGTAAACATGTATATGCTGTCAAAAGATTTATCGGGTAATAAAGTTGTATAGGAACAAATGGTTTGGTAAAGTTACTTTCTTAGGTACAACTCAAACACATTCTTTTACAATCTAACGCACTGCGTATATGATATCCAAACATCCCATTTACAATGCAGTCGGCGCTTTTGACGTATATCTGGATCCCCTACAATCCAGTCAGGACTAAAAAGAGCCACCTCAGCAACCCAGCCCGTGTTGTTTGGCTACTATGCAAGCACCCCTACAATCCAGACAGCGCTTTTTGACTACACACACACACACACACACACACACACACACACACACAAATATATATATATATATATATATATATATATATATATATATATATATATATATATATATATATATATATATATATATATATATATATATATATATATAATTCTCCGACCAGAAGGGCAACATTTCTTGACTCTTCTTCTCAGTCTGAAAACTGAATGATTTATGTACTCTTAATGAGAGGAACTTTCAAGATATTCAGGGGCCACTATGTGTACATTTGGTTAAGTCATAGTTTGGAATAAAGATGTGTGAATTAATTACTACTGCGATAATCTTGAAGAAAAATCTAAGAGACCACGACAATCAGTACCACTTAATACGCTAACAATAATTCGTGGAAGTGATTTTGAAACCAAAACAACGCCCTCAATGCCTGACACAAGACTAAGAGAGACCAGATCGATCAAAAATAAATATGTTAAGTGGTTAAACTTATCTACATAAAAGTGTCACAAATATAAAGATTAAATAATTTAATTGGCCGTCGATTTGAATAAAAATCGTTAATATTTGGAATGAAAGAAGTTTACATATTTTATTTTCCACACGTTTTTAATACCGAAAGTAATCCACATATTTTGCTCCCCGAATTTGCAGGGTGTTAGCTAAGACAACTTCTGAGGTATGCAAACAAAACATTTCGCGCCTTGGACCAAACGTGCTCTTCAATTCCTATTGCATGTTCTTGTCCGATATGGATTTTTAAACCGTTGTTGTGGAAACTTTCTACAATTACATTAGAATCTCTAAAGTATCGATCCGTGGAAGTGAGCTTCCACCATCGATAAGGCGTGTCAATTAGTGCTAAGATAAACGTTCATGCTCAAGAACATTCAATCCAACATAGCTCGAGAATCTTTTGTCCCAGTCAGCATCGATACACACCAAAGCCTTGCGCTCGCTGCCTTTTTTGTTCGAAAGTGAAAGCAAATGGATGCAACATGCTAGAAATTGTGACGAAAAGAAAAGTGTACGTCGATATGTGGATGCCTTTTACTTATCAAACCCAAGATTTTGTACGAATTAGGGAGGTTATATTACAAGGATGCGCCATGTCGTTCCTTCAAATAAACATGAAAAGTATTTTTTCTTTCACATTCCAACAAATTTAGGAATCCACGCGACAATTTGTTTAGAGTACAAACCAATATTACAAGATTGCTGTACGACGTGAATTAATCAAGAAGAAGAAATAAAAAAACATCTGTGTTTAGTATTAGTATCCTAGATTGTGCGCATATGACAGAACAACCTAAAACATGTAGATGTGGTATACATTCGTCAACACAAATGATTGATTGAATACAGTCTTTCATTCAACTTACTTGTACCATCATGTCTACGTTATTGCCAAGGAGAATTGATGTTTTCTTATATGGCACACGTGTGCTGAAAGATGTAATCAACACTATTCGTGTTGTGCTTCAAGGATCAAGAACGCACTAAAGCGGGAATATGGGTATGTGTCCATTTGTTTCATGTTTTTGCTAAAGGAGACCAATTCTTACAAGTTATACAAACTTTGGCACTTCCCGGCCACAGATCCATAAGGGACAAAATACGACTCGAGCCCAAGACGTTTTTCTCAAAATAAGCTCAGCAATAATGACAAATCAAACGAGCTTTGCCTTACCTTAGTAGTTAGTATTTTGTAACACTTCAAAGGAAGATAATCGTTAGCCAAAGTTATGTTTAGTTGTTTCTCGGGAAAATTAGATCAACATCCAATATCTTCCAGGAGTGAATACTTGGTTGATCCAAGAGACTACATATTGTCTGGTGGAGGAAAAAATAAAACACATTGAACAGTTGGAAAGGGTCCATGAAGTTTTAATCTGAACAAAGAGGACAAAGACATAAAACTGTACCTTCTAATGCGTTGAAATATCATATTTGCAGTATCACTAAGATCAAATGACCGTTTAAAACTGTACGATGCCTTCAAACGTTAAGGATAATGAGTCACATCAACATTTATATATACAGCAATCGCACTAATAGCCATCAAACAAACATCGAAAGGAAGTGTTTAAGTAAGCGCATGGGCAGACTAGCGCCCAGAAGACACTATACGGTTATATATATATATATATATATATATATATATATATATATATATATATATATATATATATATATATATATATATATATATATATATAAATAGGGACAGACAGTAAGATTCATATCCAATGCAGAGTCATAGAACTAACACTCAGCTTTCTATGGAGTCAAGTGGTGAATTTCGCTCGAAAATATTAGGTTAAATACTAATGATTACGTTTGCGAAACCATCAAATCGTCAGCCGAACTTTAGGGAAATTTCTCAAATAGTCTACCTGAATCGATTGCGACACTCCAGGGCAAATCACCTTACCATAATGCCTTGTCAAGCTCTAGTATAAGAAAGGGAAATGTTACATGAACAACATTTCTCTGCGACTACAAACGTTGACCGAGATCAATTGTGACACAGGAAACGATTGAAGAACCTACTATGCAGCACAAATTCAATTTTGAGACGAGCTCGCATTTACCGATACTGATGGCATTGTCTTCCCTTTTCCAGAGATGCACAGTGTTTGATTTTTGCAAGAGGGAAAGACTGGAAACAACTTTGTTGACAGATATGGCAGCAGATGATATAGGGTGGAGCACAATAATATTGATTTCCTGGATTGATTATAGTTAGTTTTTTGCATAAAATATCTTTGCTTTTATAAAAACATTTACATGAAAAATATTTTCTTGTTTTTTTTTCTCCTTTTTAAAGTAATCCAAGAAATTCATATCCATATTTGGATAGTATAATAGTTTTAAAAACATGATCCTTATGTGTGTTCATACAACACGAGCAATTCACAATTTGATATAACAGTACTATTGGTATATTAGGTAGCTTTATACCAACATTTCAAAGGTCATGTTTTGTTAATATATGTGGAATAATATATATATATATATATATATATATATATATATATATATATATATATATATATATATATATATAAACGGTACAGCAACTAAAACAATTTGCATGTCAGCATAATATAGAAATGCCGAAAAATTCAGGAGAAGCTAACGTACTTAATATACGAGTGGCCGAGTGGTCTAAAGCGCTGTCCGTTACGGATCACAGCCATCTCACCTCTGTCTTCGTGAGTTCGAGTCTAGGATTCGGCGAATGTGGATATGTCAGAAAGCTTGCCAGTAGCTTCTCGTGGGTCGGTGGTTCTTTCCGGTGATTTCCCGGTTTCTTCCTCCACCATTAATACTGGCCGCCATGAATAGCCTATCGTGTGCTGAAAAATGGCGTTAAGCCCAACAACAACAACAACGTACTTAATATAGCAGAACCGCTTGAACAACAAAACCAATCGGGGTATTAATGATAAATAAGCGTCATTGGGATAAACAAAAACGTGTTGAATCTGTTATTGCTACGGAAGTCGAGGTACATATCTCACGATTTCAATCGTATCGTGAATCTAGTCTAATGCCAACTTGGTTTCTACCAATGTCAGTTAAAATGTTAAAGAATTGTGACAACAGATGTTTTGAAAGGGAGATTTTGTCAGCCTCATATCAGCTAGGTGTGACGGGCAAACTGATCCACCAATTCTATATCGCATAAAGGACTCGGTTGAGATGTTTCTTAAATCGCTCGAGGTTTCAGCGAAATCGAGTAGACAACAGCTCTTTTCGCCCACTGACTTGATAATTATCACCGATGAGTTTTTCGCAATGACTCATGCTGCATTTGTGAATTAACTTTTATCTCCACTAATGTAAAGGTCCCTGATCATTATTACATCACAGGAGCGTACAGAAGAGATGCATACAAGGTATGTAATCTATACTTCAGCATTATCCCAAGAAAATAAAACACCCTGTTTCATAACTTGTGTGATAGTGACTTTACGATGCAAATAGTATCCACGGCATCAAACTCACCGATAACCGTGATCCACAATTGAATGGAAAATATATAACATTTATGCAGTACATAAATTTATTACAGTTTCTGAATTTGTCCTAGATCAAGTTGGGGAGTAATCTATCGGCATAGACGTCCGTAATAATTCATCAATACTGTGGAACCAACGTTAACCTGAGAAAGTGCGTATCCATATGATAACGTAAGAGACTGGAACGTGTTTGTTGAAGCTCATTTGCCACCAATTGAAGTAATGTATTCATCTCTATCACACGAATGCGTTTCAGAAAGAAAAATGCAAGTTTGCTCCACATTCAAATGCGGAAACATAAGTGACTATCACTATTTCTATCTACCCACATATGTGTTGTTCCTTGCTGTTTGGTTTAATAAATTTCATGATACTAGTATCCACGTGTATTAATTTTACCTTGCACATTACATCTAATCGCTTGGATTAGCTTGGTATGCATTGTTGTCTACAAACCAGAATCAGTTGAGAATTGCTCATAAACGTTGATCAATACCGGTTTTTTGAACACCATCTTCGTGGCGGAATTTGTGATGAGTCACAGACACGTGCAAGCAAACCAATAAAGCGGGTAAGGGTTTTCGCCATTGTCCCGAACAATTCCGTCATGTTAATGAAAATATTAATCATCTTTAATTGTGGGTAATGATGCAGCCGTTGCCGGCTGGGTGGTTCCACTAGACTGACAACACACACACACACACACACACACACACACACATACGCACACTGACATACACACACATTGAAGTGAAAGAAAACGCGTGCAATTTCAACGTCAAATGTGACCACGAATAATTCTTTGATGCTGATTTTTAATACCAGAAACAGTACAATGAGTATCCCATGTCGCTGGCTTGTACGTGGGTCTCCCCACGTCAGATTGCAAACTCGACATGTACATGGAATTCCTCGAGACCGACTTAAATTCTCGCATACGGCAAATATGACAGAGTGTTAGAAACATCACATGAGTGTTTACAGATGTAATAAAGTGATTTTGTCCCCATTTGATACCAAACGATGGATACTCCCCAACGAAATCATCACCTACGCTTTTGGCCATCATTCTATCGCGGCTAATACCTGCAGATGATGCGTCTGGAGAAGGTGTCTGTCGTGCAATTATAGAACAAAATTGTTTTATTATTAGTAGAAATTGTTGGTTTTAGCATTTCTAGAGTAATAACAACAACACCCGTTGTAGGTATACTAATTGGAATTATTGTCGAAGTTATATCGGAAGTAACCAGTGTCTCTGGTGGTGCAAGCAAATTAATTTTTATATGATTATATTGACGAATACTTTCTTGTTCGTAGATACGTTCAGTGGCATAAATTAGTCTCAACATGATTAGTAAACTATATTATTAATGCGTATTTGATGGCTATCGAGGATAAAACAGTTACCATTGCCGAGTTCGATATAGTGCTGGCTGAAATGGACAATCAGCGACACAAAAGAGCACACATTAAGAACAGTGCGGATGTGGATTTGCATGCAATGAAAGTCGATTAAGATCGATCTTTCTGATACAATCAACCTCTGTTGTAATCTCACAGCAAATAAAACAGAAAAGTATCGATTGATTCATCACTGTCAGTTACCTGGTATTTCTAAAGAATGTGTACACGTTTCAACTACATATTTGGATTAATTATCCACGGGTTGCGCATTCCTTGCTTGCCAAGTTATAAGGCGAAGGGGATATGATGGCTAGTCAGTACATAAAGAGGAAAAAGAATCTAGAACGCCCAATCTTACGCTATTAATTGACATTCAGTATTTTAAAATCACTGCTGCAAAGCGGATTTTGCGTAACGTCACAGGAAATTGTTTATTGGTGGATGGTCACATCTTTACTGGTATATGCACCAGTATTCTGGAAACTAAATGATCCTCGCTACGCATTACTTATATGAATATTGCTAAATGCTTGAAGAAGGACCTCAAATAATACTAAATTAGATAATTAATTAAGCATATAGTACCGCCAGTACTGTAAAAGAAACTCTTATACTCTACAGAATCATATGAATATTCTGTACCGTCAATACTGTAAAATAAGCTCTGACACCCAAGAATATCATTTAGGGATATGGTAGAGACAGTTCTGCCAACTTACAAAGTATAATCTTAAACGTGATAGCTGCATGGATGATCATGGCGCTCAGCATTAGGAACTTGCTTGGATATATTAGGCAGTGGGCACGATAACGCTTGCAATGGAGGATTTAAGATACTCCTTCCATCTAAGGGCGGAAGTCGTCAAAGTTGACGTAAACGGCCATGACGGAAGGGTTAAAAGAATAACTCAGCGGACATGTGTTGGAGACCAGGACATCCATACAATACATATATATCAGCTGTGGTCTAGAGCCTGGAGAGGTATGGGTCCGCCCCGTTTCCGCTGGCATTGCTACGCTAAAAACAACGAAATGGCAATGGTCATTATGAATGACAGTCTCATCCGCTGTTAAAAATGACGGATGTGAAAGGTACGTTACAGGTGCAACTACAATCAAAGCACGGTCAAGAGATAACCACTTATTGATAATTCAAGCTCCCAGATATCGACATCTACAAAAACCTAGTGCACAAGAATCCCTTTGGCCACACAATATATAAATATATATATATATATATATATATATATATATATATATATATATATATATATATATATATATATATATATATATATATATATATATATATATATATATATATATATACATATATATATATACATATATATATATATATATATATATATATATATATATATATATATATATATATATATATATATATATATATATATATATATATATATATATATATATATATATATATAAGATAGACTTGGCACAGTCCAAACATAATATATCGCAACCTGATTAACTATATATTGGTACTGAAACGCTTTCCGGTTAGCTTTAAAATTGGCAGAATACCTAGCTTCCCAGGAGCTGACATAAGAAAGGACAATGTCTTGCTGATAAAGAGCAAGAAGTACAAAGGACAAGCTGTTTGGTGAAAGACATGCCAACAGAGAAATAGAGAATATCTACCACGATCTTGGAATGACTGGCAAGAGTGTCACAGAAGTTCATGGGAGTCTTAACAGATGAACGGAGTGCTATTCAAAGCTTAGCAAATCGGAGATTCTGAAGTCTGCGCTGTACTAAACTTCCCACTCATTCAATAGTAGTTGAATACCAAATCCTCAGGGAGGAAATAACTGCTGCAAAGGCGTTACATAAAGGAACGTCAGCTGTCGTATACAGTTTACCAGCAATTTTTTTCAAAGAGCTGAAACATCCGTTATGATGTAATCTCAACAATCTACAGCCAAAAATATTAATTAAAACGTTTCTGAACAACGATGCATTTTTACAGTCAATAAGTACAGAAAAACGAAAGGTTAATGATATTATCATTATCTCATCATGACAATCAAGAACAAAAGCAGCGCCTTTAAATATATTAGTAAAATTAATTTAATTGATTGTTACTACAAGTCAGGATTTAAAGAGCTAACGAAAAGAAAAGAAATAATAGCAACAATAGGCACCTGCAACATACATGCATACATTACAGTAGGAACAATACAAACCTCTTGCAGAATGCATTCAGTTCAATCAAGCGCTAACAATATATAAGACGAACAAAAATGCAAAATTTACCTGAGTAAAAACAATATGCGCCCCCCGAAAATGAATGTATTACAGAAACAGGAAGACTAGACACCGCCCAAACAAACACGCATGTATCACATCAGTAGCAAAAGTAGAAACCATCCAATGAACGTAAATTAATGTAACAACTATAAAACCTCCAATATAAATGAATTCATTACAACAGTAGCAACAATAGATAACCGAAACCAAAAATGCCTATATTATAAACGTAGCAATATTAGACACCTCCAACAAAACCGCATGCAATAAAACAGCGAACACAATAGACACTACCAAATTAATTAAAGTGTTATAACAGTAGGAACGGAATGCATCCCAAGAAAACTACATATATTGCAACTGTAGCAAGAATAGACATCCCCAGAAAACATGCATGTAATACAAAAGTAGACAACCGCAAACAAATACAAGTAGTTCATTAGTAGCTACAATGGAAACTCTAACAAAAATCCATGCAGGGCCCATATAAACGATCTGGAGTTGGAACTTTCTCATGCATGTGGGGTTTGAGATATAAATGGTCACAAAATGAGACCTGTAGATGTGGGAAAGATAACAGGGAAATAAGAAGAATATTTTAATTGATTTAAAAGAAAACAAAAAAAAAATGTTATGTCTATAGAACTCAGCTTTGGTCTATCCATGAAGATAGAGTAGGCATGGAATCTGGGCCACAGTGGTAGTGGAGTCAAAATCACAGCTGTAAACGCATACTAACCTGGACGTTAATATGGTTAGTTGAGACAAGAGTGATTTATGGACAATTTAGTAGAAAATTGATCGCTAAGAGTTACTAAAAATGTTTTTGCTTAATATGTCTACAATATTACGAATACATGCATGTTTGACGTATGCTTAATGTTGTAGGTATTTATTATTATTGTCAATCTGTGTACTGTTTATTTCAATATTTCATTGGTAAATATTTCTCATTGCTTGGATATAAGTAGATAAACTTGTATGGCTCATCCATGTTAAAGGCAAATGATGCATTTTAATCTGCCATTTAGAAAGAAACCCAGAACGAAATAAATATGCCTTCAAATGTAATATTGTTCCCTTGAATACATTCTAAATGTATGCCATATGTACCAAAGTCCATTCCTAAATGTGCTTTAAGATATATTTTACGTTTTCTTGAAGGTCGTTTTACTTACATGCCAAGAAAACAGCAACACATACTAATACGATTTAACACTAATACCACCAAACAGGTAAAGATTTAGTTATAAAATCTACCACTACCACATATACAGCCGTTTAAATGTTTTAATAATCAAACTCCAAATCGCCTATATATGGTCTCCGTAGCGGTTCCGTGTTATCATGCAGTATTCCTGAAAAGGAGCGGAATAAAACCTGTTTAAACCATACTAGTATGGCCACTGGCGTTTCTCTATAAAAGGCAATTTGCTTCATTGTTTATGTATCATAAAACACCAAACAATCCATAGCGTAATTTGAACACGAGTCTTTCAGTATAGAATCATATTCGATGAGATTTAATCTTCACCAGAGACGAAAGAAGACTTGGTGGTTTTCGTACATAACTTCCTGAGCCCACAGGCATGATGAATATGTACACATTGTTTCTGAGAAATCTCGGTATTAATAATAATAGTAATAATGGTATCAGACTCTCATAATATAAATATCATGCTGTAAAGGTGCCAGTGTAATTAGCATAATCCGAGTAAATATATTAATTACCTAATAGTTAAACAATTTCAACTGGTAATTTATAAAAAATACTAATACAACAATTAAATTCAATTCTTATCATTGTAAACCGTTTTGCATTTGATGGTTTTCATACGATTCATTTCTCGTCAATATTTTGTACTATGCATGAGATGGCACTTCAGCTTATACGAATTAAGACTATTTTGCAAGTAAAAAATTAACTAACAAAGCAAACGAAAAATAGTCTAACATGAAAACATTAGGACGGAGATTAATTTATATCATAAGAAAATTGCAAGATTTTTCTGCGATCTCGTGATCCCCAAAGTCACGTTTGAGTCCTGTAATAAAAAATATATATTTACACGGCTTGTTTTCACTTGTGATTGAATATCTATACGGTCCTTCGCAACATGTTACATAATTGATCTCTATCAGGTATCAATGAGCAGACAACACTCATAATAACTAGTCGATCCCCCACAAAAGAAAACGTCTGTTTAGCTGATTGTTGAGTGATATTAGACTCGTCTTTCAAACTTCCCCAGTTTGTCGAGCTGTTCCCAGTACGACTTTTTAAAACGACATTTATTTTTATCTTTAAATAATCTGACACTAGCTTAACAAAAAGGAATATCTCCTCCGTCAAGCACATTAACACATAAATTCAGATGATTGACTTGTAACAAAGAACATTTTTTTAACAATACTATTAAATTTGTTATCTAAGTTCTTTAGACCACTGCTAAACATTTTTTGAGACAAAAATTCACCTAATAGATTCTTTCACCAGCTTGGACGTAATACAGACAGTTTTGCCTAGATGTTTGTGCTTTAAACATATAATCTTATGAGACGAATGCGTCAATATATTTTTATCAAGCGTACATTTTCATATGTAGCAATTTAACTAGGCGAGGTATTATTAAAATATTCTTTTTCTTTTTCTGAATGTAATGATGTTTTTGTTTCACTGTTATGACCGTTTTGTAGTCAGGGTAGACATATTTCCATTAACTAAAGAATACAAATTTGGACGCTTTAAAGTTACTGATCACGTAAGAAATGAACACACACACATACATACATACATACATACATACATACATACATACATACATACATACATACATACATACATACATACATACATACATACATACATACATACATACATACATACATACATACATACATACATACATACATACATACATACATGCACCATAATTGCAGAGTGTTTCTCAAATACTATAATCAACGACGTATACTATCATCAGAAGTACTTAAGATTTTTCGTGTACAATTTTTAGATAAGAAGAAAAACGTTGTAGTTAAGATTTTTAATGGTTGCCTGAACCATCTTCTGATAAACAGCACTATATGTAGAAGCACACGTAACTCTTTTGCGTGATAAATTTTGAACTTCAAAAATCTGTCACGAATTATAAGACTTCAAGAATGCCTTTGACAGGGTATGGCATGCGGAACGGAATTACGGACCACCATGAGAAAGTAAAATATCAGCTCAGAACTGGTGTGTGTTGTTGAACATCTCTTTAAAAACAAAAAACAATTGCTGTCCTCATTAATAACAGTAGATGATATTGGATCCAAATATCAGGTGGAGTCAGACGGAGTTAGATACTGTCACCCACACTCTTCAACATTTTTCTGGAAACGGTCGTGGAAGACGCCATGGAAGACCATGATAGCATTGTCATCGTCGCAGGGAGGACGATAACCAGCCTAAGCTTTGTAGTTGCCATTGATGACTTGGCTGGAGATAAATAAGAACTGGCTGACGATGTTGAGCGTCTCAACAAAATCTCCACAGCATACGGTCTAGAGATTCACGCAGAAAAGATCCAAATGATGACAAAGAACACCAATGACATCAATGCAGAGATAAAGGTCAGAGGACAGAAGCTGGAAACAGCCAGAAGCTGCAAGAAACTGGGATTAATTGTCACAGATGACGGCTCTAAATCAGAAATACTTTTTCAGGATTGTTTGGACAACAGCAAAATAACGCTAAGAACAATATGGAAGGACGCCAACAATGTTCTTGGTTCAAAATAAAGCCGATATGTTCTGTCATCATCTCCATTTCTCTGAATGCATGCGAAACATGGACGCACACTTAAGATCTATGAAGCAATGTTCAGATCTTCAAAATGAGATGCTTCAAAAAGGTCCACCATGAGACCCATCGAGCCATATGACCTTTCGAAGATCTCCTGACCTCTAGGGCAAAACAAAAAAAAAACACAAACTGATCTGGTATGGTTATGACTCACGATCATCTGGGCAATCAAAAACAGTCTTGCAAGGAACAAGAGCAAGGTACAGGAAAAGAGACAGAAAAAGTTACTGGAAGACAGCATTAAGGAGTAGACAGGCATGGGGTTTGGAGATTACAAGAGTATAGTGGAAAACAAATAAAGATGGAGAGAGTTGCTGGGAAGTCATCTGTGATGCCCCAACAATCTCTTTGGTCATGCAATTGATGAAAATGAGAAAGACGATGGGAGGAGAAGGAATATGAAAACAGCGATTGAGGTTTGTATTCTCCACAGAGGACGTGTTATATTGATGCATCTAAAGCATGTACAACTTCCGAAGCCCGATTTCGAGTCGGAAACGTTGTTTTGGAACCCTATTTTTTTTTTCTTTTGCTTTTACTAAATTAATTTATATTGTATTTGTATTCGTATCGACCATATATTAACGGTAAATCAGTTGTATATCAAATTTTAATCGTTAACTAGGTCATTATACATGTTTGCCTTGATCAAAATGCTTAAATGTACTGATCAAAACATATCTCACTTCTGTTCGCATCAGATCTTGTATCTGCTTGACTAACGCGAGTATGTGCTAAAGCTTGCTAGATGTTCTTGTGTGTTGGTGATTTATCACGGAGTCCTGCATGGTTCATTCTGTACAATACCTACTAGCTGCTATGTATTAAACCAAACAACATCATCAAAGTGATGACAAAGACGACTTGTATTACAGGTCTAATAATCATGGCTGTAAGTTTGTTATAAATTTGACAACTTACTGAAGCATACTGCGTGCATTAAACGGAGAAGAAACAAAATCATATAAACAAGAAGCAAAAAAGTACATTTCATGTAGTTAACTGGAAGCTGTCACACGTATTTAAAGTTAACATATCTCTACAAGAACAAAAGGCATCTAACCAACAACGAATGAATGGGGATGATTAAATCATATAAAAGTTTAAATATTATCAATCCCAGAAAGGCAAACATACACAAATCAATATATAATTTAAGAAACCAAACAAATATCAGAATACATAAATATACATTATTATAATGGAAAACTATTTAGACAAACTGTATTATTGCAAGATGATTGGCAGGCGGTCTTTAAATATTCTCTACAACGTTTCAAGAATTTGACAGATTTATAAGAGTGATATTTGAAATGTATTGAATATTTTGTTTATTGTCTTTATCTGTTGTTGAAGCTGTCGGTAAATTTAATGCTGATCGATAGAAGAAAATGGAATTCTATAATAATATGTAGCTCAACGTGTGCTGTATGCCGAACACCAGGTAATACATGCGTGGCACGAGACATAAGTAAATGGCAGTAACGTAAAAATGTCTGTGCAGAAGTACAATTTGCCACGGATCAAATAAAACCTGCTGCATAAAAGGCTTACTTTTAGGGAGATCTAAAGGATGTATCAAGACCGGCTTGGACGTGCTTTGGTCGTTTAAGTGATGGTGGTTAACCTTGGACGGTGACCCACGTCACGGAAGAACGTTGTCTGCGATTGGTGAACTCTAAATATGTAACATATGAAATCATTTAAAGCTCAGAATGGTATATGCAAGATCGGAACCTTGTTTATTAACATGTGATCAGTAATATACTCGGGTTTAAATCGCTTAACAGCTTGAAAATGTGAAAAGTGACCAGTTACGTTTCAGTGAGACTGGTACAGGAACTCAAACATATATTTACATTTGTTTAATAAGAGACAAGAGAAATGATCAGATATCATAAATTGTTGGAAGTGGTTGTATTGTCAAACGAGATTTATACGCAATTTGTTCCGATACAAAAGTTCTGGTCGTTCAGGTACTCATCCGAAACTTTTCTAGCGTCACTGACATCGTTGCATATATTCATCGTTGTGACAGTTTTAAGAAAGAAGTCCATCATCCAATCTTTGCGATACCCTCCATCCTGATAGTATTTAGATCCGAGAGAATGTTTTTTTGAATCTCATAACTAAAGATACTTTGAACGGCCTGCTGTTGGAAATGCAGTTTTCCAGTATATAAACAACATATTAGAATGCGAACTGAAAACGAATTTTTTTTTTAAACAGAATTAGAATCAATGTAGAGGTGGATAAGATGTATCACTATGGTATTTTCACTAACAAATAACTTTTG
>JAEAOA010001615.1:80000-192500 GCA_016746295.1 Potamilus streckersoni
CATGTATGTGAACAGAATGGGAAGTGGGGACTCTTCGGCCTAGTACGCATTTCTTCTTGGAGCTAGGTGCCAAATGAGTGTGGTGCAGGATATGTTGGCACAAAAATAGTACAAAAAGCAGTACACAAAAATAAAAAATAAACAAGAAAACAAGGTGACCTGAAATAAGAAAAGAGAGGACAGGATCTTACATTAATCCTAGAGCGCAGCCAAGAGGCATTTGTATGCACAATAAATGAACTGTTGTGCTACAGACCCATGAAACAGGAAACTGTAACCGGTACTGATTGGATTTCCTATTGCATTAATCAACGCAAAGTCATACGTTTTAATTTATGTATACCAACGCAAGCGGGAGCGATAAACCGCTCTGGAAACCAAAACTACCAAATCAAACCACGATGAGTCCACGTATATTTGGAACATAAGCTATAGTGGCACTTCCTGCGAGTTTTAGAACGCACCCAAAAGGCGTAATGAAAAAAAGATATAATATTCATATGGCCACCGATATTTAAAGACGTTCCAAACAAAGTGAAAATGGCAGACAAACTGTGGACAATGTAAAATTTGCTTAATAAAAGCGATTTATCCGCATTAGTGGGATATACGCTTGTTTAGATAAGAACGAAATTGTGCTGCAAAATCAAGTTTGCCAGATCTACGTTACGAAGACTAGCATTATTACAAAAATACTAGTACGAGTCGCCGGCAATGTTACCGAAAAAAAAGTAGGTAAAATCAGAAATCCTGGGATATCCAGTGCGAGAACACCACACAAACGACAACAAAATTGTCGCTATGTGAGACCCAGAACTAGACCAGGATGACGTGATTAAAACACGTTGACATTAGAACCGCTTCCATTGAAAAACATATAAAGGTATTTAACCGTTTCCGTAAATCTGTTCAGGACGGCTAAGAAACCACTTATGAATTTTTGACATAACTTGCTGATGTCGTTGAAAAGGAGAAGACCCACCAGAGTGCATAGCTTTTAATGAACCATTGACCGTTAAGCACTTTATGCTGGAATGCTTCGATCTTCAACCTACCCGTAATCATTACTACGTTGTGCAAGACATGACGGAGCTCTTTGATACAGTTAACATTACCAACATTATAGACTTCCTTAAGGAAGCAAACATTTATCTTAAGTTATAGCTTTTTTATCACCTTGTTCAGTTTCGTGTTATATTTATGCAGTCGATACATTTTAATTGCCAATCATATGTTTTCGTTATCATACTTTTGCGCACCCCGTTGATCGGGAAACTTTTAATACTTTACCATCGTTCACATTTTTATCGCTTTACCTTTAACTGTTTTGACCCCAATCGCTGGTCGATAAAATTATTTTACCAGTTTTAAATGTAAAAGGATATAAAATTATGTTTGGCGCTATATAGCCTCACAGTGCTGATGCGCCGTAAAAAAGCAATCAATCAATCAATCAATCAATCAATCTCTCAGTGTAAGCTTGGGTATGCCTGTGTGAGTTTGGGTGTGTTAGCATGATTAAGATTGTATCAGCATAAGTTTGAGTCCGTCAGCTTCAGTCTGGGTATGAGTAGTATAGGAAAACCAGGTTTTCAACTCACTTTGTTTTTTTACCCTCCAAACAAGTATAAATTATCCCCCACCCCACCCCCTTTTCTTCCAAAATAAACCAGGTTTTCAACTCACCCTAGAGGAAAACCAGGTTTTCAACTCACTTTGTTTTTTTACCCTCCAAACAAGTATAAATTATAGTCCTAAATTATCCCCCACCCCACCCCTTTTATTTCTAAAATAAAACAGGGTTTTGACTCACCCTCCCCCACCTCTTTTTTCCCCCTACTACTACCTGTAAACAGGTATTTTGTAACCAAACAAAACAACAGGTGTTGGAATGCGATAAACTCTTTACACAGAGGTGACTAATTTGTTAGAACAGCGCATGTGTGGAATACAATTATTCTAAAGACGGCAAACGGGTTTTACCACAAGATAACAGGATGAAAATTAAACTGTGCATTAGAATGTTTCAGTTAACAAGGTGGAAATTAAACTAGCATTAGAATGAAAATGATATTATTTTAGTTATATTATATCTTAAGTTTAGATAAAATTTTACGTTACTCATATTTTTTATGATATTTTTTTTCATACTTGCTAACCCTCATTGGTAGAATGTCTGTTAACATATTGTCAATAATACGAAATTCACGTAATAAATCATCCATATTATATTTAACTCCTCGTAGGTAAGACCGGATGTGATCAAGTAGTTTCTTATAAGTTTTAATTGATGTTAAACAACCATGCTTCTTTATCAAAAGTCTTGGTTCTACTTTTTTACACGCTGCTGTAAGTGAAACACCAATACCAGATATAATTAACAAAAAGGGATTTAACGATATCCCACTTGAAATTATACCAGAACTGGTCATTAACAATGGTAGATATGATATTACTCGAAGGATCTTGTTGTAGTATTTATAACATTTTTTAACGCACCAATGTTTTTTGTGATAATATTTGTAGTATTGTATTAGTGCGTCCACATCTTGTTTTGGAATATCTTTTGAAATATGATTGAAATCAACTATACTTCTTTTCATTATAATATTAGTTCACATAGTCCTATGTTTGGTTAATTCATAATAAGAGCTGGTTGTTCAGCTATAAATTCCAAACACCAGAGAAAAATTATTAATTTTAAAGTTTTATCAACTGGTTCAAGTACAAATTCTTCTTCAGAATTTTGGTTTATTATTACAGATAATACTCCAGATGAGTCATCATTTAGATGACGAGATAGATATTTGGTAGATATTCTAAACTTTGCACTGCTAAGCACTGACAATCTATACATACCAGTAACTTCTGCAGTGTATTTGATAGAATTATTTTGCCTCGTCCATGTACTAGACCCAGATGCAACAGTATACACAATATTTTTAATCTGTTTGTGAGGTATTTTAATCATATTTGTTTTCTCAACAATATTAGGAATTCCACTAATAATATCATTGAGTTTTGTGTTAATATTAGCGAGTGTAATGTCAACATTTGATGGATTTCCAAAAAATTCATCTCTAATTTTGTTTATGCTTCTGCGAAAACTTAAAAATGTGTTCACGTGACTGGTAAAATTATTTTTGAGTGCTGTGATTTCATTAGTAATTAAAGCGTCCCAATCATTGACATATTTTTTAGTGACAGCATCCCCATCCTCAGTTGGGTTTCCAAGATCTGTAATCTTATTTTGTTTCATAACAATATTCCCACTAAATACATCACCATCTTTTTTAACAAAATCATTAACTGACCTACCAGAATCTTGTATATTACCTAGATTGTTAAAAGTAACGATATTATTAGCAATCGCAGCAGTATTTCGTACAACTACATCTGACAGTTTTACATTACTCGTCTTTAATCGTCCTTCTTTGTCTTGGAAAATGACAACTTCATCTGGATCTACGCTGGTAAGATTTAGTAAATTATTGATTTCATTTTTGAGCCGATCAAGAGTTGCATATTTGGATAAGTCACCTTTAAAACGTTTTGTGGATAAATCTTCTAATAGTGTTCCAAATTTTGTATAGTAGCTCATTATTTACTATCCTAGATAAAATTATCAACACTAGTTTAATATTATACAAAATGGCAAAATCGTCGATACTAAACTTTGATACAGAGAGACTAGTGAAGCATAAACATAATAATGAACTTCCTGATTGTCATTATCTTATTGTTGGGCGAACTGGATCGGGGAAAACAAATTTGCTTATGAACTTGCTTCTTGGTGATAATTTTAACTACGATAGAGTTTATATTTACACAATCAATCCACAGCAAGATAAGTATGAGTTATTAAGTGAGTATAATGAAAAGCTTCGTGATGATCTTAAAGCTGGTGAAGATTTTTTTATAATTAGGCAGCCAGAAGATCTTATTCCAGTTAATCAACTTGATGCAGATGAACATAAGATAGTAGTTTTTGACGATATTCCTCTAAATAACATGGAGATGAACAAAATAAGATCATATTTTTCACTATCCCGTAACAAACAGTGTAATTCTGTTTATCTCGCTCAAGGATTTTATAATGTTGACAGGTTTATTAGGCGAAATACGGGTTGTTTTATTTTATTTCCAGGACTGGATAATGTTGACGTTAGAAATATTGCAAGCGAGCAATGCGGTGGCGTGACAAAAGATAAGTTTATTGAACTTTACCATAATGCTACAAAAGATAAATTTAACTTTTTCTTATTTGATAAACTTACAAATGATCCAACTAAAATGTTTCGCTGTTGTATTAACACTTACTTACAATAAAGCGTTTCAATTTTATAAAATTTATAATTATAATAATGGACAAACGAGCAAGATACAGACAACACATAGAAGATCTAAAAAAACTTGCTCAATCTCAGGCATCACTTAAGCAAAAAGTACAAGAAGCGCGACGTGGGCAAGTAACTGCTACAGAAACAACAGCTACAATTTTCAAGCCGGTTACTGAAGCATTATTAGGTAAACAACCTGAAACTAAACCACTGTCAGAAGAAGAACTTAAACAACTACAGGAAAAAGGTTTGGTTGGAATTGTTAGAGAACAACAGGAAGCAGCTGCTGCAAAACTTGTTACTAGATCTGATGAAGAAAAGAGAAAACTGATTGAGGCACTTACAGCAAATATAGCTGATCCTGCGGCTAGACAAGCAGAAACAGATCGATTGATAAACAATCCGCTGGAACTTGAGCGAAGATTAGCAGAGTTAACAACGCAAGGAATAACAAATATTATAACAAATTTATCAGGAGACATAAAAGATATCAGAGAGGAGCAACAAAGAGTCGGTGATCTTACTGTAAAGTTTATGGAAGTTGGAGATCAAAGATTTTATTTTACAAAAAGAGCAAATGATGAGATAAAAGTTAGTGAATATAATGATTTTTTAAACAAAGAAAATATAAGGGGTATTGATGATATAAGCAAGTGGACTGATGCAGAATATCAAGCATTAATCGATAAATTTGATGTAATATTTAATGACGGAGTTGCTGCTAAAGATGAATTAAACACGGTTACAGAGATTAATAATATGATTCCACTTTATGAAAGAATGAGAAAGGGTGTCATTGCTCTCACGTTTAAAAAAAACAGCAGAAAATAGCAGAGCAAAACCTTTTGGTAAAGGGTGGAGTTTTAAAAGAAAATTTGATAAACTCGATAAATCTCGTGTAGAAAAATATAGAAAAGAAAAAACAGGAACTGGTGTAAAAGTATTTACTTCAACTACTGAAATGATAGGTAGATTAATGTTATTAATATCATCAAAGGAAGCTGGGAATGTTAGTGTTGAACTTGATAATGAAATCATTGACATACTTGATCATCTAAGATCGAGTGAATTATTAACATCTGACGAATATGAAACTTTACACCGCGACTTAATCGCGGCGACTTAATTTTGTAAAATGATATAATATTAAAGGAATGCAAACAACATTATTACTAAACTCTAGCGAGTCTACAGAAGATAGCGCAAATTTTTCAGTAAATTATATTCCACCTATAGAACTAGATCCTGCAAAACAATATGAAATTGGATTAATTTCTTGTACTTGCTGGAATGCTATACCTAACATGAAAAATGATGTTAACGATGAAATGTATTTTACTATGATTACAACATCTCCAATATCTACAACAAAAAAAATAAAAATTCCGCAAGGAGCTTATAATATTGAAGATCTAAACAAGACGATCAAAGAGCTCATAACAAAAGCTAACGGTGTGGCTGATAATTTTGAATTAGCAGCAAATTATAACACATTGCGAACTAGGATAACTTTGAAAAATATAGCAATCAATCTTGAACCAAGAGAAAGAAGTATTGCACAACTGTTAGGATTTACTGAAAAAACTTACACTGCACTTGATCAGCCTATTACATATGACAGTGAACTGCCAGCAAATATAACAGAAGTAAATACAATATTAGTAAATTGCTCTACTGCTTCTGGCTCTTATACATCAAAAGGTAGCAAAGGTCAAACGATTTACAGTTTCTCACCAGAAGTCCCGCCAGGTTCTCTCATGCAAATAACTCCACGACATATTATATATTATCCTTTAAACGTTGAAGATCAAATATCAAGTATAAGGATGCAGTTGACAGATCAATCAGGAAAACAGTTACATGTTAGTAATGAAATTGTAACTTATTATTTACATCTACGCGAGCAAAAGTAAAAATTATGAAACATCAAATATAATGAAACAAAGAAAAAAAGTTTATCGAAGAAAAATAGTAGGAGGATTTTTTGGAAATATATTCACTAAAGTTATTAAAAATATTCCAGGACTAGCGCGTAAAGTTGCACCAATTGCTATTGACGCGGGTAAAGCTTTTGCAACTGGGGCTGCATCTGCCGCTGGGACTGCGGTGGGACAAAAAATAGCTAATAAAATAAAAGGAGATCCACCGACTGCATCTGAAATAAAACAAGCTATCTCAGAAATCGCTCCAACAAAAGAAACTCAAAAAGCTATGATAACAACAACAAAAAAATTATTATCACCAAAGGGCGAGCAGATCATACAAAAATTAATATCTAAAGTAACAATGCCGCAATAAAATTTTATATAATCTAATAAAATAAAATGTCTACTAAAAATTATCTCGAGTTAACAGAAACTTATGACATCGACAACGATGTGACAGAATTCGAGTTTGTTGAGTACCTTGATGAAAATTCTAACGAACCAAATAAAACTGGTATTAGAACCTTTAACACCAGAGACGAAGATGTATTTCTACTGCCACATAAGGCTATGTTAGAAGTTCGTGGTCAGATTATGACAGTAGCTAATCCACCTGCTGCAATTGCAGTTGGAGCAGAAGTAGCTCTTATAAATAACGGTTGGAGTCTATTCAAAAGTGCTAGATATCAACTGGCCAATCAAACTGTAGAAGATATTTCAAGTCATCTACAAGTTGCAAGTACAATTTTCAATATTATTTCATTTTCCGACGATTACTCGAGATCAACTGCAACTAATATGATGTGGTTTAAAGATACTGGACGGGGTATAGCTGAATCAACAGAATTTTTGAAGAGAGGCGCTATAGTACATGGAGCTAATGCTGATGAAAATACTGTAATTGTGAGAAATTTTCTCATTGCTAATGCTGCTGCACTAGATATTGTCGCACCTGCTGCAGATGCTAATGCAAACGCTACAAGAGTTTCTCTTACAGCAGCTTTCAATAATCTAAATATAACACCACCAGCTGCAGCTGCAGACGGTACTGCGATGTTAAATTTACTTCTTAACACACTTGATGTGAGAAATCCACGCTATAACGAAGGTTTTGCTAGGCGAAGAAAACTTGCAGCAGGATCACGTCAAATTACAATGATGCTTCCGCTAAGCATGATTTTCGGCTTTTGTCGCGATTATGATAAAGTATTTCGCGGAGTAAAACATACTCTTATTTTAGATCGAGCAGACCAAAACGATTGCTTGTTTAGATCTGGAGGGGCTGATGTACAGTTTATCATAAACAAACTTTCTTTGTGGATGCCACGTATAACACCATCAATCACTAAAATGTCAGAACTAAATAACACGCTTGATAAGCATACAAACAGAATTTACTTTAAGCAGCATAAGGTATATCAGACAGCGGTTCCAAATACTACTGACTACACGTGGAGGGTCACAACAACATCAAGCGAACAACTGCCGAGAAATATCTTTGTCGTATTTCAACAACAAGCTCGACGAGGTAACCAACAACAAAATAATGCAGTATTTGATCACTCTGATGTCAGACGAATATACGCTAGATTAAATTCAAAGCAATATCCAGAACGAGCTATCGAGTGTAATTTTGCTGATGATGTTAATAAAAATATTTCTCGACCGTACATGTACCTGCTTGACGCAATACAAAAATATCAAGATGTTGAAGATGGAACTCAAATATCAGTAGAAGAATTTCGTACGCTTTATCCTATATTTCATTTTGATGTTAGTAAACATAACGAGCGAGCTGTAGACAGCACAGCGGATATTGAAATTACCTGGACACTTGGGGCGGTTCCAGTAGCGCCGTTATACGTATACGCATTAGTGATTAGTGATAGATTTATCACGGTAGATTCTATTGGAGGTAAAATGACAGTTCAAGTTTAATCTACAGTTGTTATATAAAATGGCAAAGTATATTGTAAAAGAAGTGTATTTGACTGATGGCCAAGTTAAAAAATTAGTAGCTGCTACTGCAAAGCGAGAACAGGTATCATTAAAAATCAATCCTAATATTTCTGATGGTGTTTTAACAAAATTAATGCTAACAAAAAATCAAGTAAAAAAGTATGATCGTAAAAAAACTTTTGTTTTAAATTTGAGTGCTGCACAAATGACAGCGATGGCAAAAGAAGGTGGTTTTCTTGGTCCGGCATTATCAGTATTAACTAGTACAATAATACCTAAAATTTTACCAGTCTTAGGCACGTTAGGACTAGCAGCAGCGTCTGGAGCAATATCTGGCGCAACGGAGAAAGCAGTCAAAGGTAATGGTATCATTCGTGGAAGTGGAATAAAAAAATTGTAAATTTTATGTAAATAATATATTATAATGCCACAAAAGAAAAAGAAATCACCAACAACAAAAAAAAAGAAAGTAATAAAAACAAAATCACCAACACCAAAGTGCAAATGCATATGCAATCAAACAAAACAAGGAGGAATTATTCCGTTCGCTCCACTTTTGGCGGGACTAGCGGGAAGTTTGCTGCCAAATCTTTTAGGAATCGGACGTGGTCTAACATTACCAGGAACTCGTCGACCCCGTTGAGTAATTTTGATATCATTGATAATTTAAAAGCGGTTCCTGGATTTCACGGAGTTTATTCTAAAGATGAGCTCGCAGCAATAAAATCACCATCTGCTGTAAGTTCATGTGTTATTAATATACAAGATTTTAATGACGGATCTGGTACGCATTGGGTAGCAGTTTATAATAATAATTATTTTGACTCGTTTGGACTTCCTCCAAGCGATGTAATAAAAAAGTATATGAAAAAAAAATTTACAAAAGTATATTATTCGTCAAATCAACTCCAACCTGTTGGAACGTCTGCTTGCGGATATTATTGTATTATGTTTATCCGACAGATGAGCAGAAATCTTAATTTTTTAAAATTTATTTTACAGTTTGATAAGCAACCTTCTCACGCTAATGATGAGATCGCAATTAATTTTATCTAAACTTATAAGTATAATAATGTCAGCATACTGTCTCAAGTGTAAAACTAAAACAGAAGGTATTAATGAAACAACAGAAAAAACAAAAAACAACAGGATAATATTAAAAAGTATTTGTGCAATCTGTGGAAAAAGAAAAAATACATTTTTAAAGAAAACGTCCCCAGCGATAGTATCTCCAGCGACGTCGCTAGGATCTGGTTATCCTAATATTATTTTAGTCGACGACTAAAAATATAGAATGATATGCAACTGTGATTCTGACAGAGATTTGTGTATTGAGCAAAATAAAATTGTCGCATACTGTCAATGTTGTAACAACAGAGAAATAATAGGGTCAGGTATAGATATACATAAACTAATTGGAAAATTACCAAAACCAAAAGGCGGTTGGACATTGCCAGGGCATCGGTATACTGGTCCATGGAATCCGCTACATCAACAACTAGATGAAAACGACAATCCATTGCCAGGCCAAGAGCCTTACAATCAAGTGGATGCAATAGCAATGCGTCATGATATCTGTTATCGTGATCATGAAAACTCAAAATTAGATTGTGATAAAGTAATGTTAGACGAATTACATGATATGGAGCCAACAAATCTACGAGAACGTTTTGATAGAAAATTTGTTCAGGGAATAATTGGAGCAAAATATAAACTTGGACTCGGAGAGTCTCGTCAATCACCTCACGATCGGGGAAATAAAGTATATGATGATCTTGCAGTCGAACTACACAGACCTAAAAAAAAAAGTTCCAACGACGTAAAGTTGTCGCTAATGGTGTAGATGATATCTGGGCAATAGATTTGGTGGATGTATCCAATCTAGCTCAGTTTAACGTTGGCGCTGATGGCGCTCCAAAAAGGTATTTGTTTAATGTTATAGATGTTTTTAGCAAATATGCTTTCAGTGTACCTGTTTCGGATAAGACAGGAACTTCAATGACCGATGCGCTAAAGCAGATAATAACAAGCACAGAAAGAAAACCAAACAAAATCTGGACTGATCATGGATCTGAGTTTTTTAACAAAAAGTTTGAACAGTTTCTAGAACAAAATAATATAAAAAGGTATGTTACAGGAAATGAGGGTAAAAGCGTTGTTGTTGAGAGATTTAATCGCACGCTAAACGAGAAAATACACAAACATATGACAGCTAAAAACACCAACAGGTACATCGATGACCTTTCTCAAATCGTAAGCGAATATAATAACACGAAACATCGAACCATCAAAATGACACCTAAAAAAGCTGTTAAAAATCCAATATTAGCAAATGAAAACATGTACCGCAGACATAAATTTAAGGTTGGTGATAAAGTTAGAATTTCTTTGATGAAAAAGGTGTTTGCAAAAGGATTTACTCCGAACTGGAGCGAAGAAGTATTTGTGGTTGATAAGGTACTTTTAACAGTACCTGTAACGTACGTTTTAAAAGATCTGGCAGGGGAACCGATTGTAGGTAGTTTTTATGAACAAGAACTACAGAAAACTGATCAGGATGTTTTTGTTATCGAGAAAGTGATTAGAAAAAAAAGGGGATAAAAGTTTAGTCAAATGGCGTGGGTATAGTGATAAATTTAACAGTTGGATCCCAACCAAGCAGATTATGATATAATGCTATTATAAATTAACTCATACTTTTGTTTGACAGATTTACATTTTACTGGTTTACATAATGATATTAGATACTGCTTACGATCGTTAGAGATCGTCATTAGATTAAAAATCTTGACAAATATGAAATCAAATTTAATATTTTTCTGTCGGCCTGGGATCTTGATATTTAAAAAAGGTTTGATTAACTGCCAGAACAGTTGTTGTTCGGCAACGGTAAAATTAAATTTAATTAGCTGCTTAGCAATGTGATACTTGACATTATACCGTTTAGTTGTTGATCTGCTGTAATTAGATCTGTCAGCAACAGTGACTATTTCACCATCATCATCAGATTCATTGTTATATAAAATATCATCTTCGCTATAACCAACAGATTTGTCTATAAAATCTTTGGAAAATGTAATACTATGTATGACATCATCACTGACGACCTTATCACTGACGACCTTATCACTAGTATCTTCTTCGTAGAGTTCAGCGAGTCGTTTCATCAAGTCCATTATTATAATATATTTTTATCTAATTTATTATTATAAGATGACCGATGAGATAAAATATCACCAAAAAGTTAATATAGTAAATTATAACGAACTAGCTGAAGCGGTAAGAAAATGTTTGTTGGGTTATAGTGTTGATGTTATTGTAATGCAAGGTGATTCTCATAAAATATTACTAACAGAAGCAGAAAAAAATAAAATTAATGAAAGTGCAGTAACGACGCTAAAATTTAATCACAATGATATCACAGCATTTGCTCATCATTGCTTGACTAAAACCGAATTACAAAATATTATTGATCATCATATCTAAAACCAATCCTAGCATCGTATTCTCTTGAAAAAGTTGATTTTGTTGCTCCATCAGCTATAATTTTTTACGACTGCGGGATTTATCTTATAATATTTCGCCGCAGCTGAAATCGATTTGAATTCGATCTCCTCATCCGTTTCGAGGTTTTTTGAAATAACAGGTTTTATTGGGCATCTAAAATTAATACCATTACTATTTTTCCTTTTCTCACATTTTCCTGTTGCGTTACTATCTCCAGATTTTCCAATCGATTATCAGTTTGTATATTATTGATGTGATTAATAACAAGACCATTGGGTATAGATCCATTGAACACCTCATAAACAAACCTATGACCAAGATAACGAACTTGATTTGTTGATGTTCCTCTAACAGTTACCCTGATATATCCCATATTGCTAATATTACTAAGAACTTTTTTAGTTTTTCTATTTCTAATAATACCGCGATCGTTAGCCTCGTATAAATCAAATACTGGGTGCGGCTGAAACTCATCTTGTAAGGATAAATTTTCAATATTATCATCAGTGACTTTACCATTATAATGATATACACGCTGTCCCTCGGAATATCATCGCAGAACAACGTGTAAATAAAATCTTTTCTAAATATTGCAATCCTCTCGGCATTATCTCCCTTTACACTAATATTATAACCCGCTGACGTTAATTTGCCAACAGGTATTCTAGTTTTAATGTTAATAACCGAACCAATTACATTTCCAGCGTATAAGTTATACTTTGGGTGAATTTGATAAATCTCTTGCTCACGTGCGCTTGTCAGATTTACTGTCATTATATTATAGGTAATATTTTTTATCTCTAATTGATTTTTAGCGCATGCGCAGTGTGAGATAAAGTTATATTTTGGGTGAACTTGATATGTTTCTTGCTCACATGTGTTTGTTAGATTTGCTGTCATTATATTATAGGTGATATTTTTTATCTCTAATTGATTTTTAGCGCATGCGCAGTGTGAGGTAAAGTTATGTTTTGGGTGAACTTGATATGCTTCTTGCTCACATGTGTTTGTTAGATTTGCTGTCATTATATTATATTTGTGTTTTTTTATCTCTAATTGATTTTTAGCGCATGCGCAGTGTGTGAAAAAATTATCAATTAGATATTACATTATAGTATAATAATGTTAAAATTGCGTGATATAGCTAAGAGAAGCTTTATGGGAGAACCTAATAAAATAGCGACTGCTTTTGCAGGTTTTGATAATAGTTATCAGTTTGATAATCAAATTGTTTTAGTAAATTTTAATGCAACTAATCTTTACCACCTATTACAGACAATTGTAAAACGTGAGCTCGAAAAAACACAAAAGTATCAGATTATTTGTGCAATATCATGTTATATTTTCAAAGTTAGTTATAATGGAAGAATTAACTAACAAGGAAATTGCAGAACCTTATATTAACGCAAAATCGAGACGTGTTTTGCTTGGGACTGATCTGTTATCACTATCTGATGAAATACACCAAGAAATTGGAAAAAAAATAGAGGAATTAGTCAATTAGGTTCGGGTTGGAAGTTTGAAATGATCAAAGGAATATTGTTTCACACGATGAAATATAATGTATTACGAGGTAGTTCATACGTCGACCTGCCACCAAAAATAAAAAGTAAAAGATGTTGTATAAACATCAAAAACGTAGATAACAAATGTTTCCAATGGGCTGTTCTTTCCGCACTATTCCCAGCAGAAAAAAACGCTACTCGTGTTGAAAGGTATATCAGTCATGTGTCTAGATTAAATTTTAAAGATATTAACTTTCCAGTGGCAGAAAATCAAATACCAAAATTTGAAAAGCAGAATAATGTTTCAATTAACGTTTTCGGACTAGATGAAAAAGGAGGACGTATATCCGAGATATATTTCAGAAAAAGCTTCACAATCAACTATAAATTTACTGTACTACAAAAATCATTATGTTTGGATTAAAAACTTTAACGGACTAGTTGGTAGACAGTACAATAAGGATAAGAACAAAAAGTTCTTTTGTTACCGCTGCTTGCATGGCTGTACAAGCAATGAAACATTACAAAAGCATTTGCAGTACTGTAGTGATGTGCAAAGAATAACAATGCCATCTAAAAAAGATAGTGTGTTACAGTTTGTCCATCATAATCACAAACTAAAAATTCCTTTCGTCATATACGCTGATTTCGAATGCCTACTTCAACCTGTACTTGGTGTAGAAAATAATCCTAATCAATCGAGTACAAGAAAAGTTCAAAATCATGTTCCGTGTGGAGTAGCGTATAAGGTAGTTTGTTGTACTGATTCTAGATTATCTAAATCAATCAAATTATATCGTGGTAAAAATCCAGCTGTTTGGCTTCTCAAGCAGTTGATTAATGAAGTTGATAATATATTTACTCATTTGAGAAAAGTAACGCCAATGTTAAAATTAACACCTCAACAAGAATCCGATCACGAGTAAGCAGAAATTTGTCATATTTGTGAAAAAGCTTTTGACGATGACAAAAAAGTACATGACCATTGTCATTTGACTGGACAGTATCGTGGAGCGGCTCATAATCAGTGTAATTTAAAATTTCATGCTCCAGATTTTATTCCTTTTTATTCTTCACAATTTTCGAGGATATGATAGCCATATTATAGTAGAAGCTTTTGGTGATCCTGAGATAAAAGCTCATCTAAAACTCGATAACGTCATCAAATGCATCCCAAATAATTTTGAAAAGTACATGTCAGTTACGCTAGGTAAATTACGTTTTATTGACAGCCTGCAGTTTATGGCAGCCTCGTTAGATGAGCTAGTGAAAGGTTGTAGTAAATTTGATAACCTAAGAGACTGTTTTGGAGATAAATTTAATCTACTAGCTAAAAAAGGAGTTTTTCCATACGAATACCTCGACGATTGGAGTAAATTTGATGAATATCTTTACCTGACAAAGACAAATTTTACTCACAACTTAAAAACGAAAATATAACTGATGATGAGTACAGGTATGCACAAGATATCTGGAAAGAGTTTGATTGTGAGACTTTTGGTGATTATCATGATTTATACCTGAAAACTGACGTGTTATTATTAGCAGATGTTTTTGAAAGTTTTCGTGAAGTGAGTTATAATAATTATGGACTAGATCCTTGCTGGTATTATTCTGCCCCTGGGTTGTCATGGGATGCTTTGCTAAAGTTTAGTAAGGTAAGGTTAGAATTACTGACTGATGTGGATATGTTCAATTTATCGAAAAAGGTATCCGAGGTGGTATTAGCGTGATAACAAAAAAATATGCTGAAGCAAACAACAAATACCTGAAACAGTATAACCCTGACCTTCCTTCGAAGTATATAATTTATCTAGATTGTAATAATCTTTACGGTGGTTCGATGGCAGAACCAATGCCTTTTAGCGGATTTCATTGGATCACGGTTGATCGATTTCTATCAGAGACAGAAAAAAGATACCTGACGATGTTTCCTATTTCGTTGAAGTTGATCTTGATTATCCAAATTCGCTACACAAATTACATAACGATTACCCTTTCTGTGCGGAATCGATGGTTATAGATTATAGTTTGTTATCAAAAGAACAACAAGCGTTAGCATCACCAAGGCAACATTCCATGGTCAAGAAACTAGTACCAAATTTACTTGATAAGAAAAATTACGTTTTGCATTACAAAGTTTTAAAACAAGCAGTCGATGCTGGTCTTGTGTTGAGAAAAGTTCATCGTGTACTAAAATTTAATCAGTCGCCGTGGATGAGAGGTTATATTAACTCCAACACTTCAAGAAGAGCTGCAGCGAAAACAGAGTTTGAGAAAAACTTCTTTAAACTGATGAACAATTCCGTTTTTGGTAAGACGATGGAGAATATTAGGAAACGTGTAAATATTGAAATAGTTAATGATGTCAATCGCAGAAACAAACTTGTGTCAGACGATGATTTTGTGAGCATGAAAATATTTAATGAAAATCTTGTTGCGATACAAAGAAGAAAAACAAATCTAAAACTAAACAAGCCGATCTATGTTGGAGCTGCAGTGTTAGATTTATCAAAGTGGATGATGTACGATTTTCATTACACTTTTGTTAAAAATCAGTGGCCGGCTAGTAGATTATTGTTTACTGATACTGATTCACTCGTGTATGAAATTGAATGTGAGGACATCTATCAGGACATGTACAATAATCGACATCTGTTTGATCTTTCCGATTATCCACGTGACAGTAAATTTCATGACGACACAAATAAAAAGGTTATTGGTAAGTTTAAAGATGAAATGAACTCGAGCGCTATCAAATACTTTATCGGATTACGTAGTAAAATGTATGCCGTATTGTTAGATAATAATAAAATAACGAAAAAAGCCAAAGGTCTGCCTCGTAATTTTGTTAAAAAGTTTATGAAATTTGATGACTACAGGTATGCGCTTGATGGTGGTGTTAGTTTTATGAGAGCTATGGCAATTCGAACTAATCATCATAAACTCGAAACAGATGTCATTATCAAACGTGGATTGTATAATTTTGATGACAAACGCTATTGTGAAAATGGGGTAGATACATTTGCCCTTGGGTATTGTTATGATGATAGATCTATACTCGACATTATCTTTTCCAACTGAAATTTTATCTAAACTTATAAAATAATGTTTGAAAATTTGACAATGACAAATAGCTACAATAGTAACATCAAATATCTAATGATGGACGGTAAACAATTGACAGTTGAATTTAATAATGAAACATCAGGTATATGTTTTAATGGAACATGTGACAAGTTAAAACTTTCGCTCATCAGATCTGATAACAGCATGTATCAAAAGTTGCTAGCGGAATTTAAAAACTTTCACAGCCCCATTAGCCAACAAAACTATACTAAACTCACAATTGATCTCGATCGGTCAAAGGTATATTTTATCAACAAAAAATATCCTCTGAACAAACCAGAAATGAAAGATCTGTTTGAGTCCCGTCGCTGTGTGAGTGGTAAAGTAAAATTTAGTATCTATAGTCGTGATAGTGAAATATTTTTAATATCAACAGTTGAAACATTAATCATTGGTAACGAGATATAAAATAATATCATTTTCATTCTAATGCTAGTTTAATTTCAACCTTGTTAACTGAAACGTTCTAACACACAGTTTAATTTTCATCCTGTTATCTTGTGGTAAAACTCGTTTGCCGTCTTTAGAATAATTGTATCCACACATGCGCTGTTCTAACAAATTAGTCACCTCTGTGTAAAGAGCTTATCGCATTCCAACACCTGTTGTTTTGTTTGGTTACAAAATACCTGTTACAGGTAGTAGTAGGGGGAAAAAAAGAGGTGGGGGAGGGTGAGTCAAAACCCTGTTTTATTTTGGAAAAAAAGGGGGTGGGGTGGGGGATAATTTAGGACTATAATTTATACTTGTTTGGAGGGTAAAAAAACAAAGTGAGTTGAAAACCTGGTTTTCCTATACTACTAGGGTGGTTTGAGCAACTGGTTTAATTTTGGAAGATATATGGGTAAATAATTTAGACTTGTTTGGAGCGTTAGTAAAAAAAAAAGTGAAATCTTGAAAACCTGGTTTTCCAAGTCTAGCAAATTAAAATCACAATACAAACAATAAACCATGGTCATAAACGGTTTAATAACTCCACAGACGTTCTACACGAAGAAAACCACTGTTGTTTAGAGATTAATCAATCAGCAGACCAATAATTACAGATTATTATGAAGTATATCGGCGAAATTTCAACTGTAATAAACTGAAATTGCCCATTTACAAGTTGAAATCAAATTATTTAGCCATATTTTTTGTATAACATCATACATAGTTTGCAGTTTATAAATTAGGTCTGTCATTGCACTTTAATGAATAAAGCATCTAAAACTGCATGAAGTAGTTTCTGTTAAGGACACAGTGTAATTGATGTTGAACTGAAATAAATATTAATTAAGAAAATCAACAGCTTTGGATAAATTGATCTTTGGTGCGTTTTAATTACGAAGAGAGACACGTTACTTTTTAACTTGTTGATTTTGATTCGAATATAATAGTATCATAACAATTAATATATTTGTTCAACAAGAAACTATATGATTCTTATTGATAAATGGAAACAAAGGTCAGCGTTCAAGGTCACATTCATTACACTTGAATAATTATCATTTCTTAATTAGGTTAAATGACCATAACTTGGCTAACTAAAACCACATTTTATGGCGAGCGTGCTGCTCTTTTGTCCAATATGGCTACCAATATCAAAACTAGAAATACCTTTTAGTGATTTCAAAAACAGATCAGCAGAATCATATGAACTTGGACAAATAACATTCTACATTGAAGGTCCTTTACTTTAATTAAACTCTAGCTGATTTACCGTGAAGTACTGCTGAATAAACAAAGAATGGAGAAAGTGCCAGACAAGTGTTTTACAACAAATAAAAATGCTTTTGAAATAAACTGTCCTATTTTTATGGATTTCTTGGCCAACTGTCACATTATATGGCTGTAAGGATTGATATGTTCTGCATGAGCAATATCAAGCTTTCATTTAATTCTTTCTTGACTCCCAGACAGATTTACAGCTATAGGTATGACTTCTAAATAATTTATATATACTGCTGTGTTATTCTCAGTCCCACCATAACCCCTAACTCGGTAACTGAGATTGAAGTTATACAGCTTTTTACTTTCAACAGAACTGAACCCTAATTAGTTTTGTTATGCACAAGTGGAACCTAATGATTATATATATATATATATATATATATATATATATATATATATATATATATATATATATATATATATATATATATATATATATATATATATATATATATATATATATATATATATATATATATATATATATATATATATATATATATATATATATATATATATATATCACGTTCATTTCTACTCATGAAATTTAATACATTTGTGATTAAGGAGTTCGTATATCATAGTTAGAACGTGTACTACGTAGCATATTTGGAGTTTTATTACTGAGGTCAAGGTCATGATTCAATCTGTTTGATATTTCCATCAAGTTTACTTTTCGTTCAATAAGTTTTAAGTAGTTAACATTTAGGTGTATCATTGTGAGGCCCATCTCCGAGGTCTTAAAATTATACATTATTGGGCCTATCTACCAGGTCTTAATATTATACATTGTGAGGCTTATCTCCGAGGTCTTAATATTATAAGTTGTGGGGCCTGTATCCCATGTCTTAATATTATACATTGTGGGGCCTATCTCTCAGGTCTTAATATTATATATTGTGAGGCTTATCTCCGAGGTCTTAATATTATATATTGTGGGCCTATCTCCCAGGCGGTGATATTATACATTGTGGGGCCCATGTCTCAGGTCTCAAAATTATACATTGTAGGGCCTATCTCCCAGTTTGTAATATTATACATTGTGGAGCCTATCTCCCAGGTCCTAATATTATACATTGTGGGGCCTGTCTCCCAGGTCCTAATATTATACATTGTGGGGCCTATCTCCGAGGTCCTAATATTATACATTGTGGGACCTGTCTCCCAGGTCCTAATATTATACATTGTGGGGCCTACCTCTCAGGTCTTAATATTATAGATTGTGGGGCCTGTCTCCCAGGTCCTAATATTATACATTGTGGAGCCTATCTCCCAGATCTTAATGTTATACAATGTGGAGCATATCTCCCAGGTCAAGAATAAAACTCAATATTATACATTTGTATCATTCTCCCTTCTGTTTCCTTTAAAGCTTCCAGAATGGCGTTATGTAAGCTGTGTGATTCAGCAACAGACAGTTATACCATTACAAACTGAGAAAGAAAGAAACTTTATTCTCTCATAATTACAATTCTTGATATTTTATTTAAATTTTTAATTATTTTGTTTTGAAAGATATTTAATATCCGTTTTATTTAGCTTTATATAAGCTTATGTATTCTTGTTGAGCGCATTTGCATTAAGTATTCTGGCATTATTGTGAATGCAAAATGTTCTTTTTCAAAAGGAAACCATACAGCATTTCTTTTCTAAGAATGTTACGTTGCAAAATCATTTTGAGAATCCTTAGTAAAAGCGGCTAATATTTTAAGACTGAAATAGATTTAAAATATGTTCAGAAAAGGCAAGTTAGATAATGTGAATGGTATCAGTTAGGCTCGCAAAATCCTTATATAAAATATTTATAATTCATATGAAAAACATGTAATTTATAACACAATATCTAGGCTGTCTAATGCGTTGTTCTAAGTTTGAGAAAGCTATTGCTTGTAAGTAAGAGAGAAAATATTAAATCGCAATAATGACGAAAAAAGTAAACCAATAAAAAAAGAGGCAAAAACTTACGATAGTTTCGTGTCACAAGTATTTTTTGTTGTTGTTGTTGTTCTGGAATTTAACGCCATTTTTAGCACACTATAGGATATACATGGCGACCAGTATTAATGTTGGAGGAAGAAACAAGAAATCTGCGTAAAGAAACACCTACCCAAGAGAAGCTACTGGCAAGCTTTCTCACATATCCACATTCGCCGAATCTTAGACTGGAACCCACGCAGATAGATGTGAGATGGCAGTAATCCGTAACGGAGAGCAATTTAGACCACTAGGCCACTCAGGGAACCGTCGCAAGTTTTCAATTTGGGGAATAACATTTTTCTTAATCAAATAATGAATGTGTTTTTAATACAGTAGGGATATGTTTTATAATATAATAGGATGATTTATTGATAATCATTAAATTTGAACGAATGTGCGAAAATTTAAGATTGAAATGAAAGACAATTATATTATCGCTCTTACGTTTTCTTTCTTTTTTCAGATACTTTGTAACATGTATATTGAATTCGTTATCTTGGTTTTTATTTCAATATAATACCGTTTGTTGTGTGTTGATTTAAGGATTTTATTCAATATTTTATAGTGAGTAGCCAGAAACACACAATGATTGTGTTCGCGTTTTGTGTTGGCCAATAAATTTCGTTTTTGTTGAACAAATACCTCTAATCCTTTCCTTGCACAAAACGTCGCCATATAAAATTTGAGTTTCCGCTTGAAAATCAAAACTTTTTCTTTATTTTAATAGATTCTTAAATTTTACTTTTTAACAAGTCTCCTGGATGACATATTTACATTATTATATAGAAAACAGCCCAACATTTGCATTTTCTGCCATATCATTGTAAAGTGGTAAGTATTAATTATATAATGTAGCACTTCATATATCTTTGTGATATTGTCATCAACGAATGATCTCCATGTCTTATAATATAAATCTCCATAATGTTTTAAATGAATAATAAGAACTTTGTAATTTTTTTTTATATCTGAAGTTGAACATTACATATAGTTGGGACAATCTAACTTATATTCGAATCACTAGCTATAATTGTTTAGAATTTTGCGATAGTGTGTAGACTTTGCAATGGATATATAAATAAGTTGTTTTTCGTGCTGCATGCTTATCATACCTTCTAGTTCTTCTTCTACGACAATAAAACCAGATCCCAAGAGCTGTGGTTATTGCTACCACAAAGCCAGCAACTGACGGTATGACGACTTTCACATATAATAGTGCCGGTCCTGTTTAGAGAAGAAAACGTTCACGAATAAGATGGTACGGATTTATTAATTCTCATCGATAGACATAGTAGGTTCTGTTATGCAATGTTTACCACTTTTATTATTTGTATTCATTAAAACCTGTAACATCCATTCATAATTAAAGTCTTTGTAAAATTAACGCTATCTGAACGAAAGTCATGTTCATATACTATATGAATAAACATGTTTAGAGTTTTAACTGAACTATAATAAACATTTACCCATACATCACACAGACGGTCAAAAGCTTAGCAGGTACATATTTTATGGTTTTCGGATAAAAGTCTCCGGAAAGAAAAACACAATCAATGATATCTAGAATTACAAACCTGTTTCACAAACATCTTCATAAAGCCCTGATGGACATCTACACTGGAAAAAGTTTACAAAGTCCACACAAGTTCCTCCGTTCTGACAGGGACCACTAGGACACTCGTCATAATCTGGAATAAAAAGAAATATAACTTTTAACCGGTGTTTGTATATTAAATCATCTGCACATCGGTCCTCAAATAATTCTGCTTCTTCCTCATTCAAACTGTATTGTAAAAACAAACTCTTTCAGTAAAGGAGTTATTTATAACAGGGTAGAAAGTTTATGTTTTTATATTGCAGAGCTAGCCTTTCAAAGACACTAATTCATATTATAAAATACCTGACTTTTTCCCAAGAAGACAGTGTCCTTGATTTTGATTTGAAAAGTGCCATATATTAACATTAAAATTTGCGGATGAGTTGGTTGGTATTGAAGATGACTTTTATTACCTATTGACATTTGACAGAAGACTGATGAATTAATTAGTATTGAAAATAAATGTAATGGATGTGGCAGGAAATCGGTGAATTGATTGTTGTTGAAGATGAAATATATAGCTTATAGTTATGAGACTGATGGCTTAATTGGTATTGAAGATGAAGTGCATTGTTTGTGAAAAAAGATGTATGATTTGATTGGTATTGTAATTTAAGTCATTGGTTGTGGCAATAAAATGATGAATGGAGTAATACTGAAGATGAGGCGTTTTGGATGTGCACAGAAAACGGATATATTGATGGTTGAAAATGAGGTGCATTGCCCATGGACAAGAGACTGTTGAATTAATCGGTATTGAATGTAAAGTTATTGGTTGCACCAAGATATTGATGAATTAATTAGTATTGAAGAAGAAGAATATTGACTGTGAAGACTAAACTAATGAATTTATTGTTGTTGAAGATGAAGTGCGTTGTTTATTGAGAGGAGACCGAATGGTATTTGAAGATGAAATGTTGTAGGTTGCGGCAGGATAAGGATGAAATAATTGTTATTGAGGATAAACTATATCGTTTATGGACATGACACAGATCAGTGTTTTGGCATTGAATATGAGGTGTATTGGTTTTTGCCATGACACTGACGATTTGATTAGTATTGAAGATGACTCTTGTGATACTAGAAATGAAAATTATTGGTTAATACATGCGACAATGATTGTATTGTCATTGAAAATAAAGTGCATTGGTCGTTCACAGGGCACTGATGATCTGTTAAATACAGAAGATGAAGTCCATTGATTCCTGACGGGGGAATAATCTCGTGACAAGTATTGAAAATGAAGATGAAGTCTATTGACTACTAACGGGGCAAGAATGTCCTGAAAAGTATTGAAAATGAAGATGAAATCGATTGATTATTGACGGAGGAATAATGTCCTGACAAGTATTGAAAATGAAGATAAAGTCCATTGATTATTGACGGGGGACTAATGTCCTGACAAGAATTGAAAATGAAGAGTATTTGTTAATGACACGAGACCAATGACGTGATGTGTATTGCAAAAAAAAGCGCATTGATTGTTGACAGAAGACCCATGACTTGATTGGCATTTAACTTTGATTACTGACAAGTGATATGTCATGAATGGTAACGAACAGGAACTGTGTTGGTTTCTGACAGCAGACCGATGTTTTGATTACTATTGAAGATGATGTTTATTAAATAATGACATGTGACGGATGAAGGTCATCGAAATTAAAGTGCCTTAGTTGGTGACATAACGTTTGATTAGTATTGAACACAAAATGTATTGACTGTTGATAAGATTCGATGATATGAATGTTTTTAGATAAACTGTATTTGTCCAAGACAGGATGTCATTAGCTTATATTGAAGATGAAGTATGTTGTTTATTGATAGAAGACCGACGACTCTTTTATGTATCTGCTATGGTTGGGAAAAATATGATTCGATGTGAATTGAACATAAAGTGTACTGCTTCTTAACTAAAAACTCGTGTGCTGATTAATATTGTTTAAGGACTGGTGACCGTTTACGTGATTTATGACGACGACGAAGTGTATTGGGTGTTGAAAAAAGACCAATGACTTGGTTAGTATTAAAGATCAACGTTTTCGTTTCTTGAGAGAAGAACAATGTATTGATTAGTATTGAAGATGAATCTATTACTTTTTGACAGATGATCGTTGAAATGGTCACAATATAAGATAAAATATGTTGGCTATTGATATTAGACTGAAATCATAATTAGTTTTAAAAAATAAAATGTACTGGTTCTGACAGAAATTTGATGACGATTGTAAATATCTTCTCACATTTATATTTACGTTTAATACAGGGTGCCTTGTGGGATATACGTGGGGTACACCTTTTGGGATATACATTATCTTAGTTATTGGTGTTTTTAGTATCCGTTGCAGTTTCATTGCACACTTGGGATATTTTATATCCATGTAAACACAATTTAATGTTTAATACTGGCTGTCGATTAGATGTTGCATACTCGATTTAACAAGGTTAGACATGAAGTCGAATTTCCCTATACCACAACAATGCATTATGTTGGTCCTGGTATTACCTTTGTCGATCAAGAATTAATTGAGGCAAATTAATTAGTATTTAGAAATACATACATTAGCTCGAGTGTGCAGCTAACCGTAATGGATTTATACGTTTGCATAAGCCATAAATACTAAATATAAAATATTTGTGAAGGTATTGATCATTATTTATGGTTCTGACTGAAATTTGATACTTTCCAATATTTAGAAATGGTTGGAAATTGTCATGTACAGTCCATATCGCTGTTGGTATAATATACTTTTTGCTATTGGAGTTGAATTTTTGGTATGGATGTAGAGAGTTCAGTACACATGTATTGTCATAATGTAAGCTCAGTCTTGGGTAAGAACCAACTGTCGCTTGGATGGACAGACGTCTGTACAAATGTATCTTTGCTCTGCTTAGAAATAAATCAGTAAGAATGTATTGTCTGTACCAATCGACAGTCGTCAGGATTACTTTTTGTCGAAATGGCTGCTGATGATTAGTACGAATTCGTTGTCGAAATGGATAGACATGAATCAGAAGTGATTTATTGTCGGTATCAATTGACAGACTCAGTAAGAATTTCTTGTCGACATGGATGACCACAATTCGGTATGAATTTATTGTCGGTATGGATGGACAGTTTTCAGTACAAACCTATTTCTGGTATGGATGTATCAACTTGAATACAAATTAATTTTTATTATGGATAAACATACGGCATTATGAATATATTGTCCGTATAAATGGACATCGTTCAATATATACTTACATACATACATACATACATACATACATACATACATACATACATACATACATACATACATACATACATACATACATACATACATACATACATACATACATAACATACATACATACATACATACATACATACATACATACATACATACATACATACATACATACATACATACATACATACATACATACATACATACATACATACATACATACATACATACATACATACATACATACATACATACATACATACATACATACATACATACATACATACATACATACATACATACATACATACATACATACATACATACATACATACATACATACATACATACATACATACATACATACATACATACATACATAAATACATACATACATGCATACATAACATACATACATACATACATACATACATACATACATACATACATACATACATACATACATACATACATACATACATACATACATACATACATACATACATACATACATACATACATATATACTTACATACATACATACATACATACATACATACATACATACATACATACATACATACATACATACATACATACATACATACATACATACATACATACATACATACATACATACATACATACATACATACATACATACATACATACATACATACATACATACATACATACATACATACATACATACATACATACATACATACATACATACATACATACATACATACTTCATACATACATACATACTTACATACATACATACATACATACATACATACATACATACATACATACATACATACATACATACATACATACATACATACATACATACATACATACATACATACATACATACATACATACATACATACTCCCATGTACATTTAAAATAATTATATCTTGTCAGTAATGATGTAAATATTGTACATTTTATGGACTTGGACTTTTAAAATAGTATGTTCTAGTAAAAATGTTAACAAATGTGTAACCTAAATGCAATTAGGTTGTAATGGCCTGAACTTCTAACTGGGTCTCTTGCATATCAATACATATACATTTATTTATATCTTATTTATCTTTCCCAAATATGCTCGCTTAATTGTGATAGGATGATTTTGTTTTCTTCTCAAAAATATCTAAAAAGTCTACATATAAGTAGCCTACACAGTTTCACAGGAACAGCTGAATAATCACATAGCAACACATTTGTCTTTGTAGCAAGTATAGTCAGTTGGATTCCAGCAAACTGATACTGTCAGTGCTGAAATATGATACCCTTCATTTACTAGAGTCCAGTAACTGGGTCTTTTATAAAGGCAAACTGATATAAGTATTTGGTCACTTCTGAATGATCATCTCATATAATTAATATGTAGGGCAAAATTGAGCCCAACATAATTTAGGAGATAAAAACGACTGTTTTTGTTGTAAAAGACATCTTTGTTTTGATGACAGAAACGAAGACACTACAGATATCTGCAGAAATAGTGAGACAACATGTAAAGGTATATTTTCCATGATATTTGAATTAATTGATTCAAAAGTTGTTTTTGTTTTTTAATCTCATAGCCAGGTTTTTTTTTTGGTTTATATAACCTTTATATAAAGTAATTGCCAAATTACAATTGAAATCAAACAGTTTAATATGAATAAAAGAATTACTTTCTATTAAATAAGGTTGAATTATATATATATATATATATATATATATATATATATATATATATATATATATATATATATATATATATATAAGATTTTCCAAGTCATACAAATTAGGCATTATTAAACCTTATTCTAAGAAGTGTGTTTGATTAGTGATATAAGTTATGTATGTAAAATGAATTGACTATAACTTTGCAGCAAATCTTGCTTAAAATCAATAATGACCCTAAAGACAAACTATATGCTTTCATATAGTATTTTAAATAATAATTTGCTGTATTGTGACAATAGTAACAAAATAACATCCCAAAGTGGACCTAGTACCACTCATTTGTCTTACTCTAGTCTGAAAAACAAATAACAGCATATTCTGGGTAATGTGACTTGAATGATATTCTTTATTTGACAGTCACACAGTTGCAGGAGTGGTTTTTAGTAACACACTCTTGGTAGAAAATTCATTTTACCTGTAATGTGAAACACTCCTAACACATTTTATTCACATTGGAAGTATTTGAGAAGAATAAGCAAAACAAATCTCTTACATATGCTATGAATACTGGATATCGGTAGAGAGATTACATTGGCACAGCGTTTGTAAAAATTGTTCTTAAGTACATTCATGGAAAACTGGGTGAATAGTGTTACAAATATCACAATTAAATTTTCCATCAATGGAACATGTGTATCTCCTATATATCAATGATAAGCTATGGAAGGTGCTGCGTAAGGATATTTCTCTTAATAAATTTCAAAACTTATTGCGTAAGGGCAGTTTGATTTCGTCTCTAATATGAGAAGATGGAAACAAATTTCCAGAATCACTTAAGTCATGTCCGTTAGTTGCCAATATTGTAACTTTACGTTTTCTCATATCTTAAAGAAGCTGTGCGTACTCCTTGCCAAACTTTTTGCACATCAGTTATTGACCATTTTCTATCCGTATTGAGTTTTCTTTTTTATAAGATCGTAATAAGGGCTTTGGTGTCGATACATTTGTGGTACAATGTACATTATTAATTTGGTGAAGACTCTTAGGAACATGGATTCAATATTTGTTAAGAATTTTAACTAAAAGACAAAGTGATATGTTTTCATCACATTTATTTTAACCGTGTATACCATGAGGCGAACAAATACAACAAACATCTGACTGAATTTATCGATGCTGATAATAAAGTATATATAGTTAAATCTTTTTCAAAAGCTCCATCATTTAGTTTATCAACACTATATATTGTGTGTGGTTCAACATTGGTAGTGCATGTATTTATGAGATCGTAAGGGATTGTGTTTACCTGTAATGCTTTCATAAATATTAAGGCCAATTAGATTTGCCGTGATGCTAATTGTTAAAAGTTTAGTAGTGATAGTCATTCAATTAATTTTTCTGACATTGTATTTTTATTTCGCTGATGCAGGAAATATTCCAAGCAACTTTATAACATTGACGGTTGTCTTCATTTAAATGGCAGTCTCGCTGTTATGATTGCCTGCCAAGTTCATTTTACGTAGTTCTTATTGTGAATATTCAACATATATGCATTTAGTTGTGGTATGATAATTGTAAAATGTATGCTATTTCACACATTTCACACTGTAATTTTAAAGTTGTTCCGTATTGTTATAATTCGTATTGTATTATCCGTAATAGACGGAGAAAACAGATATCGATCAATCTTATTCAAAATATAACCCATAGGGTTAATCATTATTTCCTGAACGACACCTTGTATCTGTCTATAGAGAGAACGAAGCTGCCTCTATAATCGCATTACGTGATGGAATGTCATCTATCTTGTTCGGATGTTTACTGAATAAGGTTGATATCATTCAGTATTAATATCAACATCATTTGATATAAAAATACTTCAAAAGCATTATTTGCCGTGTGGGACAACAATAACGGAGAAAAATATTGATTAATATTAACTTTACTCAGTATTTATATCAACATCAGTTGACAGGTTAAACGACTATACACGTGGTTTGTGGAAGTGTATCAGATTTTGCGACAAGCAATACATAATGAATTGGTTTCAAATACCTACGGATGGCATGTAAGGTCTAAAGTCAAATTGTACTTTAATAGGGTGGTTACAGTTGCGTCACATATATACTGATAACCTGTAGTCAGTTAAATTTAAAATCTGATAAAAGTGCAAGATACTTATAGGCAGCTGCTCCGTTCATATATTTGTACAACACATAATTATTGTTCAGTTGTGGAATATATATATATATATATATATATATATATATATATATATATATATATATATATATATATATACATACATACATACATACATACATACATACATACATACATACATACATACATACATACATACATACATACATACATACAAAAATGTTACGGCCAAAATTGTAATGTTACATGGCAAACGTATTGAATAGAAAGTTGTAAAACTTACATAAGCCTCTATATTATAATTTTATACATATATCATGCTGTAAATAATGTTGGTATATACATTTAATTGCCAAAATCATTTAAAACTGATATGATGCTACAATTTGCTTTTAAAAATTTAACATTTGATCCCTTGTATTTATATCAATTTGTCATATGGTTGCACTCCAGCTTTCATAAAATATTGGGACTTTTTCTCTAGTGTGTTTATATTTTATGGTTGCACTCCAGCTTTCACAAAATATTGGGACTTTTTCTCTAGAGTGTTTATATTTTTAATATAATGGGGAAGGGAGCCTTTTTCATGCACGAATAACACCTGTTTACAGATGACTAGCATTATAAAGTTACTTTTGATGATGTTGATACACTTTACTTTTACTTCTGCAAGAAGCAAAAATAAACAACAAAAACTTTGTTTTGTATTGCTCTTAATCATTAATCTGCACTGGGTATAGAATACCGAGAGATTCTACTTTTATATGCATTACTTTTTGCCGTAAATGCTGTTTTCATTCAATCAATTTCCTTACAATTTAAAATGAATGAATATACAATTAAGCTGATAATCAATATGATCCAATATATGTTGGGTACAATTATATGTTTTGGTATATTTGCTTGTTAAAGCTGTACTGGGAAATATGTGAACTGGCAGACATACACCAACCAGACCTCATATATATGGATATGGGAAACATTTTTGCTGAATTTGTATATGTAATTACTCATGGGACCGTGACATGTCTTAAAGTTGTAACATTGCAAAAGTCGAGATGATTTGTTACGATAAGAAACACGAGGTTTTAGCAACAATGATCATTTTCAAAGTACAATAAACTCATCCGAACTGAGCGGATGCTCTTGTATCGTCACTGACATATCGGGAGGTTATCGTAGGGTATCAACGATTAAAGACGGCAACAAGTTTGTAAACAATAGGTCAAATCTGTTGTGTTCCTCTCTGGATAAACTTAAAAGGATTTGAGTGAACATTAACATATACGCAATCCAACAAATGCACTTTAAATATCCTGCTTAGCCTAAGCAGCTATAACCTACCCACAACCATGAGAATCTTTGACTTGCTTTTGGATTCTCTTTGTTATAATCTACCCCCTCCCCCTCCTCTCTCTCTCTCTGTTTAAGATATATAATTGCTACATTTTCTGTCGTACTTGAGAAGTATCTCTATGTCTTGGAACTACCATATATCAGCTGGTAGGCATCTGACTCGTACGTCAGGCCAGCCTGGATCAAATGCCTCAGTATGTCCTTAAGAAAATCTCTTAGCTCCATATATTACGACCTTAGGGTCTTAAACTATGTAATTGAAAAGAGCGAAACAAATACGTTTTGAAAATTTAAGAAATAATTTATATCCAAACTTATGCGAAGTGAACATTTAAAAAGAACTTACAGTATTGTGAAATAAATCCCAATTAGTCCAGAAAGTTTTATCACAAGTGCTACTGAATAAAGTTCTAAAGTCCACTGGTGTTCGAAATAAGATCCCGCGCTAACAGTGTTTTTTGTGCATCTAGCCTTGAATGTACTAATGTGCCAGTGACCTGAAACGCGATGTTCAGTTAATATTTCCACAATTGATGTCAAGAATATAATCCCAGATGTCATTGTCTGAATTCACTATAATTCCAAATTAATGTTTCTGCTAAAGAATATAGTTGAACACTTTTTAGTTTCAGAGAATAGTAATTTCAATAAATGATTACCCCGAAATCATATACTGCAAAGAAAAAAATAAAGATAATTCTGCTACTGTGTCTAACATAAGACTGTAATTTCTGAAGTGCAAAAGATTATAAATAATTGACCTGGAGTTCCTGCTGTTTACAGCCCCTGTTGTGCCATTATACTCCTCAATATATTTATGCTGTTTGCAGACCAAGATCTGCTACTGCACTTTTTATTGTGGTCATGCTGCTTATAGACCAAGATATGTTGTCATACTCTTCAGGGGGTTCATGCCAATTATAAACCAACAATCATTTGTTTCTATAGGAAATGATATTCTCTGAAAGTATCATTAAAATGTTTGCCATTTCTCAAAACACAGAAGTTAGAGTTTAACACAAATAAACAATAAAATGATATGTTGTATCTCCACAGAAAGCTTTAAAATATTATTGCATGTACACACAACAAGTATATGAATTTGAAAAGGTACTGAGCTCGAAAAATTGTAACAAATATAATATTATATGATATATAAGCTTAATTTATATTCTGAATTTAAACATGGACATTCTAATTAAATTTAATTAGCAGTGATATATATACATATACATATACATATACATACATACATATATATATAAGAATAATTTACTTATGCAGCTAAATTCGCCTTTTCTTAGCTCATATATTATTAGTGTCGATCTTGACTAGTAACAGCTTATTTCTTATTTCAGAGAGAGAGAGAGAGAGAGAGAGAGAGAGAGAGAGAGAGAGAGAGAGAGAGAGCTTGGATGCATATACTTTGACTTTGTATAACTGGTAATACTTTCTAATATTTATATTGTTCAGGACATTGATGGAGATTAGTTATACTTAACTGAGTTACCCTCTTTAAATAAATATTTTAGTTAAGTAGGAAATAAGTGATGGGGTTGGGAATGCAACTTGGAATTATTTCCTATTTGGTTGATTTTATGGTGTGAATATTTTTAGAAATTATTGTCGTGCCTGAAATGACGTTATCTAGAATAGACCCTGTCATTAATGCTGCCGTATAGTGACTTACAAAGTCTTCCTAATCTTGTAATTATTTTCATTTGACCGCTGTAAATCACCTAATATCGCTGCATTTTACAATGATGAATTGTTAAACTTTGGCTTCACTAGGATGAGGTATGAATGCGTTTTAGGAACTTTATAGTGTGCTCCAGGCTAATGAAATTTCGGGACATAAAATCAGTCCGCATACCAAGGCTGTTATTTCATAAGTCGACAATGATTGTTCACAATATGACAATTTCCGTCCCCTCGATGCTCAGAGACACAGTTGAAAGTATAGTGTTAAGGCTAAAATCAGTATTCATCCTTTTGTAAATCCAACGCTGTAAGAATGTTGCAGTATCGGACATCTTTTGCAGTCGAAAATCGCCTGGGTCTTGAGGTTCTGGGAATAGCTACATTATAATTTCTTCTACGAAGAGTGGTATACGAAAGATTAATTGATCCATGGTGATGGCAGTAGCTCTCCTGCGGGTACGTATCTCTAGCCTGTCGCTGTGAAGTACTGGCATGACGGCGATGATATTAAAGAAAACGTTTCCTTAACATCTTTAGTTCCAGAAATGGTATGGTCTTAAACATGTCTGAGGACACACTCATTAAGATGAAAACAAGCGTAACTTCTGATGTACCTGCTATGAGTCACCTTAATATAATCTCTGACTGTGTTGTTTTCTATATGAGCCGGTGCAAGTGTCCCTCTAGCACTCGCCAACCACATAAACAACTTGTAGCAGAGTGTTCTTTTTCCAATCAAGAGTACTCTCAACTGTCTTTGTCTGATCGATGTGGACATCAATATACGGTTTGTTGATCAGAGCTGGGAGAATGTAAACACAACGATGCAGGCTGGAGAGACGAGAAAGAGCTTCCAATTCTGAACTGTCCAGGCATCACTTTAGAGGCCATATACGTTCTAGGAATGGCAATCTCAATTACTTTTTATAGTATATTTATGTTGCAATACCCATCAAAACTGTTGGCGAATTTCCTGGTATTGCCTCTGTCAGGTGGTATGGATTATCTGGTTGCTTGAAAGGTGTTGTTAACTAAACTGAGCCAAATCGTTGAATCGTCCTGGTCTGTAAATAATGCGCCTCTCGCATATCAGAGTAGATACGAACCACAAGAACTGGAGCCGTGGGACCAATCAGAGGTTTGTTAAATACAACCTGCATTGTCTGAACCAGCTTTAGTCCATGAAAATGATAATGTCAGAAGTGCATCGCTTTAATAGCTTCGAAAATTACAGCGTCGTCGCCTTACTTCAATACTGCGAATCAGATCCATATTCATATTAAAAAGCTTTCCATTTGCTTTCGTGACTGTTTAACAGACAAGAAGACATAGTTCTATCCGTAGTGGACCTCTTTGAGATAACGTGTTGCTTTCGCTGACTGGTCTAATATCTGACACAGCTTTTCAGTCCACTCAATGGGGCACGTGTGCTTAATCCCGCCAATCCCAACATCCACCGCCAGGATGCTTTCGCCATCTTTCTGACACCGATTTTAGATGCAGGAGTCAGCTAGAAATATCAGCAACATTTATATATATGGCAAATCATATGGCGAATAATAACCCTTTCAAGCGTACTGGATCCACCAAAGGATCACGTGTGTCAGGGATTAATTAAAATAGATGCAATAAACTGACGACGATCAGAACGAAACTAGTAACTAACCAGCCTAAGCGCTTTCGACTCTTAATGATTCTTTTTCAAAGGCAAATACAAAACATAAATACGATAAACAAATAAACACAAGAACGTTGTGTTTGTAAACCTCTATATGGCTGTCTTCACATGTGCTAAAGCTATAAATACAACCAGCTTGTATAGACTAGATGCGGAAACTGAAAACGTTGTATATTTCTCTAAAAGTCTACAAGCCAAAGCGACATCTATTTTTCTTTTTGTACATATCTAACGCAGATTATATCCCGGATATTTGATTCTATACCGGTTATTCTTATAGTAAATATTGAAGGATAATAAGAAGATTTAGAAAATGTTAAATTTTACTAGTGCATAGTTTTCATTTTCTAGTCTTCTTGGTTTAGACCGCTTGGTTTCAATGTTCTAAGGCGGCGTATCCAGTATGATTCCTTTTCCTTCCTGGTTTCGGAACTCCAGCTGTGGTTGTTAGCAATAGCGATAAGTATTATATCACTGAAAGTTTGGCCAGGGGAGGAGAAGTGTTCTGCGTCCGGGCTTCTGTACAGCTTTTTTGTCATCCAATCAGATCTATGAAGGTTTATCCTTTTGTGTAGCTTTTTAGTTTCTCCGACGTACTGAAGGCCACAGATCTTACATGTGATTAGATAAATCACATTCTCTGTTTTGCACGTTTTGTTTGGACCATGTAGGTTTAGTTTTTCTTTAGTCACTGTGCTAGTGAATGTCTTGGTCTCTATCATATGTTGACAGGTTTTGCATCTTTTATCGCCACTTGGTCCAGATTACTAGGTTGGTTTTGACTAGCGATTGGCGTTAGCTTTGCCCTGACTAGGATGTCGTTTAGGTTGTTTGGTCTCCGGTAAGCTACTACAGGTTTGTTCGGAAGTATTAGGTTTAATATGTCTGATGATTGCACGGTTGGCCCGTGGTTTGCGATGATTTTACGTACTTTGGGATTGTCTGGGTGATAGGTCAGAATGAATGATATCCTAGACTTTTAGGGAATTATACAACGTTTTCAGTTTCCGCATCTAGTCTATACAAGCTGGCTGTATTTATAGCTTTAGCACATGTGAAGACAGCCATGTAGAGGTTTACAAACACAACGTTTTTGTGTTTATTTGTTTATCGTATATATGTTTTGTATTTGCCTTTGAAAAAGACTAATTAAGAGTCGAAAGCGCTTAGGCTAGTTAGTTACTAGTTTCGTACTGTTCGTCGTCAGTTTATTGATTCTATATATATATATATATATATATATATATATATATATATATATATATATATATATATATATATATATATATATATATATATATATATATATATATATATACACGTGATCAATAGTGTGTTAGAAATAATATGTTAGTAACTGAATGTTAACACGTGCATTATCGAACGGTATTTTATATCTCGTCTTTTCTTCTCTTAACAGTACTTGGTAATTCACTATGCTTTAGGCTTTGTCGTTGTCTTCTTTCCGTAGATGATGAAACACCGATGACAGAAGTCGCCCCATGGTAAGCATAGGATATATTTGCTGTTGATCAATGTGTGACCAGTTGAACATTCTGAAAGTGGTTAGTCTTCCTGTAACATCTGCGTACCAATTATCTAAACATCTATACTGTGATGGATGCATGTGTTATTGAATCCGTAATATGAGGATGCATTTCTTAAAATTGTAGACAGTATTCCTACTATGAAACAGCTTTCTTAATAATAAAAGTAATTTGTAAAAATAGCAATTTTCAATAAAATCTGTATTACTGCTCAAGATTTATTAATTCTATACCATCAGCTGGATATATTGTTAACTGTGTGTGGTCAAAGCTTAGAGTGGTTGTAGAAAAAGTAAATATATTTCAACAGATAGGATATCCAAACAGTCTAGACTATAGAAATTGATATACAAACAAAAACCTAAGCCCATAAAGTTCGTAATAGGTAAGATATTTAAACCATTACACAATTTAACTACAAATGTGGGAATTTAACATTAAGGCGATAGTGCTTGGTTTTGAATCCCAGTAACATGAAATGTAATGTTAAAAATGTTCAAAGGTTTACTATTATAGCTCTCTGTGTCATCTCATGTAAACTGTCCTTAAATGTTCATCCGTTTAATATTAAAGTTATGTGTGGTTTCTGATGAGAAATTTTATGTTACAACCATAACTGCAAACTAATACGCAGTTTAGAATGACCAACACTCAGTCATCCATTATCCTAAAACCCAGTTAGCTGCTAGACATCACCCGAAATATACCATCAAAATTGTATTTTGAGTGATTGTCAACAAGTTGTATACTATTCAACATTCAGTTATCTACTGTGTAACACGTCGTTTGCAGTGACCATTATCCGGTTAATTACTATCCAGCACCCAATTATATATTATGCATTAAACACATTTAGCAGCAGGGAGGGTGAATCCTACAAATTTTTGCGACAAAATCGATTAAAGCCTCAGAATGCCAAATGGAACCTTCCTACGAAATCTCATATTTTAACCAAAAAAAAATTAAAGACCCCATTTTACAAATGGAGCCTTAGCGATTTTGTCGCAAATACATTGTCATAACCACCCTCGAAATTGCTGCCATCTACTTCGCAAATATGTTGTCATTTCTCCCTCCCTGCTGCTGATTAATACAAATTATTTAACCAAATATTTTATCAAGTCCAATACGATATCGTGACCGAGGGTCGTGTAAATTTATTGTTATAAATCCATATGGGACAGACTGAGCATGACCAAAGTAATTTTTAAATCCATTGAAGTCCATATCGGAACACCATGTTTGCCAAATATTTCGTAGCGTATGTGTATCAACGCCATTGAATACAGCAAGAATATTGCAGTTATCGCGAATCACTTTTGGAATTTGAGTATATCGTTGAATGACATATATCACGTCAGTGTTTTTATGCCTACCTCGGGAAAATATTCTAGCAGGGTTCTTTTGATTATCTAACATTACATCATCGTACACTACAAGATTGTTTATGTCTCCATTGAGGTCATCTACGCATGGTGCATCATCAATATCTGTTATAAAGTCAATTACACTTTCACCTTTAATTTCTGATGCATTTTCATTATAATCTTTTAGCACTTCATAGCACCGTTGATCATCTACGGATGGGGCAACTAAATATAATTTATCCCACTTCATAAATCGCATTATCAAATTAAGCAGCAATTGTGTTTTGCCCGATCCAGATGGTCCGATTATAATGGCACGGACAGAATTCGGAAGCGCTGCGTGGTGTTTTACCGGTTCCCTTCTTTTAGTCGCTGAAAAGTAAATTATATTCATAACTCTATATATAAATTATGGATTTATATTGTGTTAAGTGTAAACAGCGTACTGATACAACCGATCAGACAACCATTACAACTAAAAACAATAGACTAGCGCTTACTGGTAAGTGTGTAACATGTGGTACAAAAAAATTTCGATTTTTAAAAAAAAGCAACTCGGAGGTGATATTGCCGCAAAACTTGGAAAACTCCCCGGAACCCCATGGGCAAAATACCCCGGAGAAAAACACCTTCCAGGATATAGCTACTGTGGTCCCGGAACGAGATTAGATATCAGACTTGATGATCAAAATCAGCCCCGGCTTGGTGAGTATCCGATAAATGCTATTGATAAGGCATGTCATGCCCATGATGTTGCATATAAAAGCAATAATTTGAAACAAAGACATATCGCGGATGTAAAATTAATTCATGCGTTAAATGCTATTCCCGATAAATCCTTCTAAGAAAAATTGGCTTCATGGTTGGTCAAATCAGCTATGAAAGGCAAATTGGTGTTAGGTGCTGGTAATTAAAAACACCAGTGTTTTTATAGTATGGAATCTATTTATTATTCTCCGAAAGGATACTGGAGGGGTAAAGCAGCAATTAGTAAACTCGCTAACGCTGCAAAAGTGAAAAAATCCATTGCAAAAGATTGGTTATCCAAACAAGCTATATGGCAAATTTATCTACCACCGCCTAAACAAATTAATTATTCTCATTTTGATGTTACCGTACCCAATGAAGTTCATCAGGCTGATTTATTGTTCTTACCACATGACCATGGTTACAAATACGCGCTAACTGTAGTTGATATTGCGAGTCGATTTAAACAAGCAGAACCATTGAAAACAAAGTCAGCTTCTGAAGTCGCTTCTGCATTTGAAAGGATTTATAGACGAGGTCCTCTAAGATGGCCAAATCTATTACAAGTTGATCCTGGCAAAGAGTTTCAAGGTGCTGTTCTATCAACAATGAAAACTCATAATGTTACAATACGACGGGGACATACTGCGTTACATCGTGATCAGGCAATTGTAGAACGATTTAATCGAACTCTTGCAGAACGGTTATTTGGATATCAATATGCAAAAGAATTCATCCAAGAAAAACGATCTCGTGAATGGGTCCAAAGGTTACCGAGTTTAGTTGCAGCGTTAAATAACGAGATTACTCGAACTATTAATATGAAACCAAATATTGCAATAAAAAAAGAATATATTACCGAACAACCACAGCGGGTTAGCACTCAGCCACTTCTCGGTGATGTTACTGTGAGATATTTATACGAACCAGGAGAACTTGAACGTGGTAAAAGAAGAGCTACTGATCCTATATGGAGTGTTACTACGCATAAAATTTCAACCATAACGCGATCAACTGGTAGACCTCCAATCTACAGATTGGATTCAACTGCACCTCAGCGTGGTTTTACACGCGAACAACTACAAGTTATTCCGGACGATACTCAATTACCGCCACATGGTCTTAACTAGCTCCGTTACGTCTATTACACTCAAGACAGGTCAACATCACATTGTTTCTGACATGACCAAGACTGTTATTTTTTCTGTCTACGGTGAATTGTCGAGGGTCTTTATTCGAATACTGCCAGTGCATTATACAATTGCAACTGGCGCAGTGATTATTCTGTTGTTCTTTTAATGCGATTATTACTTCAGCATCAATATCAAATTCTCGTTGTTTTTTTTTTTGTCCTGCTGTTTGTAACCAGAGAGTTTTTTATTAATGATGCTAATATCAGTGTTATCATCGTTTGCATTAAAATCATCATCGAAAACAATCCTTCGTAGTTGATTTATTCGTCGTACTCTGGACACTGCGAGATAGACTAAATTTGACCATTCAATGCGATTATCAACTATCCAAACAATTGTATCCGTGATGGTTAATCCTTGTGACGAGTGTATTGTTGTTACATAACCAAGCGTCCATGGTGATTTATCAGCGCATAATGCATCTTCTACAGTATTGATATCAACTAGCACAATATCATTTAACACTAGAATCTGTTTCTCCGTCTGGCCTGGAATTTCAACTTCAATATTCTGCTTTCGTGTATCCAATGGTCTATAACACAACGGTACTGGAAACGTTGGGAATTTTTTCTTGTGTAGCTCAAACAACTTTTTCTGAAGTGCGTCTCTGACTATCTTTCTACTTGCTACTACAAAACCATTTGGTTTCCATGTTTCCCAAAAATCATTCAAAGGTGTTTCAGAAATTATTTCACGCGCTACTTCACATTGAATTCTATCGGGTTGTAATCTAATTAATTTTTTAAACTCACGTAACTGCTCATCGAGTGCTCTATAATCAGTATCAATTTCTTCGTAATAATCAACAAATCCTTTTAACCAATTATGTGGACTTCTACCAACAAATGGTGGTGGTTGACCATGATCGCCGCACAATATAATTTTTGTATTATTTTGCAATAACCAATCAAGAAACATTTTTAATACATCTTCTGAAACAGTACATGCTTCATCCCAAATAATAACCCCTGGAATAAATTTCTCACCCATTCGCTCAGGAGTCCAAGCATCACCCTTGTATCGAAAAAAACTATGATACGTGCAAGCTTCAACATTTCGTTGTTTGATCTCTCTCGCTAGTCTATGGGTTGGTGTGAGTACAATCATGGACGTTCTCTCTCGATATAATTCTATCGCACGTGTTGTCTTTCCAGATCCAACACAACCGTTTAAATAAACTGTTTTATATCTACAAATTGGATCTGATATCGGTGGTGCTTTAGACATAGAAAATCCTTCGGATTTTTCACTGATAGAATTATCGTTCTTCAGGTAACTGCTTTTAATCTCAAGGTCTGCTGATTCAGAATAATCGCGTTGTATTTCATGTTTAATTAGCCATGTTCCCCAAGTCTCTTCGTTATTAGTAAATTTAGTTATCTCTTTGATATATTTTTTATCGACATACATTGAATCAATTGCAACACTGACTGCTATACTAGGAAATCTATTTATCATTGCAAATAAATTGATAGATGCATAACCCAGCATAGAAGCTCTCAAATGTAGATATGTAGAGCTTTCTCCATCACTGTAAGTAACAATTCTACCTAACTTTGTTTTATTGGACAAAAAGGCTGTTTTACAATTTGCGTATCTATTTTTCTCTACTGCATCTTTAATAACGAAGTCGTATTCGGCATCATCTATAATCAATCGTGAGGATTGTCTTTTAAAGTTAAATTTTTTTCCACCTTGTGTAAATTTACCGATTATTCTTCGGCCAGGATCCTTTGCTTCACTATTTCGTTGATTAAATATCTTTTTTGACCATTCAATGATGTACTCTTCGTCAGCATCAATATGTTTTCTAGACTTATCGATTATACTAACAAGACATTCTGGTTCTGGTAACCAGACATTGGTTTGTTTTTGATATGAGATAATCGCTTCGCTGACAATCAACGAAACTAACATTTTACAATCAATCATATATCGCAATAACACTATTGGTAACCACATCCTTTCAGCCATGTGTCTACCAATCCAAACATAACAACACGGATGAAGTCCTTCAGCGAATTCAAATGATACTACGCAAGCAAAACCGGTCAAATCAAAATCAGGCAGTGGTCCATTAATAGCAACGCGAGTCATTTCATGTGTGGGATGTCCAAACCGTTTAAAATACTCACCAGCGAATCCATATCCTAGAAAACTTCCTGGATAACAAGCAACGATATCAACTGATATCATACTTTCACGATTGTATTTAACGTTCCATAGACCGCCATGATAATATTCCAAACAGCTGGATTGAACATCCTGTAAAAACTCTTTTCGTGTTGGTTTCCAATTATTTTTCTTTCTTGCAAAATGAGCTGCAACCGATGGAATTGTAAAACAATTTGTAAGTAATTGTTCGTAATCTTCGGATTTTCCATTAAAAACGCTAGCGTTTTCACTGAGACTTATTGCTAGATTTTTCATCCTATTATGTAGACTTTCACTGCGATATAATTCACCGTTAGTTTTCACAAATTGATTGAATTGACATTCTTCATCTTCAAAACTATGAAGTAGCCATACTGATACAGGGTCGTTTTTACACAAACTAGCAATAGCATCGAATAATCTTTCTTCAGTGAGAATGCCATCCTTGGTGAATTCTTCTGGGATATACTTCACTGTTCTGTCTCGCGGGAATATTGTAACCGCGGATGTCCATCCGTGTTTGTTATGATCAATAATTTTGATTGGAGCTCCGTTTTTATTGTATTTCGATTCGTATAATACTTCGCCAGTTATCGTTAAAACGGTTATCGGAAATCTCAACGACTTTTCCAATCTAGCTATATCGGAAATAGTTGCTCCGTTCTCTTTCACTGTTAGCTCCCATTGATCTATTTTTTATGTCTTAGATCGGTTAATTTATTCCCACGGAGTGCATTTGTAAAGTGTTCTAAGACTCGTTGTGCCACACAGTTGAGTGGCTTTTCCACTGACGTTGACTGTTTCATTGGTGCTAGTTTTCCAATGTCAGGTTTCTTATTTAACGGATACATCCCATAAACGATTGCTGTTTCTGGATACGCTTTTTCATAGTATGGTTTATCAATTCCAGTTAACAGCCCTGGTCTGGAATCACGGCTAACAATGACTGTTGTCCTATCTTTGAGAATTGGCTCAAACGTGTCTCTTATAACCCATTCGCCCGATTCTAAATTGATAATGAATTTCACTCTGAGAAAATACCGTTTATTGCCAAGTTGTGATAGTATCATAGCTGCTGTTTCATCATTCATTCTAGCATCAACAACACCATCGATTTTAAATGTTGACCAGGTGTGTGATGCGCCGTCCTGTTTAAACTCATGAACACAATCTCGTATTTTTCTAATCAGACTTCTATTATTTATTCTCTCTTTTGGTACATCTTCGAGAGTTCTATCAAGATTGAATTTAATATTTTTCCAAGGCTTGATTGCCGATAATCTCTTGAATTCTTCATTCATATAAATAAGACAAGTATTTAAATAGAAAAGTTTGTTTATATATAATGAATCACTGCAAATGGCTTATGATCGGATCAGTAACCCCATGCAATAAATCGTGTAGAGGTGAATTATGTGGATATCACTTACTGAGTTTCAGAAATAATTCGACAGGCCCGGCACCATGCATAAATTGTGGGGTGGGTGTGAGAGGAAAATCACAATTATGTATCAATTGTGGAGGTAAGCGGTTTAGAGAATTGAAACGTTATTATGATAAACGAATAAAAAACGCTATCATTGACCCTAACCATGACTCTGTCAAAGACAAAATCATAAAACCCCTCAAGACTACATTAATAGATTTATAATTAAAGTAAATGATGAATTAGACAAATAGTATTATTATATATAAATGGAGCAAGAATTCAGACCACATCCAATACTCGATAATTATGAAATATCTCGTAATGGTGTTGTTAGACACTGTAGACTGAAAAAACCAATTGGTTTTGTTAATAATCAGGGATACTTGCAATTTACTGCTGGAGGAAAGGGATATCTCTATCATAGGGCAGTCTTTGAGATTTATATGGGACCGATTAAAGATGGCTGTGTTATTGATCACATTAATTCTAATATTCAAAATAATTCTCTTGAAAATTTACAATGTATTTCTCAAAGAGAGAATACAAAAAGAGGAAAGACAGGGAAATACTCAAAACGACGCAGGGGAGTTAAATCATTTGATAGAACGACGAATGAAGAAAGAGTTTTTCATTCAATGAATGCTGCGGGAAAATATTTTGGAATATATATTCCTTCAGTACAAAGAGTTGCTGAAGGGATTTATCAAACAGCTATCTCAAAGAAAAATGGACATAGAATAAAGTTTTCATACGCATGAAATGACTCTCAATAATTACTATTAATAAAATATATTTTTTATTCTTTTAATTTTGTTCCGTATTTCCCCTCATTACTACTGATCGTCCCGTGACTATCCTACTTTCGATATTGATTCCCGGATATGTAATTCGTGCGAGAACACATGTGAAATTGGATTGAATTAATGATGTGTGTGATCTCATGTACGTATTTAATGGTTAACTCGGTATATATACGTATCAGGTTGTACGGATTTTGATTTTGTGTTATTGTTTCTTGTTTCTAAAGACTGTATTGAGAACAGCAGTTAGGGTTTTGTTGGAAAAACCTGTAGGTAGACAATTTGACAGAGTTATGTATGGCCGAGGTCAAGGTTCTATTAATAGATTTTTTAAAAATCCCAATTACAAAGACAGCGTTAACAGCGCTGTTTAGATTTTGTATGAAAATGAAATTACTTTGTAATTACAAATTAAAATAGATTGTATGTGAGGTCAAGGTAGTAAAGCGCGCTACATGTAGTTTAGTTTTTTTTAGTGTGGCTACATGTAATAAAATTATCCAATGACACAGAAAAATATCTTTCTCGAATAGCAGGTCCTGAATTGACAGGGATCCCCAAGACAGAGTTATCTCGTCATGTAAATCCATTATTACTACGATTATTTAATCGTAATATTATAGAAATTAATAAAAAAATTGCTATTATTTAACAGTTGTATTTCTTGTTTTAATGATTTATTTAAATACTTAGCTTCCATAGAAATTACTACACAATATTCATTATGAAATGCTAGGAAAATAAATACACACCTACACATTGACACTGCAGTATTAGTCACCTTATATATAATATGAGCCGTAATAAGTTTGGGGCTTTAAACGAAGCCCAATTTGCCAATCAAAACTCCCACGCCATTGACATGGTGTGGTTGAATTTTTTCAACTGCAACCAGGGTTAATTTCTTGGGTTGCTTTTGATTGGTAGATTGGGTGTAGGTCCGCCCCGTCGTTTCATGTTTGTATCGTTCTGTACTGTCCCTATCATACCATCCTATCATTTTATTGTATATATAACCATCCTATATGTAATGTACTGTCCCTAGTATATATAATATCATCCTATCATTTCATTGTATATTTAACCATCCTATCATTTCATTGTATATATAACCATCCTATCATTTCATTGTATATATAACCATCCTATATGTAATGTACTGTCCCTAGTATATATAATATCATCCTATCATTTCATTGTATATATAACCATCCTATATGTAATGTACTGTCCCTAGTATATATAATATCATCCTATCATTTCATTGTATATTTAACCATCCTATCATTTCATTGTATATATAACCATCCTATCATTTCATTGTATATATAACCATCCTATATGTAATGTACTGTCCCTAGTATATATAATATCATCCTATCATCTCATTGTATATATAATCATCCTATATAATCGCATTGTATATATAATCATGTTATATGTAATGTACTGTCCCCCCCACAACATATCTTCCGGAAGACCTAATATAGCATTTGTTACGTTAGAGCTTCCAATTGGGAGATCTATGTTTGTGGCCCTTGGGCTTATTTAATGCGAAGGCACTAAATGAGTTCCAAGAATGTGCTGTCCCCCCTCTGGGCCTCTTTGACGTCGTTTGGCGTGAAGGTGGTTTTCAAATGAGGCTTCATGTTATATGTTCAATGTTTGTAAAGAAATCACCTGGATTTCACGTCTAATACCCATATAACCCGCCCTTGAACTCGATTGAGGAGTTAGGGTATTGTATAAGTCTTTAATGTATGACTGAGACAGGGCATTGTATATGTTTTTGTTATTTTTTTATATATAAAAATATTTTAAAGATAAGAAAATACATTAGTAATAATATTCAATCAATGGAATTTCAAGATATTATATCTATCATCACAGAAATATCAAATTTAAGAAATCAAGGAATCGTACTTTCTGAATTTTTGAATGAAGACAGACTTTTGAATGAATTTGAACAAATTGATATACAATTGAAACGTGGAAGATATGTTCTACCTAAAATGTATTCACTGATAAAAAGAATCCAAAAAGCGGTTAATGCTTCTTTGTATAACAATGATATTAATTTATTCATTCGGCTATTTAGTATAGTTGAAGCCATTAGAAAGAAACTCGGGGAACAGTACCAAGTTCGGTCAGAGATTGCTTTGAAAGTGAAATCTATAAGACGTTTGATTGATGAGTCTGAAAATGCAAGTATTGAAACCCACAATTGAAAAAACGTTAGCATTTCCAATAATGACATCAGAAGCATTAACTACCAGACTAGCCCGTGAGAGGTTAGCATTACTGAAAAAGTTTATACCAATTCGAGATGACGTGCGAGATAAACTACAACTTAGACAGCAAGCGCAGACTGACTTTTCTATTGGGAGCGAACAACTTTTGCCCCTGTAACTAAAGCCACTAAAGATATGAAACTTGCAACAGAACGTGCTATATACGGCGACATCCCTAAAGAGGGAGCAGTACCTATTATTGATGTATTAGGAAAGATTGCTACAGAAACTGAAAAAACTCACGAGGGAATACAACAGCTTTCAGGTGAGTTACAAACTCAGCGAGAAATAATGGGTAATATTGATATTGATGATAACCCCGTTGAAGATGCTAGTGATTCTATTGAAAAAGGTTCCACTAAAAAAAGTGTTCCTTTTAACGAGAAATTCACTGATGAAGCTATAGAAAGAATCAGATAAATTCAATTGCTGAAAACTGAAGACTATGTGCCATTTGGTAAATTCGCTGCCGAACGTTATTATAACAGAGAAGAATTTTTAAAAGACGAGTATAAAAACAACACAATAAAACAAGATCAATGGGTGGATTGGTTATTTAAAATTAATCAAGAAATCACCGGCAATTTAAATAAGGGTGACTTGAATTACCTAGCTTTTAAAATGGGAGTTAATAAGTATGGTTTAGATCAACAACAACAACAACAACAACAACGAAAAGAACAACAACAAAGTCGAAGTCGAGGACGAGGTCGAGGACGAGGTCGAGTTCGAGGTCGAGGTCGAGGTCGAGGTCGACAATCTCCAAAAATTCAACACGTGTCCGAACCAGCTGCAGAAATTCAAAACGTTTCCGAACCAGAAAATACTTCAGGAGAGGGTTATGGAAGTTCTCATCATGATTCTCATATGTGTCCTAGTAATATCATTAATGATATATCACGACTTGAGGTTCTTATGGGAGGTAAGCGAGCTGGGAATAACTCAGTCGAAATAACTAATGAAGCATTTGATATTTGCAGACGATTATTCCAAGGTGGGATAATTGATATTCATACGTATCGAGAACTCTTGGATTAGTTAATGGACGGAATTCCAGGGGAATTTAGTGGTTATTATAGCGATTGAAATTTCTAATTGCTCTCATTTAGAAATTACAAAGTCATTTCAAATAAGATGATAGTACACTATAATCACAATAAACCAACAAACGTGTATGTAGTAAACTCAAGATTGCCCGTTTATAAGGCATACTATGGAGACGGCCTTGGAAATACCATGGCTGGTTTATTCACAAGAATAGCCCCAAAAGTAGCACCAATTGCTAAACAATTAGCGATGAAAGCCATTGATGTTATTCGTAATAAGGGAATTAACGCTGTTGGAGATCTTGCAGGAACGGCCTTTTCTACCGCAAAGAATAGAATAACGTCATTGGTGAAATCTAGATTCGGACGAAAACCACCACAAATAGTTTCAACACCGCTACCTTCAACAACAATGATGCCTGCAAATGTCAGTAAAGTGATAAATAACGCAGTGGATCAAAAACTAGCATCATTAGCAATGACTTCACCAGATAGTAGTAATATTGCAAGTATGATAGCGGGAAGCGGTCTTGGAGGAAATAGTAAAAATGTCAGACGAAAAAGAAAATGATAGCATTACTACATTTAGAAAAACGATACGTTTTAGTATAAATGGCATTTAAAAAATTGCTGATCCAGCGTTTGATATGGCAGCGCCGGTGAATAAAGATGATTCTAAAATTAACTATCAGTATTATGCCTATCCTGCAAGAGAGCCTACTCAACGGGGGAGAGTTGAACTTCAAGTTCAAGATACAAGTAGATACTTTTTGTCGTGTGAGGCATTTATTGAAGTAGAAGGACAGCTTGTAACAAATGTTGCAGCTGATACGCCATATGGGGATGACCAAAATATCCGAGTTGGTTTCGTAAATAATGGCATTATGGCGCTATTTAACAGTGCAAGATATATCATTGATGGAAAAGAAATTGAATCAATAGAACAAAATGTTGATATTGCAACAACAATAATCGGACTTGCGAGATATTCTGATGATTATACAAGGTCGGCTGGTCCGTCTATGATGTTTGCTAAGGATACTTCTGATCATGCTGACCATATTCAGTTTATTAAAGTACGAACTGCGGTAGATACTGCAGAAGTTGATCAACAACTCGCAGCTAATCTAGAACGTGAAGATAGACCAGCCGCTGAATTCGACATTTTAAAAAGGGTCAATGATAATTTCAATCTAGGATTTGCAACACGAAAAGGAGCATTAAAAGGACAACATCGACGGTTTTCATGTGCAATTCCGTTAATCATATATTCGGATTCTGTAGAAATGTCAGAAAAGTCATCTATGGAGCAAAGCATACAGTCGTGTTAGTGCGAAAAGAAAATGACAATGATGCAATTTGGCGTGCTAATGGTGTTGATGATGGTAAAGTCATTTTAAATAAATTGGTTCTATGGATACCCGTCTTGACACCAGCAGTTACAATAGAGCAACAATTACTATCGTTTATGGACACAGGTGGAAAATTATTGCTAAGTTGGCTAACAACAACGACTGATACGAAGCAGGATAATGTAAATGGCACATTTACATGGCACTTAGCATCAAAACAAGGTGTTTCAGCTCCACGTGATATCTTTATATCGTTACAGGATACAAATCGAGTGGGTCGACAATTATCTAGTCATATGATATTTGATAAATTAGGAGTAAGTGAAGTTTCGTTGAGAATAAACGGACAACAAGAGCCAGCAGAGATTGTACAGCTTAATTCTGAAAACAACTACATAGCTCGTGTATATCATAGAATATTGTCGTATATGGGTCGTGATCAAAATGTTGATACTGGTTTGCAAATATCGCAAATTGATTTTGAAAAACACTATCCGATTTATTACTTTTCATTGGAACATCTTGACATGATGAGACAATCTGTTGTTGATATATACTTCCAAGCTCGGGTACAACGCCCTGCTGGTATAGCCGATTATAGAGCACTTGCTGTCATTCTCAGTGATAAATCAATGTTGTTAGAAGGAGTTGGCGGACGAATGAGACTTATTGATGCACCAGTAGAAAACCTTTGATTTTCCAAACATGTAGTTAGGATTTTCGCAATAAGATCAATTGAAAGTGTAAATTACATTTAGAATAGAATGACATATAGTATTGTTAATGTCCAGTTGACTGATGGTCAGGTCAAGAAATTGAAATAAAAGTCGGCTAAAGAATGTGGAACCAAAATAACGCTGAAACCCACTCAAATGTCCGGTGGTGCACATAAATTATCATTGACAGATCGTCAAATAAAACATTTCAATGATGCGCTAAAGAACAAACGAGGAGTTCAAATTGATTTTTCGAAAGCAGCAATCGCCAGTATGATAAAATCAGGTGGTATATTCCCGCTGTTAGCTGCTATTCCAGCATTGATTGCAGCGGCTGCCCCAGCGGTTGCGAAGGCGGCAGCGTTAGGAGCCGTTGGTACTGCTGCAGGAATGGCCCTGAAAAAAGCTACTGGGAAAGGCTATAAAAAAAGAAAAGGGTCTAAGACTACCAGGAACCCCATACAATTGGTACAAGGGCACGGGCCTAAGAATACCAGGAACGGTTTATTAGTGGAAAAATCCCTAGGATTTTCACCAATGTCCAATTTTGATTTAATTGATGCTGTAAAATCATTATCAATAAAAAACTTTAGAGGAGTTTTCATGAGAGATCAATTACCGTCAAAACCAATGAAAAATGAAACGGGTATTATCAATCTTGATAACAGCGGCGGAAAAGGAACTCATTGGGTCGCATATGCAATTGATCCACGTGGAATTGTATATTTTGATTCATATGGATTAGCTCCACCAAAAGAATTCATGCGATATGTATCCACAATAACAAAGTCATCTCCAATTTTTTATTCCACGCTACCAACACAACAGTTAAATGATCCACCGATATGCGGTCGTGAAGTATTAAATGTCCTTGCAGAGATATCTAAATTTCCAAGGAAACCACCACAAGTTGTTGTTAATGAATATACTAGCAGGCAATGGCAAAAATGATAGCGTTATGATTTAGAAAAACGTAGCGTTTTTATATAATGATTGATATCTGGGGACGACCTTTATCAGAATAAAAAAAAACAGAAACCGATAGTAAATTAGCTGTCGAAAGTGTAAAAAAAATAATCGAAGATGAAATCGCCGAGACATTAAATTTGTCAAGTGTAGATCCTGGGGAAATAGTTGTATTTCAAGATCGCCAGGGCAAATTGAAATCTAGTAATGTTTCATTGGATGATGTCTTAATACGAAGACGTGACGTCGTTGAAGATACAATAGTGTTATATTCAAATGATGGAAAACTCAAACCAGGTGTATTTGTTTCTACAATCACAGATGCATTAAAAAATTTAAATGAAGAACTTGAAAAACATATAACAACATATACTTCCCTTCGTAGAAATATTATCAATAAATTTTTTGGAACACCAGCGGTAACCTCTCCATCTCTCGCTGAAATTAAATCCAATTTTGATGAAATTAAATCCAATATTAAAAATATTAATGATGCTGGATTTAGTATTATTAGAGATAACATTAATAATATTAAAAAATCTATCGAGGATATTACAAAATTTAAAACAGATAATCTTCCGCTACTTGAAAGAATAAAGATTCCTCATGAGAGGAATATCATAAATATGATATACACAGTTCTCTCTGGATCATTAGATTGGGAACCTAAAAAGAATACAATAACTCTCACTGTGTCAAAGCCGGGTATTTATCGATTAACAATAATGTCACTGAATCAGTTTAATATATCATCATCGACTTCATATGGATACAACAACGTGATTTCAACGACTATTGACCTGGATGAATACAAACGGTTTACAATAACAAGCACTGATCCTAATTTAAATAAGACATCATTTGTATGGTACATGGAGTTTGTAGCCGATCTAAATTAGAATTTTTAACAATTAGAAACCACTTGAGATTTTAAAATAATATGATTCCGTCATCGCAATATCGCTATGATACCGTCAAAGAGTTCTTAACAAAACTCAAAACACTCATTGATGAGTATGAAATAAAAATTAAAAAGTATCGCAGGAGAATTACCGTAATTGATGTTACAGTATACTCAGTATCCGGTATAATGGCCGGTGCTGGTATTATACTATCTTCAGTAGCAATGGTAGCTCCGATTGCTGTCCCAATTGCTATTTCCGCGGTGACAACATTTGCTGGAATTGCAAATGCTATTACTAAAAAAATATCATCGTGTTCTCAAGAAAAACTTAACGACTATATAGTAAAACATCAAGCAGTATCTAACGGTTACTCACAATTATCCTCGTTGATGTCATCATCGATTGATGATACGATAATTACCGAAGACGAATTCTCCGCGATGATACGTATTTATGATACTACGATTAAAAACGCTAGCGTTTTTTCATCTATTGCAAAATTAGACATTGTAAATAATAATAATAATAATGTCGCAAGAGATTCAACTACTTCAGCGGATAGCAGAAAATACCACTCCGCGGAAAACAAGTATGATATCAATATCGTCAACAAACCCTAAATTCAGTGTGAATTTTCCTTCCCCTGTTTCAGTAAAGGAAATCGCGTTGGCAAAATTACGAGTGTATCATAGTTGGCCTAATATTAGATCGGTTCCATTTGGTGGTCAGAGACCTAATAATTCTCTGGTATTTGCATATAGGAATAAAAAAGATGACACTCCAGATTGGAACGTTGTTTCAATACCAACTGGATCCTATCAAATTGAGCAAATTAATAATGAATTACAACGTAGAATAAAATCCATTACTAAAAAAAGAATCAAAAATTGCGATAACAGTTCATGAACCAACACTATCATCTACAATTGAAATAGGCTCCCCTGGGTATGTTGTAGATATTTATAACAGTTCAATAAGAACAGTATTAGGATGGCCCGAAGATCCACCTAGAAGTGCTGGTAATTCCACGCCCGAGCCTGTAAAATCTGATTATGTCACTGATGAAATAGGACCTGAAAATCCATCAAAAACTTATAGAAAATTCGAGGATATAAACTTCACAAAAAGATATCGATATAAGAATCAATATGGTGAAGATGTGTGGAGAATTCCATTTTTTAATGATTATATCCCACAGGAAGGTGAAATTCTGGAAATACATGAAACAATTCCAACATTTGTAGATATTAAAGATCACATCCTTGATAGAATGAATAATGATTTTTTGTTGTTATTACCCTCGTTAAGATCTGGCTTTCTTACACAAGCTGAGTTTACTAGTGTAGTCGCTGCGGGTAATAAAATCATCGATGACATGGAAATATTTAATTCGAGGATTACTAATCTCTTCACTGATGAAAATAGCCCGATTTCAAAAACTAGCTCAGCTCAAGATTATAAAAAAATATAAATGAAAATCCAAATTATAAATTACCAGGATATAATGTTCCCGAGTTAAAGAAAAAACTCAGAACTGCCATCGACGAAGGATTTAATACAATTTATCAATCATGGAAAGATAGCCAGCCGAAGCCTATTATCCTCACTTATAATAATTCTCCCGACGGCGACGGTAGACATATCGCACCGAACAATATGAATATTTCATCGGTGATCGCACTTAATTTAACGTGTGATGTAATCGAAGGAAGTTATCAAATTAATATGGAACAATCAAATCAAGCCCGACAAGGTTACATTCTTTATTCATTTGCGCCAACAGCACCCCCCGGATTTTTAATTGTTGAAAATCCGACTAATCCAGTCTATATGCAATGTCAAAATGATTTACTAACTAGAATTAATTTTACACTCACCGATCAGTCAAATAATTTGATTGATCAACGTGGAGAAGTGTTATCGATTAGTCTGTTTGTGAAAAGCTAACAAATAATTTGGTTAAATAATTTGTATTAAACAGCAGCAGGGAGGGTGAAATGACAACATATTTGCGACGTAGATGGCAGCAATTTCGAGGGTGGTTATGACAATGTATTTGCGACAAAATCGCTAAGGCTCCATTTGTAAAATGGGGTCTTTAATTTTTTTGGTTAAAATATGAGATTTCGTAGGAAGGTTCCATTTGGCATTCTGAGGCTTTAATCGATTTTGTCGCAAAAATTTGTAGGATTCACCCTCCCTGCTGCTCATTTAGGCTTATCGTGCAGTTCGTTGTGATCAACATGCAGTTCGTTGTGATCAATTATTAACCATTTATAATACAGTTGTCTAGAATCACAACACTACATCATAAAGATGCCATTGGAGCTTTCAGTACTCACATTTTCTATATAATATACTTATAGGGCGCCCATCGCACTGTTATCTATGCTTCAACACTCCAACACCTACTGCCCAACGTAAAGATATAGTATTATACACACATACTTAAAACAGATATACTTTCACTAAGGAGAACAAAAATACAATTACATATACATATATTATCGCACAGAAGCAAGGCTAAGATCACACACACTTTACTCACAAACACTGAATTATGTTTTAGATCTAAACGAAAATCATACATACATAAGCACATAAATCATTTGCTAAAATAATTCTTTCATATGGATCAGCATCGTGGAAAACGCAGCCGTTTCCATTCAAAATGGATTCTGACATAATATCTTCTGATGAAATAGGAAACACGTATCATTGTCATCTATAAGTGTGTACTTTCTCATTATCTTCCTTTCAGTAAATTATTTTGATAGTGTCAATATTAGCAAAAAAATGATCTCAGAAAAAAAGCTGCATTCTTGACAGGCAAAGTTACGGTGAAACTGCATTGAGATACGTGAAAATATACCCAGATAATTTAGAGTAGGTTATTGTTGTTGTGTAAATTTTTATGATATACTCACGCAATTTATCTTTTGCACATGTAGCTATCTTTTATGCAATAATCCTAAGAATTCCTGAGCAGCAGAGAGGGCGAACGGACAACTTTGCATGAGACGTTTATTTAAAAAAATAAAGGTTCCTGCAGAGGATGAGAAAATAAAAACGTCCACAACGCTAAACCAAAGTCTTTACCTATTTTATTTCCACACGATTATGTAATTAATCGTATAATAAAATCTTTGGTTAGCTTATTTTTGTTGACGTATTTTTATGATTTTGTAAGGCGATTTTGTTTACGAGTAAATCGACCCAATTGTTGTCCTTCACCCATTCTGCTGCTCCTGACTTTGACAGGGGAGATTAACCAAAGATTTTATCTAGACCTACACGATATCTTGATCTTGGATCATGAAGATTTATTGTCATAAATCCAAACGGAATAGATTGTTCTTAGAAAAGAAATGTTTTAATTTATTCATATCCGTATCCCCTGAACACCAGGTATAATAACTATTCTGCAGAGTATAGTTATCTGCTCCATTAAGTACAACAAAAAAATTACAGTTATCTTGGATCACCTTAGGTATTTGTGTATATCTTTGAGTAACATAAATTATGTCTGTGTTTTTGTGTCTACCTCGAGGAAATATTCTAGCTGGATTCGATTGTTTGTCCAGCATCACATCATCATATACTACCAGATTATAATGAATCCATCTAAATCATCTACAGACGGGGCTTCATCTATATCTGTGATAAAGTCAATAATATCGTCACCGTCTTTATTAACTGATTTTGCTTTCGCGTTAAAGTCCTTAAGAACTTCGTACCAATGCTGATCATCTACAGACGGTGCTATTAAATATAGTTTGTTCATTCTCAACCACCTCATTATTAAATTTATTAATAATTGTGTTTTCCCTGATCCATAAGGACATATTATAATCATTCTTATCGAATTTGGTAATGCTGGATCGTGCTTCACTGGTTCTGTTTTTGTGTAGCCGAAAAGCCAATTATTGTATCCATATTATTAATAACATGAGTCTATATTGTGTTCGATGTAAATCATCTACATCCACCAGTGGATTGACATTAATAATAGCACAAAATAAACGACGTGCATTAACAGGTAAATATGAAAATTCTGGTAGACAAAAATATAAATTTATCTCAGGGACAACAAAAATAGGTGGGGATATTGCTGCTTCTTTAGGAAAATTACCTGGATTACCATGGGCTAAGTATGCTGGTGAGAAACACCTTCCTGGATATAATTACTGTGGTCCTGGAACTCGTCTCAATATCAGAATCGATATCCAAGATCGACCAAGACCAGAAGAGTATCCAGTAAATAAGATCGATCAAGTATTTAACATTCATGGCGTTGCTTATAAAAATCTTGATTTGCAACAGCGGCATCTCGCAGATGTGTAACTGATTCATGCATCAAATTCTACACCTAATAAATCTGTTAGAGAGAAACTCGCTAGTTTCCTAATCAAATCTGCTATGAAAGGTACAATAATGATAGGGGCTGGTAATTAATTGTATAATTATTATAATGGAATCCATTTATTATTCCCCGGGAGGGTATTGGAAAGGTAAAGCTGCGATCACTAAACTTGTTGAGGCAGCAAAAGTTTCACATTATGTTGCTGCAGCGTAGTTAGCACGACAAGCAATATGGTAAATTTATCTACCACCACAAAAAAATTAAATACGCACATTTCTATGTCAGTGTTCCTAACAAGTTCATCAAGCAGATATTTTGTTTTTACCACACGATACTATTAAAACACGTGGACGAAAGTCACGCACGTGGAAATACGCATTGACTATTGTTGACGTTGCAAGTAGATATATAGAAGCTAAACCATTATCAACAAAGATATTATATGAAGTTGAATTTGCGTTCGAACGAATTTATCAGCAAGGACCATTACAATGGCCAAAACCACTACAGGTTGATCCTGGCAAAGAATTTACTGGTGCAGTATCATCGTTGATTAACAAGTACAAAGTTAAAATCAGACGAGGATATACTGAGACTCATAGTGATCAGGCAATCGTTGAACGATTTAATCGAACACTTAATGAACGGTTTTTCGGGTATCAATATGCAAAATAAATATCACTCAACAATGTTCAGGCAGATACAAGATTTCGTGAATGGGTTGCGAGTTTACAGAATGTGATATCTGCGCTGAATAATGATGTTACTAGTGCAAATTCTATGAAACCGTCTGATGCGATCACAAAAAAAAATATATACCGATAAATCATAAATCTATTTCACAACCAGTACTAGGCAATGTTACGGTTAGATATTTATACGAATCTGGCGAACTCAAAGGAGGCAGAAAAAGGAAAACTGATCCTATTTGGAGTGTGACCACACACAAAATATCCAGTGTGGTAACGTCCACAGGTAGGCCCACAATCTTCAGATTAGTTTCAACTGCTCCTCAACGTGGATTTGTCCGTGAACAATTACAAATAATTCCTGAGGATACGCAATTGCCACCGAGTACACTTTAATAAACTTGCACATCCTCGACGTCGATTAAACTCCAAACAGGTCAGCGTCACATTTTCGCACGTGTGACCAAAACTACTACTAATTCTATCAAAGGTAAATTGTCTTGGCTCGAATACTGCCAAAACATTATTGCGTTGAAATTTGCGCAATGATTATTTTGTCGTTGCTTTAACATCATAATAATATCCAAATCTATGTCAAACTCGCGATTATTTTTTTATCACACTGGTTATAGATGCATAAGTTTTTATTGATATTGACATTATTAGTGATTTCTTCGGTTATTACGCAATCCATGATAACCCGTTTTAATTGTGATATTCTTCATCTATAGTTACTGCGAGATAAACTAAATTTGACCACTCAATACGATCATTGACTATCCAAACTTTAGTATCAGTGATAGTTAATCCCTGCGACGAATGACTCGTTAAAGCGTACGCTAACGTCCATGGCGATTTATCCATCTTTAACGCGCTCTTGACAATATCATCAGCGACAACGACAATATCATTTGGCACAAGATTTTGTATTCTGACATTTTCAGTATCTGCACTAGGAATCTAAACATCAACATTTTGTTGTCTAGTATATGCAGGGCGATAACATAACGGTACAGGTAACTTTTTCCTTCTTTTGTAGTTCGTCATGAATTATTATTCTACTGGCAACGTTCAAATCAGCAGGCTTCCATAGGGTCCAAAAATCATTCATGGATGTTTCTGGAATTATCTCTCGCATTACTTCACATTGTACTTTATCTGGTTGTAGTCGTATTAATCTTTTGAATTTTTTCAGCGACTCATCAAGAGCTCTATGATCATCAGATATTTATTCATAATAATTTACATTGTTCTTTAGCCACTCATTTGGAGACTGTCCAACAAAGGGTGGTGGTTGACCATGATCATCACACATAATCACAGCAGTATTCCTTAGTAACAACCAATCAAGAAATATTTTTCATATGATAATTTTAGGTATATATTTTTCACCCATTCGTGATGGGTTCCGTGTATCTCCGCACCATCTAAAGAAACTATGATATGTATACGACTTTACATTTCGTTGCTTTATTTCCCTGGCGAGTTTGTGCGTTGTTGTTAAGACAATCATATCTAAACTCATGAATAAATTAATCGCGCGTGTTGTTTTACCTGAACGTCCACATCAATTAAGATAAATGGTCTTATATCTAAATACAGGATCATACACGGATGGCGCAGATGGGTTTGATAAATGATTATTTCTGTAATATGTTTCCTCGATTTCAACATCGGCAGATTTACAATAACTAAGTATATTTTCTTGTTTTATCCTCCACGTTCCCCATTCACCATTAGTGAGATTTAATGAATCTTTATATTTTTGTGTATATGAAATGAATCTGTCGCAACTCTGACAGCGTAACGAGAAAATCTGTTTATCATCGATAATAGATTTATCGAAACATAAGCTAGAATCGAAGATCGTAGATGATTAAACTGCAATGACTCGCCATCAGTATAGCTCACATGGTACCTAGTTTTGTTTTGTCTGATAAATAAGCATTACATCGACGTATAAATGTGTTTTTCTCCATCGTAGCAGCGATTATAAAATCGAGTTCAGCATCGTCCTTGATCAATCTTGTACAAGTTCGTTTATGATCATGTGATCCTCCTTGTGTAAACTTACCGATTATTTTTCGGCCGAGATCTTTTGCAAATTTCTCATCGTGTTTAGCAGGTTCTGGTAACCAAACTTGTCTTTGCACGCGATATGATATAATAGCTTCAGATACTTTCAACGATATTAAAACTCCAGCATCTAGCATATATCGTAACAGAACTATTGGAGCCCAAAATTTTGCAGTAAAATGTTTTCCAAACCACGCATAAACAATCCTATAAAGACATTCTCTAAAATCAAACGACTCTACATAAGCAAAGCCTGTTAAATCAAAATCTGGTAAGCATTCATTTATCGCAAACCTCGTCATGTCATGTGTAGGATGTCCAAATCTATTAAAGTATTTAGAGCACTCTCCAAATCCAAGAAAACTCCCAGGATAACACGCTACCATATCAACTGAGATAACGTCATTGTAATTATATTTAGTATTTCACAATCCACCGTGCCCGAATTCTATACAACTTCTCACATCTTCAAGAAATTCTGATCGTGTGGGTTTCCATTTAGTTTTTCTCGTGAGCGAAATGAGCAGCAACCGATGGTATGGTGAAACAATAACTTAGTAACTGTCTAACTTTGACATTGTCAGAAGTATATCTCAGTGCAAGGTTTTCCATTTCTTTACAAAGAGATTCTGTACGATAAATATCACCGTTAGACCGTACAAACTAATCATCATAATCATATTCAGATCTCTGAAATAACCACACATAAAAAGGATCACATTTACTAATATCACTGATAGCATCGAATACATCATCGTTGTAACATTTTACCGTTCTTTCTCGTGGAAATACAGTTACAGCATCAGTTCATGCATGCGCGTTATGATCAATAATATTTATAGGAGCTCCTCTAGATTTATATTTTGTTTTGTACAAGATCTCTCCTGTCAACGTCTTCACTGTTATTGGAAATCTTTATAACTTTTCTAGCGCATCAACGTCGCTGATAGACGCTCCAGTGTCTTTAACTTTTTCATCCCACATATTTAATTTTTTACTTCTTAAATCTGTTAAACAGTTTCCCCGAATTGCGTTTTTGAAGTGTTCTCCAATTCACTCTTCTACACAGTTTATTCTTGACACTTTCATTTTCTTGAGATCATTTACGTCAGGTTTGTCATTTAACGGATAGAGTGCATGCACAACAGCAGTTACTGGACAAAATCGTTCAAAATACGGCTTGTCTATTCCAATCAGTATTCCTGGTTTGGAATTTGTACCAAGGATAACATTATTCCCTGATTTCTGAACAGATTTGTGTTTGTCTCGGATGATCCAGATATCATCCTCTGTATTTACAATAAATTTTACTAAAATAATATATTTCCGAACATCGAGGTAGTCAATGATTATTCTTGCTCGTGTTTCATTTATAACTTAGATATCATTTCCAATCCTGAATGTAGATCACACATGAACTGCACCATCGTGACGAAATTCGTTCTTGGCTTCACTAATGCGTTTAGTTATATCCGCATTTGATAAAGCTAGATCTTTCATCGAGAAACTAAATTTATGTAGCTTGTCAGGATCAAATCTAGATGCGGCAAGCTCAATTGCGGATAATTCCTGCATATTATAATTAAGGCAAATATGTATCTAAATTGAAGTATTAATTATTTATATATGATTCAACCAAATCAAAATTGCCGCTGGCTTAAGATTGTTCACACGTCTCCGTGTAACAAAAAATGTGTAAACGACTTCTGCATTTATCACATACAATGCATTATAAACGGAAGTGTAGGACGTACACCGTGTATACGGTGTGGTATTGGTGTGCGAGGAAAGACTCACCTTTGTGCACAATGTGGTGGTAAAAGATACAGGGAGTAAAAAGATATTACGATAAAAATATATTTCTGAATCTATTATAAATCGCGAAGAATATCAAGCTACATTTTCAAAGCAATGATTTAAACAAATAGAATAAAGTATATAAATGGAGAATATTTATTTGTACCTCATCCAATCCTAACCAATTATGAAGCGATTCGTAATGGTATCATTAGGAATTGCAGATTGAAAAAACCAGTAGGTAGTGTTAACAATGCTGGTTATCTTATGTTTAATACAAAATGAAATACAAATTATTTATCGCATAGATTTATCGTCGAATGTTTTTTGGGACCGATCAAAGACGGGTATCTGGTTGACCCCATCATCAACAATAAACTTGACAACTCACTTCAAAATTTACGTATTATCACGCAAAGTAAAATCTGCAAACTTGGAAAAACTGGCGGCGTACGATTTGCAAAAGCTATTAAATCCGCGAATAAAGAATCTGGAGAAGAAATTATGTTCAAGTCAATTTATTCCGCTAGTAAATATTTTAACATAGCGGCAGCAGTCTATACTACGTTAACCTTGTTGCCATTTGCTCATGTGTAAAGCTATTTTAAGAACACACAATATCCCCTTGACTAAACCAAACGGCTTTTGCACGCACCGATTCAGTATTATTTTGTGTTATGCAGAATTATATATATTTGCTGGAAACTGTAAAAAAAAATACCAGAAACTGTGGTTGTTGTTACTTCTGGTACTACTATGGTCCAGGTAAATATATATTAAATAATTTTCCTTAAACTATGAAGTGTGGAATAGCTCGAACGCTTACGTATGGAATCTATCATCTCGACGATTAGGGTTCCAATCCTGTGAATGACATTGTCTAGGGAAAGGCGAAATTATGCCCCCCCCCCAAATATAATTTATTTGGGCGTAGTGCCCCCATTTTCATGTGTGCACACCTATCCACTATGTCAATTAATAGCGGATTGATTTTTTATCAATCACCCATTAGTTGATCATTAGAGGTGGGTGTGTAAATGTGAAGATGGCATTTCATAACATATCATCATCATCATGATCATCATCATCATTATAAGTTATGTGTTTGTGCCGTCTTTTGCCGTCCAAAATATGTAGCGGGAACTGATACGAGATCGTGACCTTGTGACCTACTATATGGGTACCCACACAAGGTGCAGATCCTAAAGACACAATCATAAAATCAAAACCTAATTTGTTTCGGTCATAAAGACCAAAGGCCTTTGAGTTTCTGGAGTTTAGGTTATGGATATCTGGGAACTCTTGCAAGGCATGCATAATTGGTCACTAAAACCTACACGTGCATAAACAACTTTTTAAGTTCCTAGAGTTTCGGTTACGGATATTCTAGGAACTTGTTGAGGTATACACTGAGCAAGAACATCATTATATTATATGATCAACTTGGAACGGTAGATCGTGTTTCAGTTCGCGCTACATATTTTGCTAATTTTTTTATTAAATATATACATATTTATTATATAAAAAATAGTGAAAATATAAATGTTATTGTTTCTGCTATTAAAAGATTACAACATAACGATATTAATGTTGACAATCCTAATGCTGATAACAGATTTAAGCTTTCATCAGATTACAAATTTTTAAAGAAAATGCAAAGTGGAATGTTAAAGTCACTAGCAACAGTCACTGATAGTCAGGTAAAATTGCTTGTGCCTCTCTCAAACGCTATTACCAAAATCAAGTTAGAATTATATCATGAATAGGAAAAGACAAAACCATTATGTATCAGGTACTATAGACAAGTACCAAAGTACTATAGACAAGTACCAAAGACATTTTTTTTTTGTTTCGCGTTGTGAAATAAAATGTATTAGGATCATACATACAGATTTATATTTATCTCTTTATTTCTTGTGATTATTTTGGTCTGTAAGTTTGAAGTGTATTCTTTATAATAACAGATTATGAGCACGCAAGTATACGGGGTTTATAGGTTCTGATACAATAAGATAGCCCGAGGGTTCGCGCGGTGAAATGTGTATAATATGTACCCTTGGTGGGCCTGGCTAGACTTTGAAAGATCTATTGGAAAACTTCCATCCACAACGTCGCAAACGAGATTGACATCAATTGTCTTTATTATGCTTATAATGCCTGGCGATATATGTCTACCGGCATCAAACGGGTTATTTATATGTTTTAGTATAGACGGTGGTAGGGCTAATTTTCTCCAGGATTGAATTACTCCCGGATAATATTCTTCAATAAGATCATTTAATGATTTCTTCATTATAGCATTATTTAGAACTAGTATAATAAATTAATAAATGTTTGTAAATCATTTTCTTTTATTTTATAATGATCAAGAAATAATTGCTTACTTTTTTAATTAAGTGTTTTATGAACTCAAATATTTGCTGTTTTACATTATGATCAAATGCTGTGAAAATGAAGTAAATAAATTTCATAAATCATGAAACGTTTTATAGTGTTCAGGTTTAAAAGCATCTAAACATTTTTTAAAAAATTATTCATCAACAATATCTTTAATATGTTGCGTCTTGGGGTCTATGATACTAGTAAATGCTGATCTATTTATCTGTGGAATCCTTTTACCGTCAAAATCGGTAATGATTATTATTGTTTGGATCAAATTCAAAATTTATATAGTGCCATGGATATTTTTCTCGATATTCTGGATCTTTAATGAATTTTTCTTCACTCGTTGTAAACTCATTTTTAGTTGGTTCTGGTGGACCTTGATAAACAGGTGCAACATCAGGCCATCCTAACACTTATCTGATCGAACTCAGATAGATATCTAAGAGGTAATCAGGGGAATTTACTTCAATTACCGATGATAGTGTTGGTTCGTAAACAGTAATAGATATCGTTGATTATTTTCCGGTTATAGATTTTATTCTGCGTTGGAACTCGTCATTCATCCCCTCTATTTGATAACTATCCGTTGAAATTCCAAAAACTTGCCAATCAGGTGTTCCTCCGGATTATTCTTATTAGCAAATACATGTGAATTATTTGCTGGTAATCCACCGAATGGTTTTGATCTGATAATTGGAGAGCTGTTATAACGCGCAGTTGCGCCAATGCAATTTCTGTTGTTGGAATTGGAGTTGGAAAGTTAACGCTAATTTCAAGGTCGGTCGAACTTTTTGATATCATAGCAGTTTTTGAATGAGTTGTATTAGTGAGGATCTGTTGCAATAATTCCCTTGACGATGTCAAAGACAGCCATTATCGTTATCTTTATTATTAAATTCTTCATCCATTCGTTATTGTCACTAGATAATGCGTTATTTTCCATCACGAATGCGTCATCGTAGGTTTTCATTATCGTAACAAACTCCTGATGAGATATTTTACCATCACTGAGGTACAAGAAAAGATGTGAGCATAATTTAGTATAGGCGGTTGTTGCTGTGTGTAATTTCATCATGTACCCGCGTAATTTATCGTTTGTGCATGTAGATATCTTTTTAGCGATAAAACTGAGAATACCTGCACATATTGTTGTTGTACAAACGACAATCGTTAAAACCGCAGGAACAGTCATAGTTAACGTTAATAATAATAATCATATTCCTGCAACAACGGCAGAAATCGAGTACCTACTACACCGATAACAACCATGCGTCTGCGATATTATTTTACTTTCAACGTGTATTCGTCGATGATATTTTTTAGTTCATTCTGACACTTACATGCCTGATTATATCTGTGACGTTGAACGTCAATTAAAGACTCAGTCATTGGATTCATTATTTTTATTACGTTGTCATTTAATTAAGTCATTAAAATGGGAGCTTTAGTTACAAATTCCAGACCCCACCAGTAATTAGCGGATGCCAAATTTCTATCCGATGATTGCAAAGTGAACGTTTCTTCAGAATCTTTATCCAACATTACAGATACAGTTTTAGAAAATTTATTAGCCAATGAAGATGTGGTAAGTATGTAAAATTCTACAACACTAAACACAGAGATCCTATATATATATATATATATATATATATATATATATATATATATATATATATATATATATATATATATATATATATATATATATATATATATATATATATATATATATATGCTGGATGGTTCTATTTCGTTGTGTCCATGTAGCTGCACCTAATCCGATGAAATATAAGATGTTAATGATCTGTTTGTGAGGAATTTTAATCAGGCTCGTTTTTTGAACAATATCCGGAATTCCACTAATAATACCGTTGAATTTTGTGTTAATATCAGTAAGTTATATATAAACATTTGGTGGACTTCCAAAAAATTCATTATTAGTTTTGTTTATATTTCTACGAAAATTGAGAAACGTTGGTATGTTATTAGAAATTTCAGTTCTAAGTGCAGCAACTCCGTCATTGATTGTCGATAACGAAGTCGGTAATGGAATCTCTTTATCATCAACGTATTTTTTGTTGCAGCATCACTATCTGTATTTGGATATCCAAGACCTGTAATTTTATTTTTGTTCTTAATAACATCTCTACTAAATACACCGCCAGTCCTCTTGACATAATCGTTAAAAGACTTACCGGAATCATGAATTTTACCCTGATCAGTAAAAGTAACGATATTATCAGCAACTCCAGTAGGAATTTGTATAAGTACGTCTGGTAGTTGTATATTGCTTGTCTTTAGTCGTCCTTGTTTGTCATGAAAACAACCACTTCATTTTGATGCACACTTGTAATATTTGATAAATCATCAATCTCATTTCTGAGTTGTTCGAGGGTTGCATATCTAGATAAATCAACTTGCTGCTGAGCTTTACCACGAGCAGCTCTTCCATAAATATCCATCATTATATTTACTGTTTTTTTGTTCAAATGCGACAGTGTGGTATATACATGCATGACTTTATGAGGTGGGTTTCCTTGCGGTGCCATGGACACAGCATCAAGCACATTAAGTACTTCACGACTACATATTGGTGGATTAATTATTGTTTATGTTGGTAGTGTTGAATACCAGATTGGAGCAGTATTATTACTGACATAATGACGAAATTCTTTTGGTGGTCATAATCCATATGAATCAAATTAGATAATTCCACGTGGATCAATTCCATACGCTACCCAATGCGTGCCAGGTCCAGAGTTTGTATAGAGATTAATAATACCAGTTTCAGTATTGTTAGGTTGTTTTGGCAAATGATCGCGCATAAAACTCCTCTGAAATTTTTTATATTTAGTTTTTAGCAACATCGAGTAAACCAAATTTGATAGTGTAACTATCATCGAGCTGTTCCCAGTCTTAAACCTTTTCCGTACCACGAAGGCTGAGTTCCTGGAAGACTTAGACCTTTTTCTTTTTTTGATTCCTTGACCATTTGCTTTCTTTAATGCCATTCCAGCAGCGGTTCCAACAGCGATTAACACAGCAGCATTCGCAACAACAGGGGCTGCAGCGGCTATTAATGCTGGTATAGCTGGGAGAAGGGGAAATATACCACCCGTTTTAAAAGTATATTTGATAGCGCCTGCAGAAAGACTAAGTTTGACGCCTATATTTGTTTTTGTTTTTTCATTAAAGTTTTTTAATTGTCGATAGGTCAACTATAATTTATTTAAACCCCTCATCTGTTCTGTTTTTCAACGATATTTTTATTCCAGAGTTATTGTTTGATGCCGATTGTTGTCTGTTGACCTGATCAGGAGTCAGACTCACACTGACGTGTTCATATGACATTATTAATATTATGAGCGATCTAATTTCATGTTCTCTACTTGAGCATCAATGACTCTCATTCGTCCACCAACAGCTACGAGTAACATTGATTTATCGCTGAGTATAACAGTAATTGCTATGTAACACGAGGTCGAAAATATATATCAACTACTGATTGTCTGGTTGAATCTAAATATTCTAGTGAAAAGTAATAAATCGGATACAGCGTTGTAAAATCTAGTTATGTTTTTTGTAAACCAGTATCAATATTTTGATCACGTCCCATGAATGTCATTAATCGATGATACGCACGTGCTACATGATTTTGATCGAAATTTAACAAACTGTCCTCGGATGGTCCTTGATGTCCATTTATTCTTAGGGAAACTTCAGAAACACCGAGTTTATAAAAAAAAATCATAATTTTTTGTGTCTGACTATTTACTCGTTCAAAATTTTGAAGCGCAATAAATATATGTCGCGGAGCAGAAACACCTTGCTGAAAAGCTATTTGCCATGTGAATAAACCGTTAATTGCACTTTAAATACTATATGTGCTTGTTGTTAACCATGATAAAGCTGATTTACCGCCTTGACTCATAAAAGATAGTGACCGATCTTCTTCAGATATCGTTGGAGTCATTACTCGCATCCAGAGCGAAAGTTTGGCTAGTATAACTTTACCAGCATCACCTGCAGGTCGCCATATTGCATAATCATCGGTTGCTTTTCGTACCAGCACAACTGTTTGTTTGGCTCAAAAATCACTTTTCTTACATTTCAACAGAATACAAAAATATGTGATAATGGAATCGCACATGAAAATCTTCTACGTCCACCCTGCAACATCGATTGACTTGATGTGAATCCTAAGTTGAAATTTGCATTCATCGATAATACTGCAGAGGTAGTGTTGTTCCCGGCGGCATTTCTCACATTACCAATAGTTACCTTTTTATTTTCTGGACAATTAGTTGTATCCTTTGCAAACATCAATAATGGACCAGCTGATCTTGAGTAATCTTCGCTGTATCTTGCAAGACCAAGTATTGTTGTAGCAACGTCAACGTCTTTTTGAATTGATTGAATATTTTGTCCGTCAGTCATGTATGTAGCGCTATCAAACAATGCCATAATACCATTATTAACAAAACAACACTAATATCGGCTGCATATCCATTGTTATCTGCTTTTAAAATTTCACCTTCGATTTCAATAAATGCTTCAGCTGGTGAGAAATATCTACTTGTATCTTGAACCTGTAGTTCGATTCGTCCATGCTGATTTGGCATTCGGGCGTCATAAAAATAATACTGATAGTCACTCACAGACCCACCATTAAGAACTGGTGCGTCTATGTCAAATGCGGGGTCAGATATGCGCTTAAACATATTCGTCATTATCATCTTAGTCTAACACGAAGACCACTTCGGAAAGTTGGACCACTTTCTGCTGTCAGACTAGCGGTTATGTTTTTTCTTTTTCCGTCACTGGGACATCAACTAACTCCGCTAGGTTTTGATTAGCGGCTTGACTTATTATTTTACTTACACTTGCGGACATCACTTCAGTGCTGGGCAATTTCACTGGTTGAGGTCAGACGGGTTGTGGTTTGCATACTAATCGCGATAGTCTATCTTTGATCGCAGAGAATGCTTTGCTAGCAAGGTTACCAGAAGCGTCTATAACTTTTACACGATCAACATCAATAGCTTTCATACCCAGCTGCTTTGCAATAGGTATTGCTTTTGGGGATACTCTCCTAAACAGACACTGAACAATATCACCTAACCCTTCTTCGTAGGTTGCTTTATATACTGGTAATCGAGAGTTTATTACCCTAACCATGCAAGGTCCACGTTGAGCACCAGGCACAATAATCTTATTATTAATTGACTTTATCACTAATTGTATCTAATCACTGTGACTTAGTCACTATAATTATCGGCAATTTCGTTAATGAGAAACTGATACACATCAATGTCCATAATACCACCACTAGATAATCGTTTACAAATATCTACTGCTTCCTTAATAATTTCTGGGGAATTATTACCAGCTCGTTTTCCTCCAATCAGAATTTCTAGTCGTTCAACATTAGCAAAAACATTATTGGAAAAAGTAACAAGACCACTTCCTAGACCACTTCCAGTTGCAACAGGATCTTGAAGTAGTTCTTCCTATTCAATTGTTTTCGGTGGTGTTTTTTGGAGGTTTGATGGCGTTTTTGGTGGTACTGGATAATCACGAATTGATTGCTCAAATGGTTTCGGTTTTTTTTATTGTTATTGTTATTTTATCGCTTGTTATTGTTGTTTTATCAATTGCTGTTGTTGTTCTGGTGGTAGTTGCATGATGGCAATATATATATATATATATATATATATATATATATATATATATATATATATATATATATATATATATATATATATATTTCATTATCATAATCAATATATTTTGGATCGTTTCGAGCTTGATGAACGTTATAATGTATGCGAAATATCCATTTACACCAATCTTCGTATTTTATAATATCTTTAGCATATTCAGGTTTTAAATATTGTTCTCGATTATTATAACTTCTCACAGCACAAGCAGCTAATTGGTTTATATTTTTGATCTGTCTGATATCCTTAATGGCATCTTCGGTAAATTTATCATTTATATTAACCCTACCTCGCATTTTACTGGTATTATTTTGAGTATCACTTTTTGCCTGGTCTGTATCCTCGGGTATTTCCGGGATTGACATCTCAGCAGCTGTTTCTTCTGAAGGTTTTTCAAGAAACCTTTTTGTTTTCTTAGTTTTTTTGCTACTTTTTCAGATGTTTCAGCTGTTTTTTCCAACACAGGTTGAATAACTTTAGTGGTCTCAGTGACAGGTTTAAATAACTGTTTTGTATCCTCTTAAAATACAACTTGAGATTCCTAACGCGATTATAGTTGTTGATTAACAGAATAACGAACAGGTAGATATTTTTTATTTGCCACTAGTCGCTCTGAAGATAATTTAGCTGAGTGTGATTCTCCAATACTCAATATTGATAATATTTATGATGGCTGTTTAATTCATAGCAGCAGAGAGGGTGAAGGACAACAATTGAGTAGCTTTACGAGTAAATCAATTCGCCTTACAAAATCATAAAAATACGTCAACAAAAATAAGCTAATCAAATATTTTATTATACGATTAAATACATAATCGTTAGGAAATGGAAACGTTAGAGACTTTAGTTTGCGTTGTTGACGTTTTTTTTCTCAGCGTCTGCAGGAACCTTTTTTTTTAAATAAACGTCTCAGAAAAAGTTGTCTGTTCACACTCTCTGCTGATGCCTGCCATATTCGTTGAAGATGAAACAATAATTGTTATAATTGCTGGAGCTGCACTTGTTGATATTGATAATATTAATCCGTCTCCAGCCACAATAGCAGAAACTGAGTAAACAACTATATCAACGACAAAAATACCTCTACGATATTTTTTCTTTTACTTTACGGTATAGTGGTCGATGGTAGTTTTTAGTTTGGTCATTTACATGCTTGATTATATCTGTGGCGTTGAACATCGATAAATGAGTAGTCATTTTATCGATTATACTATGACGTTAAGTAATTAATTCAGTTATAAATTCCAATAACCACCAGTAATTAGCTGTATTGATCAGACGATTCCAGCGTAAATGTTTCCTCATAATCTTTATCTAACACTACAGGTACAGTTCTAGAAAAATTACCAGTTGATGTTGATTTAGTGGATATTCTATAACCTATACCGTTAAGTAAGGACATCCTGTATAACCCAGAGACTTCCGCGGTGTGTTTAATAGTTATATTTTCTGGAGTGTATATGAAAAACCCAGATGCATCTGTATACGCAATATTCTTTATCTGATTGTGAGGAATTTTAATCTTGTTTTTTGTTTTTAACAATATCAGGATTCCACTGATAATTTCGTTGAGTTTGGCGTTAATTGCGTTTATGTCAATAGTTGGTGGAGTTCCAAACAATTCTTTATTAGTTCTGTTTATGTTTCTGCGAAACTTTAAAAACGTAGGCGTGATTAGTAAACGCAGTTTTGAGTGTGTTTATTTCATTTTTGATTGGAACTTCTTTATCATCGAAGTATTTTTTCTTAGCAGAATCAAAATCAGATATTGGTGTTTTGAGATTATTAATTCCATTGTTATTCATGTTGAGAAATGCACGCATTATACCATCGTTGGCTAATACGTACTTAGAGTCTTGATCGTCGACGTATTTGCTTTTTGCAGCATCATTATCTATGGTTGGATTTCCCAAACCAGTAATTTATTTTTGTTCATAATCATGTTCTCACTAAATGAATCGCCAGCCTTCATGGTATAATCGTTAACTGACTTACCGGAATCTTGTATTTTACCCTGGTCGGTCAAAGTAACGATATTATCAGCAACTGCAGTAGGTATTCGTATAAGTACATCTGGCAGTTGTATATTACTCATCTTTAATCGTCCTTGTTTCATTTCTAAGTTGATCAAGGGTTACATATTTAGATAAGTCCCATTGCTGCTGAGCTTTACCACGAACAGATCGTCCGTAAATATCTACTATTATATTTACTGATGTCTGTTCAAATGTGACAGCGTGGTATATCCATGCACGACTTTATGAGGTGGTTTTGTTGATTTGGATATAGCATCGTGAACATTAAATACTTCACGACCACATATTAGTGGATCAGTTAATGTTTATGTAGGTAACGTTGAATACCAAACTAGAGTACTTTTCATTTTGTTAGAATGGTCTAAAAATTTCGTTGGAGACGCTAATCCATATGAATCAAAATAAATATTTCCATGTGGATCGATTGCATACGCTACCCAATGCGTGCAAGGTCAGAGTTTTTATCGAGATTAATAATGCCTGTTTTAGTATTGTTCGGTTGTTTTGGTAATTGATCGCGCATAACAACACCTCTGAAGTTTTTTTAAAATTTTTTAGCAGTATCGAGTAAATCAAAGTTCGACATAGGTGATATCAATAAACTCTCTCGGTAAATCTTGGACCTTTTCCATACCATGAATGTGAGGTTCCTCGTAATCTGAGACCTCTTCTCTTTTATTAGATGTTCGTTTTATTCCATGTCGGGTTGCTTTCTTTAATGCCATTCTAGCAGCAGTTCTAACAGCGCCTAATGCAGCTGCTTTTGCAACAGCTGGGGCTTCAGCGGCTATACAAATAGCTGCGAGAATGGGAAATATACCACACGTTTTAAATGTATCTTTGATAGCGCCTGCAGAAAGACTAAGTTTGAGCCTTAATTTCATTTTTTGCTTCATTGTCGTTTTTTCGGTCAGAGATAATTTATTTGAACCGTTCATCTGTTCCTATTTTAATAATAATTATTGTTTGATGCTGATTGCAGTCTTTTGATCTGAACAGGAGTCAGGGTAACATTAGCGTGATGATATGACATTATAATAGTCATAAATGATCTAATTACTTGTTACATATTTTCTACTATGGCATCCACGACTCTTATTCGTCTAGAAGCACCTTCAAGGAACATTTATTTATCGCTAAGTATAACAGCGATTGCTCTGTACTACTGATTGTCTGGTTAATTCTTAATGTTCGAGCGAAAACTAATAAATAGGATATAAAGGTGTAATAACTGTGATATTTGTAAACAAGTATCAACATTTTGATCACGCCCCATAGCGTCAGAAAACGATGATATGCACGTGCTACATGATTTTGATTGAAATTAAGTAATATATCCACGAATGATTCTTGATGTCCATTTATCCGTAATGAAACCTCAGAAACACAAAATATTGTAAATATCATAATACACCGAGATTATCAAATTCCATAATACTATGCGTTTGATCATTTACGCGTGCAGCATCTTGTAATGCAATAAATATGTGTCTTGTTTCAGAAACGCCTTGCTGATATGCTATCTGCCATGTACATAAACCGTTAATATTACTCTGGATAGCATCTATGGTCATTTCAGCCATTATAGCACTGATTTGCCACCTTAACTCACAAAAGATAGTAGCTGATTTTCTTCAAATATTGATGGAGTTAATATTTGCATCCACAGTCAATCCTTCGTAAGAATTATTTTACCAGCATCACCTGCGTGTCTCCATATTGAATCATCGTCCGTAGCCTTTCGTACAAGTACAACTGTATGTTTGGCTCCAAAAATAAACTTTCTGACATATCTACATAATCCAAAGATATGTGACAGTGGAATTGCACATGAAAACACTATTATATTTCCTTTTACCATCGCTCAACGTGATCTAAATCCTAAATTGAAATCTGGATCTACATTAATAATCATAATTTGTACATCCGCATTGGCGTTTGTAGTAAAATTTATTGGTTGTCCTATTTCATATTGTTGGTACTCTGGAGAATTAGAATTACCTTTTAAGAACATCATTGATAGACCAGTTGATCTTGAATAATCGTCGCTGTATCTTGAAAGACTAAGTATTGTTGTAGCAACGTCATTGACTTTCTGAATTAGTTCAATATTTTTTCCGTTGATCATGTACGTAGCTCTATCAAACAACGCTTTAATACCATTATTAACAAAACCAACACTGACATCAGCGTTATATTCCGTATTATCTGCTTTTAATATTTCACCAGCTACTTCAATAAATGCTTCATCGGGTAAGAAATACCTACTTGTATCATGAACCTGAAGTTCAATTCTTCCATGTTGGTATGGAATTCGCGCGTCATAAAATTAATACTGATAATCACTCACAGACTCATCTTAAAGGACCGGTGTGTCCATGTCAAATGCGGGATCACATATACGTTTGAACATATTTATTATAATTATTATCCTCTAAAACAAAGACCACTTCGGGAAGTTAGATCACTTCCTGCTATTTTGTTTCTGATCAAGGCATATCAGCCAACTATGCATGTTTTTGTTTAGCAACCTGATTTATTTTTTTATACATATATTGGCGGGCATTACTTCAATGTTAGGTAATTTATATTGCTGAGGTCGGAACGCTTTAGGTCTGCGTATTAATCGTGATAGTCTATCTTTGATTGATGAGAATGCTTTACTGGCAACATTACCAACAGCGCCTATACCTTTCTGACGAAAAATATCAATAGCTTTCATACACAGTTGCTTTGCAATTGGTATTGGTTTTGTGACTTGTGCTCTAAATAGACCCTGAACAACATCACCTATTCCATCTCCGTAGGTTGTTTTATATATCGGTATTCGAGAACATATTACCCTGACCATGGTTATTAACACGTTGAGTATTATGTACTATCATTTTATTGTAGTCATTGAATTTAATTACATAGTCGCTAAAATAATCATCAATGATTTCATTAATGAGAGACTGATACACATTAATATCCATGACACCACCATCAAATAATATTTTACAAATAGCTGCTGCTTCATTAATGATATCCCGGGGAATTATTAACAGCTCGTTTTCCTCCAATCAGAATTTCTAGTCGATCAACATAAGCAATGACGTTGTTATGACACTGAGTAATAAAAACACTTTCTAGACCAATTCCAGTTGTTTCTTCTTCCACGATACCATGTTGACTGAGTTGCAATTTTTCCGTGATGACATATATCCGGGTAAGTGTGATTTTTCACCATCTTCAAACTTGTCTTGCAAATTCTGTAAATTTACTCTTATATTCACCAGTGATTCTGGGTATATTATCATACCTTTCGAAATACAAGAGGAACCCAATTATATTTGAAGCACTGGCGATTTCTAGATCTAATAATGTACCGCGACGTGAATATCCTGCTGCTATTGCAAGTTAGATAGGGTTATCCCAAAGTAGTTTACGACCTTCTTCGTTAAATCGGGCTGGTGGTTTTGGTTTTGATTTTGGTTTTGGCGTAACAAGATAACTTACGTTACCGAACTCTTCACGAACTTTCTCAAAACTCTCAAGTACTTGGTGTATTTCTTGTAATTGTGGTTTAGTAGCAGTTATTTCGGTAGGAAGATCATAAATAATCTTTTTTATTTTCTTGGTTCTTTCTGCTATTTTTCTAGTTCTTGCAGCGGTTTTTCTCTAACGCAGGTAGAATACTTTTACTGGTCTCAATAATAGGTTTAATTAAGTGTTTTGTATCATCTTCAAATTCAACTTGAGATTCCTGATGTGACTGTGGTTGTTGTTTAACAAAATCACGAACAGGTAAATATTTTACAATTGCATCTAGTCACTTTCTAGCTAATCTAGCTAAATTTGGTTCTCCAATATTTATTACTAATAATATTTATAAAAGATGTTTAATTAAATTAAGTTCCAGTTCGCAAGTTAACGAAATTGCGAAAAATGATTTTATATTCTCTGACAAAGCAAATATAAAATAAATATTTTGCTAATTACCATGTCTATCTACAATTTTATCATAAACAAAAATATATTTCTCCTCCAAACGTTATAAAATTTTATTTTTCCGACAGCATACATATAGTGAAGCGCGATAACTCTAATGTATTAATTTTAAAAATTGAAGCAAATTCACACTACAGTTCTATAATAATTATAAGTTTTATTCAGTATCTGCTGCTCATACATAATTTCACTGCTGCTCACCTATATATATATATATATATATATATATATATATATATATATATATATATATATATATATTAACCTTCTGTACAAGACTATGTAAGACAGGACCGTGGTCTAGTGGTATAAGCGTTTGACTATGCTACTTAAGGTCGAAAGTTCGAAACTCGTGGCTGCCAGAGGCGATATGAAGCGATATTGATGCCATTTGTATATTAAAGTTGTTGAACGAAGTTCAGAATGATTGAATAAACTCACACACCATGACACCATGAACCACGTGACGTAAGTTTTTGTATCACTCACGGGGTTTATGATGAGGGAGTATTTTCAATCTGCTGGATGTAGGTAAATCCCCACTAGTTTAAGTGTTTGTGCCGTCTGCAAAAATCACAATTATTTTTGTATAGTTTATATGCATCTGTATATAATCATTATATGTAACCTCTGGCCTTTCTAGGATATTGTTTGACACCCTAAGGGATCACATGGTGTTTGTGCCCTCTGCATATAGTTCATGTTCATACAATCGTTATATGTAAACTCTGGTACTACTAAGATGTTGTTTGACACCTTAAGGGATCACATATTGTTTATGCCGTCATTAGAATTAAGATCTTACAGATAAGTTTATATGTAACCTCTGGTTCACTAAGATGTTGTTTGACACCTTAGGGTAGCACATGGGGCTTGTGTTTCGTCTACAAAAATCGTCATGTTCATTTGTATATAGTTCATGTTCATACAATCGTTATATGAAATGTCTGGTCCTACTATGATGCTGTTTGACACCTTATGGGATCACATGGGGTTTGTATTTCGTCTTTCGAATTTCCTCTGGTCCTACTAGATGTTATTTTACATGGTGATGCATTCGACTGCTCCTGAATATCCTAGCATGTTATATGACAAGCTGGGATATCATATGGGGTTGTGTTATGACTATGTGATTTTATATATATATATATATATATATATATATATATATATATATATATATATATATATATATATATATATATATATATATATATATATATATATATATATATATATATATATATATAATCAACAGTGAAAATATTGCTGATATCATTTTTGCTATCATAAAATTAAAACAGGACGGAATACAGATATCTGATCAACTTGATCCTGAGAAGAATATGTGTGACTTTGAATCATTACAGCAGACTTTGAATCATTACAGCAGAGAAAATTTCAAAAAAAAAAACGAACTGCCTTCTAATTACCGATTCCTAAAATCAATTTATAACTCTATGTTAGAATCTTTAGATATGGTAAATAGTAGTAGGGGAAAACAAATTTTTTACCCCAAACCTTGTTTTTACCCTTCCAAACAAGTATAAATTATCCCCCACCCCTTTTTTTTCCAAAGTATTAGTAAGGTTTCTAACCCACCCCTTCCCTGTTATTACAGTGTTAATGAATTCAGGTAGAGAGTTATGTACAGATAAACTTCCTTATACTATCCAGGTAAGTTATCAAAAGGTATTTTACGCACTTGGAATTCCAGGGTCGTAACAATATATATATATATATATATATATATATATATATATATATATATATATATATATATATATATATATATATATATATATATATACATAGAGATATATATATATACATATATATACATATATATATACATATATATATATTATATATATATACATATATATATATATATATATATATATATATATATATATATATATATATATATATATATATATATATATATATATATATATATATATATATATATATATATATATATATATATATATATATATATATATATATACATATATATACATATATATACATATATATACATATATATATATATTATATATATATATATATACATATATATATATATATATATATATATATATATATATATATATATATATATATATATATATATATATATATATATATATATATATATATATATATATACATATATATATATATATATATATATATATATATATATATATATATATATATATATATATACATATATATACATATATATATATATATATATATATATATATATATATATATATATATATATATATATATATATATATATATATATATATATCTTCTCCAATCGTATTTTCACTTGACTTATATGTTAAGTGACTTATATGTTAACTTCTATTCTATTAACTATCAATATTTCAATTGTAAATTTGGAACTGGGTCCAGTAAAATCTCAGTGTTGCGTATGCGTCTGTCATTCTCTGCATTTGAGGGAACATATATAAAAATATAATATATCTGATCTACTTTGTATTATACAGAGCAGACAGAGGGGATTGTCAGCATCTTACTTGACTATAAAACATTGCATGTAATGTGTGTATTGCATAACACTTTTTCTAAAGAACATTGTTTCGTTTCTACCAATTGAGGATGCGTTCTCGAATTGACATGGCATTTGCCAAAACTAGCCCACAGCGATATCCTTCCAAGAGCTATATTAAACTATATTTTAAAATGTAATTTTGCCTCTTCGTTTAAGTGTATTTTTTATCTAGTGCAAGTAGGACTGACTTGTCGATACATTAGCATTGCGCTTTTACAAGTCGGATTATAAGTCTGAAGGCGCGACTGGTTTTGCATATATTTGAAAAAGATCCTAAATTATTGTAAATTATTGTAAGCAATGCAGTTTTTACATCCAATTCCTCAACATTGTTTAAAAGCAGGCAACTTTGTGACCGATTTACTTTGACATAGTAGTAATGAGGAATTGATGATCCTTTCTCAGAGACCCCTGGCCTCCCAAAACGTTGTAGATTAACATTTTTGATGACTTTACATGATAACAGATTTTCTGACAAAAAAATGTTTTGGGGCCGAAGTGTCTCTGAGCTACGATGCATCAATTCTCATTACTACTAAGTACCTATTTGGTCATTTGGTCAAAATCATATATAATATTTTCAGCATTGATACCTTTATGAAATAAATATATATATTTAATATACAAATTAGCAAAATATGTAATGCGAACAGACTATCAATCTACCGTTCCTTAGTTAATCAGATAAACCTAATAAGGTTCTTGTTCAGACATTTACCCCACCAGAGAATCCTTAAATATCCGAAATCGAAACTTTAGAGACTCAGAGGGTTTTTTCTGCGCATATGTATATTTATACTCCTACAAGAGTTCCTAGGACATCCGAAACCGAAACTCTATGAACTCAAAAGGTTGTTTATACACGTGTAGGTCTTTTTTTTAGTGACAAAACAGATCCAAACATATATGTCTTGCAATTATTCCTAGACATCGGTTATCGAAACTTTAGGAACTCAAAGGCTGATGGTCTTTGTGACCGAACCAAATTATGTTTAGTTTTGCAATTGTGTCTTTAGAAAAGGCCCCTGTTTGAGTACCCTTAGTAGGTCACAAGGTCACGATCTCGTATCAGTTCCCACTACATATTTTGGACGGCACAAGACGGCAAAAACACAAAACATATAATGATGATGATGATGATGATGATGATGATGATGATGATGATGATATGAAGAAATGCCGTCTGCACATCTGAACATGCAACGCCAATGATCAATCAATGGGTGATTGAAAAAATGTCAATCCACCATGTGTTGACATAGTGGAGTGTTTACTGACATGCAGATGGGGGGGGCTTTGCCCCAATAATTTAATTTTTTTGGCGTAAAATCACCTCCCGTAGACATTGTCATTCACAAGATTTGATCTCTGACCGGCAGGATCATAGTTTCCCCACGATACCAATCGAGCTATACAACGCATTACATAAATATATTGAATTAGTTAATAGATACTGTTACGACCCTGGAATTAATGTATGTGTTAAGGAAATCAATTCTGTATAAATCTTTTTATTAATTTTATTTCATTAATATTGTTTAACATGTTTTTGATAAAAGTGTTTACTTGAGTCGTCGACGTGACTCACGTTAGCGCGTGGTGTGTATGATAGCAAATTCATTACAAATAAACATTCAGGTATAGCCATTAAAACGATTGGTTGAAACTGAACCAGACTTTCCTGAATGTCAGAAAGTACTACGAAATTGCATGTGACTTTGTGCGCGTGCAATTCAAACAAAAGCATTAGCTTTCATATATATGCTTGAGATTTTGTAATTCATACACAGTCACGGACAGACTGTCTTGGTCGAGAGTCAACAGTCACGGACAGACTATTGTAGTCGAGTCTGTTATACAACTTCTAAATTGTTGTGCCAGAAGAAGAGGTTGTCATTATGTCTACGTAAAATAACATGCCGTTTTAGAGGAACTATTTTTCACTTCGTCATTATAATTTTCCTAGAGAACAACATTACGTATTTGGACGTTTTCTCCCTAATATTGGAACGGGACAACACATACATTGTTTATTGTGAAAATCCTGGAATTTGCTGTTAGCCTTCGTCTGTCGTGGTCAACAGCCATTTTTGACCAGAACATCATACTTTCAGACTGTGTTTAGAACCCTTTACAAGACTTATATTTCTTTTATTTTGAACAAATTTCTGTAAACCGTAAGTCTTATTTAAATAATTTATATTATTTTATGTGTTCTAGTAAAATAAATTATATAATTGTTAAAATTTATAAAATTTATAACAAGCTTGTTGTGTTTCTCTTTCTTTGATGTTACTTAGAACGAGCCGTTACATAACATAAAAAGAATTGCGCGCTCGTCCTTCGGGATATTTGAAATTGGCTAAAATTTAAAAACTTAAATTCCCCAATGTAACTTTATTTGACCTTTTAGTGAAAACAACAAGCTTTTTCCTTAAAAATGTCGAGAGTGGAGAGCTTTCTTTCTTCTCCATCCAAAGAACAGTTGGAGAGCTTTAGGAAGGATGACTTGCTTGAACTTGCCAGAAAGTATGAAATATCTGAAGCAAAAACTTCTTGAACTAAACAAGATATTAAGACAATTATAGTTCAACATATGATTGAGAAGAACATTTTGGACACAAGTGTTTTGGCATCTGTCAGTAAGACTTTAACCGATGCTGACGTTAAAATTGCAGAATTAAAGTTGAAATATAAATTTGAATTTCAGAGGGCACAATTAGAAAAAGAAAAGAACGAAAACGATAGGCAAATACAATTACAATTACAAACAGAACTTGAACTTAAGAAAGAAGAAATGAGATTTAAATATAAACAAAACGGGAAACAATGTATTTGCCACGAACATTGAAAATGGAGGCGTTTAATTTACAAATTAAAGACCTAGATGAAAGCCAAAAGCAATCTGATAAGTTTAATTGCACTCATAATGATGTTAAAAATCATCTTGAATATCATGAGGTTAAGACCTTGGAAAACATTGCTCTGGCTGCAGATAGGTATTCTTTAACTCATAAGGTTGTTGCTGTAAACAAATCTTTCACTCAGCAATATATTGATAGATAGGTGTTTCAAACAAATACGACTCTCTGTAAAAATCAGTCTGGCACAAATTCTAAAAATCAAGCTTCTGAGAGACTTGATTATAAATTCTTGTCTCTACCTACGTGTACCCATTGCAAGAAAAAATGAAACGTCATTTCTGAGTGATTCAAACTGCAATATAGGCACCAGAATCAAGATAGACCTATCCCAAATGCTCTTATATCTATAAGATCAAGGTCCTGTAATGAAAAACAATGCATTTGTTGTGTTTGATAAACCTCAGTCTGATTATATTTTGGAGAATTTCGAACCATTCATGTCGAAGGATTCTATATCACTCTTAGGTGATCGGCCAATCCTATCCCTATGTTAAGCGATACAGGAGCTTCTCAGAGTCTTTTAGTTTCAGGTGTTTTGCCTTCATCTGAGAAGACCTGTTCTAATGAGTGTTCTCATTCAGGTAGTAGAGTGCGGCTTTGTTACTCTTCCTCTCCATTCTGTTAATCTGACATCAAACTTAGTTTCTGGACCTGGGACCGTCGGTGTATTGTCTACCTTACCCATTGAGGGCGTTCATTTGTTGCTAGGCAACGACTTAGCTAGAGACAAGGTTGTGGTTAAGCCACTTGTAACTGACAAGCCTTCTTTCGATCAGAAAGTTGATCTTATTGAAAAAGATATCCCTGATTTATGTTTAGTTTGTTCAATTACAAGAGCTTTGGCAAATAAAGCTCTTGAGAATGATTTTGATAAGGACTATGTTCTTTTAGCTGACACGTGTATTGGTCAGGCTTTTGATGAAGTCACTTTTACTTCTAATTTGGATCAGTCGATAGGTATTAATCATAGTGATCCTCTTTTGAATACTCATTCTCTTTTATCAGATCAGGGTGATAAACGAAAATCTCTTGTCGTTGAACAGGAGAAGGATCCTGGGATCTCGTGTTTGTTTCAGCGGACTGTTAGTAAATCTGAAGTAAGTGAAGTACCTGTCTGCTACTTCATTAAAAATGGAGAAAATGGAAACCATCTGAGGTAACTGCTAGTTACAATTGCTCAGTAAAATATCAAATTGTTGTTCCAAAACTTTACATACAGGAAATACGTTGTTTGGCCCATGAAACTTATATGGGTGGTCATTTGGGAATAAATAAAACGTATCACAAAATCGGGACTCAATTCTATTGGCCAGATATGAAACGTGATGTTTCCAAGTTTTGCAGATCTTGTCAGGTAAGTCAATTTTGTAAGAAAACAAAATCAAAACATTCTTAAAGCTCATTTGAAACCAATTCATGCATGTGACAAACCATTAAGTAGATTTATCGTAGTTTGTTTTGATCTCTTACCAAAAGCCATGCCATGTAACCAAAATTTGTTGACAATCATGTGTGAACATGTAATTCAAAAGTAATTCCTTCGAGGAATTTTGCTCAATTTGGCTTTCTCAAATTTGATCAGTTCGGCCAAAGGGTAAATTTAAAGTCTGGTATGTTCATGCTTATTTCAGTTGAATATGGCATTCAGCAATTTGAGTCGAAAGTGGAACAATGGTTTCACCAATACGTACTAGAGAGAATATTTCGGTATTGTAATGAAGTCCATTCTCTCTTGAAAATTCTGTACAATTTTCTGCAATTAAGATTATATGGCTCTTACAAAGTAAAGAAGAAAATGAATGAATTATGTTATAATATTAGATTACTTAAGTCTAAGTAAATTAATGGAGTACTACTCGTTTTAAAGAAATAGCTAAATAAATCATGTAATCAATTTAGTTGTACCTGTCCCACCAAAAGATTTGCATGAAATGGATTCTACTGATATTGAAAGAACAAGTCTACTGACTTTGGAAGTTCTGAAAAATCTAGACCAGAAACTGTTTTCATTTGCAAGATCAAGAAGCAATTGAACTTGAACGATTGTTGTCTGAATATATGCATGTTTCCAGACGTGCCAACAAGGACAAACCAAATTTTCACGACGTTAAAAAAAGGACTCAGCAATTACTGGACAATGTATAGAGCCCAGTAAGAGTGACAGGAGTTCACCGCGCATTCTTGTTCAAACATTATAAAACGTTCCAAATGTGTACGGATTATAGGAAGGTGAATTGTGACAAAAACAGACTCGTTTCCACTGCCAAGAATTAACTATTCTATCGACAAAATTGGAAATGCCAAATACGTCACTAAATTCGACCTTCTGAAGAGCTTCTTGCAAATTCCCGTAAAGGAAACAGAAAAAGAAATTTCAACATTTGTAACTCTAGATGGACTCTACCGGTTCAAAATGGTGTTTTATTTTGGAATGAAGATTTTTCAAAGTACTTTTGAACGCCATATGGATTATTTCTTCTGGTCTAGACAATTGTGATACATACATTGATGTCATCATTTACAACAACACCTGGAAAGAAAATGTAACTACAATTCGGACGTTCTTCGACAGACTCACTGATGCCAATCTGACTATTTATATAAAAGTGAGTTCTGCCGTGTATGTGTTACCTTCCTAGGATATATTTTGGGACATTTCAGAATTTCCTGTGTAGAAATGTCATTATTGTTACTTCATAAGAGTTCTTATGTACATTTGTACCATGTGCAGAATTAATATCTGCTATTAAAAAAAGTTTTATTACATAAATCTTTTCTTCGTTTTATGGGGGAAGGTGTTACGAATCTGGAGTTAAAGTATGTGTTAAGGAAATCAATTCTGTATAAATCTTTTTATTTCACTTTATTTCATTAATATTGTCTAACATGTTTTTGATAAAAGTGTTTACTTGAGTCGTGGATGTGACTCACGTAAGCACGTGCTGTGTATTATAGCAAATTCATTACAAATAAACATTCAGGAATAGCCACGAAAACTATTGGTTGATCCTGTGCCAGGCTTTGCTGAATGTCCAGAAAGTACTACGAAATTGCATGAGACTTCGTGTGCATGCAATCCAAACAAAAGCATTATCTTTCATATATATGCTTGAGATTTTGTAATTCATACACAGTCACGGACAGACTGTCTTGATCGAGAGTCAACAGTCACGGACAGACTGTCGTAGTCGAGTCTGTTATAAAACTTCTATGTTGTGCCAGAAGAAGTTGTCAGTCTACGTAAAATAACATGCAGTGTTAGAGGAACTATTTTTCACTTCGTCTTTATAATTTTCTTAGAGATCAACATTACGTATTTGGGCATTTTCTCCATAATTTTGGAACGGGACAACACATTTATTGTTTATTGTGAAAATCCTGGAATTTGCTGTTAACCTCCGTCTGACGTGGTCAACCGCCATTTTTGACCGAAACATCATACTTTCTGACTGTGTTTAGAACTCTTTACAGGACTTAGATTTCTTTAATTTGAACAAATTTGGATCATTTCTGTAAACCGTAAGTCTTGTTTAAATAATTTACATTATTGTATGTGTTCTAGTAAAATAAATTATATCGTTGTTAAAATTTATAAAGCTTGTTGTGTTCACTCTTTCTTTTATGTTACTTAAAACGAGCATTCACGTAACAATATTTACCTAAACCACAGAAGTCCTAAAAGTAACAAAATTCACAGTGTCTGATATCTTATTTTTCCAATTTCCATAAAATATATATAATTCTGCATAACACGAATCATACTGAATCCATGCTTGTATAAGCCGCTTGATTTAGACAAAGCGGATGTAACATAGCTTTACACATGCGCAATTGGCTGCAAGGTTTGCGTTGTACAGAATGCTGCCGCTTATCTAAGTCTACGTAGTTATACTATTGCAGTTGTTTATCTAAGTCTACGTAGGTACATTAGTGCTGTTACTTATCTAGGTCTGCGTAGTACAGTCAGATAGGCAAGATGGACAGCCCCCTCACGATACGACTTGACAGGCATTATATATTTATCATGATAGAGACGCACATGTATTGATTATATAGCCAACTTCTCTTAAGCAAAAGCCACAGTTTCATTTTGAAATGCATACAGCGAAGAACCTCCTGAGAAAATCAATAACAGACCGACAGCTTATCACTAGGCGATAACATATGAATTGCCTGTAATGCACCTTGTAAAACCTGTCCGCGGAGTTTTTGTAAACGTTAAATAGAGTATTTTTGTCAATTACTCTGATTGCCTATTATCATTGAATAAGACCACTAGCAGGGTTATCAAGTTGTAAAATGTTACTTTGTTGCGCTTGAGACTTTGTTAACATGAGGACGGATTTGTGCATTTCATAATGATTTGTTCAGATCTGTCGTATAAACAACATGACATAAGGATAACGTTCGACAATTCGTGAATGATTTTAAACTAAACCCTAGCGTTATTATCTCCCTTATTATATACAAGTAATACATATTTGCAAGATGGTCTTAAAATTAAATCTCTAATCCTATTGAAATGATACCAACATTAGTATTAGGTACCGCATGTTTTCATAACTGTGTAGAAAAAATTTGATTCTGTCAGATACCTTGTGTCGACTCTCCAACAGTTATTTCATGGCTAATTGGCTTACAAAATACTTTCTACCTTTTGCAAAAACTTGTGACCTCTACAAATCTATAACAATATTCGTGTATTGACCCTGGCTTATCGGACTGTGTAGATTTTCATATTTTGAAGAAAGAGCATCTATTAAGCTTTCGAGATATGGGAAATACTTGCTATCGTCTGTTCTAATAAGAGAAAGTTTTATTCTATCAAATTTACTAAAACAAATGCCTGAAACTTCGTCATCAACTTCAAATGACAATTATTGGTTACCGACCATAATTTATTTTATTTTATTATTAACTCCGTCTGCTAATGTTAAATTTTCAAATATTATTTCTAATACTTAGACAGTTACTAAAATAATATCCAAGAGCGGGAGTATTAATTCCGTCTTTGCAATACCTTTCATCATCAAAATTACTTAATCCACGTTTCATGATTGTATTCGTTTCAAGCTTATGACAGTTAGTCCGAATGACATTGGTTTTAATAAAGATGAAGCTATTGTTAAGAGCAGCTTTGAAGTACTAAAAATGCATCATCTTTTTCACATATCTTCTAGGGATGCTTTTAGCTTTGTTTGTCAGTTTATTGGCGTCTAATATTAGAGCATATATTTTGCTTCTTTGTCAAGCAAACTCTCTCACCGCCACAAACATAAACCCGTCTTTCATTTTGTCTATCACTTTCTTGTTAGAATTATTATGAAATCCACTACAAGTCGGATAATTTGATAAAATGAACAGATCTTTATTGTCGTAAATATCTTGATAGACATTTTCACAAAACCATCGTGGCTAACTAACTTATTTCTGCGATTAATATCATTAATAATTTCTATCGAAATTCTACGGCGTACGTTTTCCATAGTCTTTCCAAACACTGAGTTGTTCATTATCTTGAAAAAGTTTTTCTCAAATTCGGTTGTAGCTACGGCATGATGTTTCGTGTTTATGTTAATTTAATCCGCCATCCACTGAACTGAGTAAACTTTAGCAAACGATGGACATTTCTCAAAATTAGTCCAGCATCTACAGCTTGCTTTAGGTTTTTATAATGCATGACGTAATTTCTTTTGTTTAACAAATTTGTAACTAATTTGCTAACGAAAGAGCATTTTGTCGTTGTCATAGCTCGTTGTTCAGGTCATAATTAACTGTAATCAATCGTCATTGATTCTGCGCAAAATGGATAGTCGTTATGTAGATCGTGTATCGAACTGGGGAAGTCTAGATAAACTTCAACAAAATATGAAATATGTTTCGGAAGATTTTTTCAGTTTCCTTGAGAAATTGGTTTGGAGTTATCCACTGAAACCCCCGAAAGGCATTGCCTGTCCTATACTGGCCCCGTACAAATTCACACAGTCGAGATAAATAATGTAACTCGACGGAAGATTTTTATCATAACTTTTTAAGTATTTATTATTAGCTGCTGCATATTTTTCTGTCATGAAGCTAATTCCGCCTCTAATGCCCTTTACAATAAAGTTAAACATATCGATATCTGTTAAGAGTTATAATTCTATCTCGCAAGTTTTAAGTAAAGCGTCCGAAGACAACCCTGGAGCAGAATAAAAGCAACTTGCGTCTAATCCGTAATTTACATGACTAACCTTACGAAAATTCTCGAAAACATCTGCTAGCAATTACACATCAGTTTTCAGATATAAATCGTGATAAACGCCAAATGTTTTCCAGGCAAATTTAATCCCCATATCTTGCTCATATTTATACTCGTCGTCGCTGATGTTCTCGTTCTTGAGTTGCGAGTGAACTTTTTTTTAGTCTTGTAGAGAAGTTTCACTAAATCTGCTCCAATTATCAAGGAACTCATAAGGAAAGATACCCTTTTTGCTCAGGTGGACATAGTTTTCACCAATGCAGCTGCGTAGATTATTGAAAATACTGCAGCCTTTAACGAGCTCGTCTAATGATGCCCCCATAAATTGCAAGCTGTCGATAACGCGTAATTTGCCGAGGGTCACCGACATATACTTTTCAAAATTATTTGGAATACATTTTAACACGCTATTTAATTTAAATTTATCTTTAATGTCTTTATCACCAAAAGGTTCTACAATGATGTGACTGTCGTAGCCGCGAAAGATATATATAACTACTGGAATAAAATCTGGAGCACCAAATTTCAAATTGCAACTGTTATGAGCTGCTCCGCAAGATTGGCCGGTCAAATGACAGTGATCTTGCACCTTGGAGTCCGCTAGAGGTTTTACACAAATATGGCAATTAACCGCATCATCAAAGTCAAGTTGTTGTTTAGACATTATTCTGATCGGAGCTGTCCTAAATAATCTGGTAGAAATTGGACTAACATCGTCTATTAATTTTTGTAATAAACAGACAGCAGGATTTTCACCTCTTAGATAACCTTATCGGAGACGAAAATCTATCAAAGGCGTAACAAACTACTTTGTTACCTACACCGCAAGGAATATACTGTTGTATTTTTCTTGTGCTTGATTTGTTTGGATTATTTTCTGCTCCAGCCACCGGAACGAGTAAACACTCGAAGCCGGCGTAAATAACAAAGGGAATATTCAGCTAATGATTATACTTTTTAAATTTAAATAATTTTCTTTTTCGCAAGGCATTGTTATTTTTTTTAACATTAACGCAGTATTTGAGATGGGCATGCAGTCTGACATCGCTAGTAAAACCGTGCAAACATCTGTAACAGAAATGTTTCTTGTTTTTGTTTTTACTGTACTGTCCGCCAACTAAACCGTTAAAGTTCTTTATTCAACAACAATGTCCCTGAAAATATAATAAATTTATTGTCTTTTGCAAAGCACTTTCTGAGATATATCTAGGGTAAAAGTTTTCTCGATCGTGTAGTACGAAAACATTTACTGAGATACCGTTTTGTTTTTCGAACTTTGGTATATGACCTTCTGCTAATGGAAAGTTGATGCCATCAAAATTAAGTTCGTTCTTGTGCCGAAAATACTTGTTGACACGAGAGGAATTCTGCTCTTTTGGAAACATTGCGGAAATAATAGACCACTGGAAATATTTGTTGTCGTTGCTTTTGACATTTATACAGCACTTTTTGTTCCTATTTTTTTTAGGAAGGTCGACTTACAAATTACCACGAAGTACGTTATATTTTGATGTGTGAAATAAAACTGATTTTATCATTTCGAATTTCCAACCGGACCCTGACGATGTAAATTCTTCCAGGCTTTTATTTATTTCCTGGTGTATTTCATCTGCACCCATAGCAATGTTTGCTCCAGTTAATATTTTTCTCGATTTGGCTGTTAAATCGGGCTCTGATATTTCGCTTTCAAAAGTTTTTGTTTCTTCGTCCGCGTGTAACCTTGATAAAATCGCATGATTTTGGACTATGTGATTGATGGTTTTATAATCCGCTAGTTCTCTAATTATAATGGGATGCAAAAGATGATATAAATTATATATAAATATAATATATGAAATATTGAGATATTTACCACTAGCAGCGGAAGAGCAAGAGATGTACCATGTTCACCCAGAATACAACTTATATGCTGGAAATGCATATGGTTCTGTTATTAACATAGAAACTGAAAGAGCTACTGGCGTACCAACTCCGGCTGGTACGTTAATTTCAGTATAGGGCGATAGCGCAGTAAGAATCAGAATGCTTAAAAAAGATTTTATTTATACTTTGTTTTGCGGAGATATTTCAGAAGGACAGCGAGTATATAGAGCCAATGGCGCAGTTGCAGATGATAATGTCGAAAATTTAGGATTGCGAAACGAATATCAACCCCACCCAAAATTTGGTTTATACGAAGCAAATGATAAGGGAATTATTCGCAATATACGAAATAAAAAAAGATAATAGGAAATTCAGATAATGTTGGTTTTTTATAAGTATTAGTACGTGGAACAAATACAAATTTTATTTGTTATAGATCGCATAGATTTGTGTTCAAAACTTTTAATAGACTAATACCTAATAATTTATCTATTGACCATATCAACAAAATTAAAACTGATAATCGTTTGGAGAACCTAGACTTAGTAACACAAGAAAATAGTAGAAGAGGAGATACTGGTAATATTAACAATTTAAAAATCCAAAGTCAGTTATTTCAACAAATCTCGAAACTTCTGAGGAAGTGAAATTTAAATCAATAACATCTGCCGCAAAATAAGAAATTGATCCGCGTTCAGTTCAATTTGTATCTGATAATAAAAGAATATCTGCAGTGTATATTATAACATCTGATAGATTTAGTTTCAGATACAATAATTAATAATATTTCCTATATCGTTTCTGGTACAATTACTACGTCGGCGCGATTTAATCTTATTGTTATTATTTTATTTATTTCAAGTTTTATTTTATCCGTTGCCGTTAACAAAAATTTATCAAATTCGCCCGATGCTATCATAACGTCAACAAAATAAAAATTATATCACAGCAAGCTATTTCGAACTGCTTTGGCTAATTCTATTTTGTTTAGAATATTAACTCGACAATGATATTTTTTCCATATTATATATTATTTAGATGACAGATTAATATAATAATGAGCTTTATCGAGATACTGGCTCAGAATTCGGAAGATTTTGTTCTAGTTTCAAATGTCACATCGGACGATAGATTTGCTGATTTCATCGATATCATTTGCGTCAAGTTGTTCATCAAGCAGATTCCACAGACCAATATACTTATGACCTGGCAATGTACATCCGCCTTTCGGTTTCGGTAGTTTGCCAATTAATTTATGTATATCTATTCCCGTTCCAATTATTTCTCTATTGTTGCATTTCTGGCAAAATGTAACAATTTTATTTTGCTCTAGACATACATCTCTATCATCTTCGCAGTTGCACGTCATTATTTATTTAGTCGTCTACTAAAATAACGCCCAAGATAACATCTGGGAGGCAACCCGTCCCAGACTTTGCTGCTGGTAAGAACATACTTTTTCTTTCTCCACAGATTGCGCAAATACTTTTCATCATTATTCTATTATTCTTTGTCTTTTCCGTTTTTCGTCCTTATGTTCTGTTTTAGTTTTACACTTGAGATAATATATTGACATTGTTATATTTGAAAGTTTGGATAAAATTAATCGCAATCTCGTCAATAGCGCGAGAGGGGTGTTTATCAAATTGCAAAATAAACTTAAAAAAACCTGGATTTTTGGTCATCAATGAACATCACGCAATAACAATCGCAAGCGGAAGTTCCAACTGGCTGCATCTGGTTAGAAGAATAATTTATTATTATGTATTTACTCATATATCATTTTACTGCATAACTCGGTGGAATTCCGAACGAGTCGAAATAATTGTTAACAAAAGCAGCTACTAAATGTGTACCAGATCCGTCATTAAAATCTTGCTTATAAGAACCTTGCTTATAAGAACCTGGCAATGCTGGAGATTTAAGTTCATCTTTGGAATAAACTCCGCGAAAATATTCAACTTTTTGTAATTTATCAAGTTTATCAAGATCACTTAATGCCTTGCTCCTGGCAGCATTAGTCCACGTCCTCGTCCTAACCAACCCGGCAGTAGACTTCCCGCTAATTCTGCCAGTAATGGGGCTATTGGAAGAAATCCACCTTGTGTCTTTTTTTCGTCGTTCTTTATCGTTTCGTCGTTGTCTTTTTTCCAACAGTTTTTCGTTTAGGCATTATATTTAATCTTTCGACATTTCATTTATTGCACTACCTTTAACTGCATTTTCTGATGCGGCATGTACTGCTCCGGACGCTGATGCTATCCCTAATGCTCCTAACACTGGCAAAATTTTAGGCAGTAGTGGTTTGGTTATTACTGATAGAGCCGGACGGAAGAAACCGCCGTCCAGCGCAATGCGGTGGGACATCGCAGTTATTTATGCCGCGCTTCAGTTTAAAACGAAAGGTTTTTTTGCGATCGCATTTACTCGCTAAAGCAATCGGGTTCATCTTCAATGAAACCGGCCTCCGCGTCGCAACAGCAATTGTTAATTTTTTGACGTGGTCATTGGTTAAATGCATTTCTTTTATGATATATTTTGTCATCTTATATAAAAATCACAGATTAAACTTTAATTGTCAATTTACCTCCAATGGAGTCGATTGTCACAGATCTGTCGTTTAACACTAGTGCATATACGTTTAACGCTGCTGTTACTGGAGCGGCTCTGAGCGTCCAAGTAACGTAAATATCAGCTGTGCTGTCTACAGCTCGCTCGCTATGCTTACTAACATCAAAGTAAAATATCGGATAAAGTGTACGAAATTCTTCTACTGATATATGAGTTCCGTCTCCAGTATCTTGAATTTCTGCATTGAATCCAGCAGGTACATGTAAGGTCTAGTATAGTTTTTATTAGAGTCATCAGCAAAATTGCACTCGATCGCACTTTCTGGATATTATTTTGAATTTATTCTGGCATAAATTCGTCTAGCATCAGGGTTTGCAAATATTCCATTATTTTGTTGTTGGTTTCCCCGTCGAGCTTGTCTCTGGAATACAAAGAATAAATGAGGCGGCAGCTGTAACTCGCCATGTGTAGTGGGTGGTATTCAGAACGGCTGTTTGATATATTTTATGTTGCTGCAAAACGAATTTTGTTCGTGCGTTGTTCCAGCATACTATATGATTCTAATGCGCAAGTTTGTTTATGACAACTTGTACATCAGCCCCACCAAATCTAAACAGGAAATCATTTTGTTCTGTTCGGTCTAAAATAAGCGTATGTTTGACTCCACGAAATAGTTCATCTTAGTCTCGGCAAAAGCCAAATATTGTACTTAGCGGCAGCATCATTGTAATTTGATGTGATACTGCTGAAAGTGCTTTCTCTTAAAAAAAAAACCTTTATTGTAACGTGTATTTCTTACGTCAATTGTATCATTAACTAAGTCTAACACTGTAACGCCGTCTGCAGCTGCTTCTGGTGCTATTATATCAAGATTACAAGCAGCGGTAATAGAAACTCTTACCGCGTCTTGATTAGCGTCTATAGCTGGTGGGGCTATAGGTAGCGCTGCCGCATTAGAAATAAGAAAACTTCTTACAATTGGAAAATCTGCAGAAGCATTAGCTCCATGCATCAAAGTACCCTTGTGAATAAATTCCGTGGATTCTGCTATACTACGTCCAGTATCTTTAAACCACATCATATTAGTTGCAGTTGATTTGGAGTAATCATCGGAAAGCACACTAATATTTAAAGCTGTACTTGCAACTTGCAAGTGATTTGAAATATCTTCGACAGTTTGATTGGCCAGCTGATCTCGAGCACTTTTAAATAAAGACCAACCATTATTTATAAGAGCTACGTCTATTTCAGCTGCAATTTCAACAGGAGGATTAGCTATTGTTATATTTTGACCACGAACTTCTAACATTGCTTTGTGAGGCAGTAGAAATACATTCTCGTCTCGTGTATTGAATGTTCTATCGCCAGCCTTGTTAGGCTCGTTATAATTTTCAATGATATATTCGACATACTCAAATTCCGTTACTGAGTCGTATTTGTCAGAAATTTCTGCAAAATCGAGATAATTTTTCACAGATATTTTCTTATTTATTAGGTTATATAAAATGTTTGCGGCGTTGTAACTTTAGATATTAAATTTTGTATAATCTGTTCGCCCGTCGGTGATAAAAGTTTTTTCGTTGTTGTTATCATCGCTAGTTGGGTTCTTTGGTTGGTGCGATTTCCGAAATAACTTGTTTGATTGACGGTTCGCCTTTTATTTTATCAGATATTTTTATCCTACAGCAGTTCCAGCAGCAGATGCAGCTCCAGTTGAAAAAGCTTTACCCGCGTCAAGTGCAATTGGCGCAACTTTTCGGGCTAATCATTGAATATTTTCAGCAATTTTAGTAAATATATTTCTGAAAAATCCTCGTACTATTTAACTTCGATAAACTTTTTTCTGTTTCATTATATATCTGAGGTTGTATAATTTTGTCGTCAATCACGAATTGATTGTGCCTATGTGTACGTAATAAGTAACAACTTCACTATTCAAATCCAACTGTCTTCCATATTAGTCTGCTAATTGCATATTTACTTCTGTTATTTGATTTTCAACATTTAACGGATAATAAATAATATGACGAGGATTGATTTGCATGAGAGGACCAGGTTGAACTTCCGTTGAAAAGCTATATATAGTTGGCCTTTGCTGCCTTTGGCTGATTATGAACCAGACGCGATCGAGCAATTTACCAATATCGTGTTAACATCAGTTATATTTACTGGAAGTTTGCCGTCAAATACATATTTTTCTTTCAGATGAATTCTTTCTACAGATTTATCAACAGAGTAAACTTCAGCTTCATCAGCAGAGTAAACTTCATGAAGAAAACCTATCAGTGGTGCAATACTTTTTGGTGATGTAAAATCAATTGTTTCATCATGTTTTAACATTATTCTTGCACGCAATGTGTTATAATTTGTGCTCTCTCAAAATCATCTGCACTACCACCGGTATCTTCTATAAGTTCTTTTATCACTTATGTTATGTTGTAGGCTCCTTGCAGAATATTAAATATTCCACCTCATCCAACTTTAATAAATCTAAACTCATCATTTACTCCAGTCTTAACATTCGCCATGGCGTTTCAACAAGTGCATGCAAATAATTAAATTTCGTATTGCTTTTCACGATCTAATTCTAATGGCGGGATATACTTTACTGAAAAGTTCGCGCTATCTTTATCAGATTGGCTGGAGTCGAGTAATAATGTTGCTGACATTTATTATTATATTTTTATAAAATTAAGACGCGGTGCAAAGTATCATATTCATCAGATGATAATACATTTCTCGATCTTAAATTGGCAAGTATATCTATGATTTCATTGTCGATTTGCACCAACATTTCCTGCTTCTTTTGATGATATCAATAGCATTAATATGCCAGTCATTCTAATAACTGATGCGAATATTCTGACGCCTCTTCCCGTTTTTTCTTCTCTATATTCTTCTGCACGTCTTTTAATGAATGAATCAAATTTTCTTTTAAAATTCCACTCCTTACCATAACCTTTTTCTCTACGATGATCCGCTGTTATGAAAGAAGTATAAGCTATAACACCTTGTCAAATTCTATCATGAAGCCGAAGCATATCTTTCTGTTTTATGGCTTTATCTAATTCTTTGTAAGCTTCACTAGCGTCTACTATTTTCTTTTCTAACATAACATTTTGTGCGTCAAATCTTTCTTTTGCCCATGATTTTTTATATTATTAACATCATTTATATAGATTTGTTTTAAAAATTCATGATAGTCATCATCTAATATTAATTCATTTGATATTTTTCTAAAAAAAAACATTCTTTGCTCTCCAACCTCCATGAACCTTACAGCAAGCTCACCAACTCTCTTTTGCTCTTTTTAATATATTTTATTTCTCCAGATAAATTTTTTAAAAGATTTTTAACATCTTGCGATGTTGATGTTGCTAATCTTCGTTCAAGTTCTAGCGGATTATTTATAAACCGATCTATATTAGCTTGCCTCGTAGCAGGATTAGCTATATTCCCTGCAAGTGCTTGAGCTAATCTTTTCTCTTCCGCATTAGATCTCTCAATAATTCTTCCACCAGCCGCCTCTTGTTGTTCTTTAACTAATCTGAGTAAACCTTTCTCTTGTAATTGTTTAGCCTCTTATTCTGAAAATAGTTTAATTTCGGGTTGTTTCCCAAGTAAAGCCTCTGTAACTGGTTTAAAAACTTTAGCTGCTGTTTCTGCTGCAACAACTTAAACGCGTCGTGCTTGCTGTACTAGCTGTTTAAATTTTGCCTGAGATTGCGGAAGTTTTGTTTTAGATCTTCAATATGTTTTCTGTACTTTGCTTGTTTTCCCATTATTTATGTACTATTTTCTATAAAAAGTTATTTTATTATTTTATTACATTTTATTATTATCATTTGTTAACTTTTTAAATAAAAACAAATCGTATCTATATGCCGTTACTTGACGACATGGTTCAATAAATTTATATTTTGTTACGTTCGCTATATTTCTAACAGCAATATTGTCAAGTCCTGGATATAACATAAAACAACCAGTATTTCGCCTAATAAATCTGTCGACATTATAATATCCTTGAGTGAGATAAATAGAATTACATTTCTTATTTCGCGATAGTGAAAAATACGATAAGATTTTATTCATTTCCTCGTTGTTTAGCGGAATATCATCAAAAACAACTATTTTATGTTCGGACGAATCGAGTTGATTAACTGGAACAAATTCTTCTGATTGTTTGATAATAATGATATCCTTGCCAGATTTAAGATCGTCTTGAACTTTGTCATTATAATTGTTAAGTAGCTCGGACTTATCTTTTTGCTGATTAATTGTGCAAGTAAAAACGCGATCGTAGTTAAAATTATCTCCTAAAAGTAAATTCATTAGCAAATTTGTTTTGTCAGATCCAGTTCTACCAACAATAAGATAATGACAATCTGGAAGCTCATTGTTATGTTTATGTTTCACTAACCGCTCTGTATCAAATTATAACATCTAATATTTTGCCATTAATATTATGGTATATTATTTTATCAAGCAGTACATAAATAATGAGTTTTTATTCAAAATTTGGAACATTAGTAGGAGATACAGCGTCTGCTCAGCAAGGTGACTTATCTAAATACGCAACTCTCGATCAGCTCAAAAATGAAATTACTAATTTATTAAATATCACGAGTGTTGATCAAAACGAGGTTGTTATCTTCCAAGATAAAGATAGACGATTAAAAACGTGCAATATACTATCAGATTTACTTGTAAGAATTACCACCGCGGTTGTTAATAATATAGTTACTTTTGCTGACCAAGGTAAAATACAAGATTCGGGCAGATCAGTTAACGAGTATGTTAAGAAAGCTGGTGATGTATTTACTAGCGACATAGTAATGTCAGGAAAAAAATTATATATCTTGGAAACCCAACCGCAGATACAGATGCAACAACGAAAAAATACGTAGATGATCAAGGATCTAAGTACGTGTATGTGCGCGGTGGTATCATGTTTGCATTTCTAAATATGAACAATAATGGTATCAATAATCTCAGAAAACCAGAAACAGATTTCGACGCTGCAACTAAAAAATATGTCGAAATAAGGAAATTCCAAAAACGACTTCGATAACGATACCCAATGATGGAGTTGCCCCATTTAGAACTGAGTTTTCTAATCACCTACAAAGATTTCTAAATTTTCGAAGAAATTTAAACAGAAATAGTAATGAATTTTTGGGAACTCCACTAACTGTTGTTTGGAAACAAGATATTGACGCTCTAATGCAATAATACAGATACTATCATAAAAATCTTTGGTGCGTCAAAAAAATGCTACAAATAATATAACAAAATACTGCGAGTAATATCATATCTACCTCTGCTAATTACCGGCTCTGGTATAATTTTCATTGGCGCATCATTAAATCCGTTCTTGTTAATAATATATGGCGTCGGTGTTTCTTTTGCAGCAGCGTGTATAAAAGTTGAACCTCGACTTTCGACTAAAAGAAATGCATGCAAAACAGCAAGTATAACTTATAAAAAAATTAATTGATCAAATCCGATCTTAATTGCGTGGTACAAAATATGATATGGATGAATTTCGCATTATTGATAAAATGTTAACAGATATTCTGCCAATGAGGGTTAGCAAATACAAAAATGATTATAATAAAAAGTAAATGTTTAATTAACTTTGTATGGCTTTAGTAATATCGTTATCGAATAATATATCAACTATATTATCAATAAATGTCATCACATCATCTGCCCATCGCACTATTCTCATTTCGCTTTTAACTGCGAATAACCACATTGATCCATATTTTGGCGATATATGATAACCCACTTTTTTAATGCAGTAGCTTATTATATTAGGTTTATACCAGTATATGCTGACGCTGCTTTGAACGAATTAATCTTTTACAAAATCTATTTGTTATATATATATTTATATATATATATATATATATATATATATATATATATATATATATATATATATATATATCTATATATATTTGTATATTTATATATATATATATATATAAATATATATATATTTATATAGATATATATATATATAAATATATATATATATATATATATATATATATATATATATATATATATATATATATATATATATATATATATATGATTTTGACCAAATAAGTACTTAGTAGTAATGAGGATAGATGCATCTTAGCTCAGAGACACCTCGGCCCCAAAACATATTTTTGTCAGAAAATGTGTTATCATGTAAAATCATCGTTTTGATCTAACAAAGGCTGCTGACAAAAATGTTAACGTACAACGTTTTGGGGGGCCGCGGGTCTCTGAGAAAGGATTATCAATAGTAGTATAGGAAAATGATGGTTTTGGCCCACCACCACCCTCCCACACCTCCTCCCCCACCCCCGCCAAACCCCTCATTTCCCTATACTACTACTACGTAGACAGATATTTTGTAACCAGACAAAACAACAGGTGTTGGAATGCGATAAGCTCTTTCAACAGAAGTGACGAATTTGTTAGAACAGAACATGTGTGGAATATGATTATTCTAAAGACAGCAAATATGTTTTACCACAAATTTTTTATCAGATAACAGGATGAAAATTAAACTGTGCATTAGAACGTTTCAGTTAACAAGGTGGAAATTAAACTAGCATTAAAATTAAAATGATATTATTTTATATCTCATTACCAATGATTAATGTTTCAACTGTTGATATTAAAAATACTTCACTATCACGACTATAGATACTAAATTTTACTTAACCGCTCACACAGCGATGGGACTCAAACAAATCTTTCATTTCTGGTTTGTTCAGAGGATATTTTTTGTTGATAAAATATACTTTTGACCGATCCAGATCAATTGTGAGTTTAGTATAGTTTTGTTAGCTAATGGGGCTGTGAAAGTATTAAATTCCGCTAGCAACTTTTGATACAATTGTTCGAGATAATTGAAATACACGCTGTTATCAGATCTGATGAGCGAAAGTTTTAACTTGTCACGTGTTCCATTAAAACATATACCTGATGTTTCATTATTAAATTCAACTGTCAATTGTTTACCGTCCATCATTAGATATTTGATGTTACTATTGTAGCTATTTGTCATTGTCAAATTTTCAAACATTATTTTATAAGTTTAGATAAAATTTCAGTTGGAAAAGATAATGTCGAGTATAGATCTATCATCATGACAATACCCAAGGGCAAATGTATCTACCCCATTTTTACAATAGCGTTTGTCATCAAAATTATACAATCCACGTTTGATAATGACATCTGTTTCGAGTTTATGATAATTAGTTCGAATTGCCATAGCTCACATAAAACTAACACCACCATCAAGCGCATACCTGTAGTCATCAAATTTCATAAACTTTTTAACAAAATCACGAGGCAGACCTTTTGCTTTTTTCGGTATTTTATTATTATCTAACAATACGGCATACATTTTGCTGCCTAATCCGATAAAGTGTTTGATAGCGCTTGAGTTCATTTCATCTTTAAACTTACCAATAACCATTTTATTTGTGTCGTCATGAAATTTACTGTCACATGGATAATCGGAAAGATCAAACAGATATTCGATTATTGTACATGTCCTGATAGATGTCCTCACATTCGATTTCATATACGAGCGAATCAGTATCAGTAAACAATAATCTACTAGCCGGCCACTGATTTTTAACAAAAGTGTAATGAAAATCGTACATCAGCCACTTTGATAAATCTAACACTGCAGCTCCAACATAGATCGGCTTGTTTAGTTTTAGATTTGCTTTTCTTCTTTGTATTGCAAAAAGATTTTCATTAAATATTTTCATGCTCACAAAATCATCGTCTGACACAAGTTTTTTTCTGCGATTGACATCATTAACTATTTCAATATTTACACGTTTCCTAATATTCTCCATCGTCTTACCAAAAACGGAATTGTTCATCAGTTTAAAAAAGTTTTTCTCAAACTCTGTTTTCGCTGCAGCTCTTCTTGAAGTGTTTGAATTAATATAACCTCTCATCCACGGCGACTGATTAAATTTTAGTACACGATGAACTTTTCTCAACACAAGACCAGCATCGACTGCTTGTTTTAAAACTTTGTAATGCAAAACGTAATTTTTCTTATCAAGTAAATTTGGTGCTAGTTTCCTGACCATGGAGTGTTGCCATGGTGATGCTAACGCTTGTTGTTCTTTTGATAACAAACTATAATCTATGACCATCGATTCCGCACAGAAAGGGTAATCGTTATGTAATTTGTGTAGCGAATTTGAATAATCAAGATCAACTTCAACGAAATAGGAAACATCTTCGGGTATCTTTTTTTCTGTCTCCGATAGAAATCGATTAGCCGTGATTCAATGAAATCCACCAAGAGGCATTGGTTCTGCCATCGAATACCCGTACAAGTTATTACAATCTAGATAAACTATATACTTCGAAGGAAGGTCAGGGTTATACTTTTTCAAATATTTGTTGTTTGCTTCAGCATACTGTTTTGTTATCACGCTAATACCGCCTCAGATACCTTTTTCAATAAAATTAAACATATCAACATCAGTCAGTAATTCCAACCTTACCTTACTAAACTTTAGCAGAGCATCCCATGACAACCCAGGGGCAGAATAATACCAGCAAGGATCTAGTCCGTAATTATTATAACTCACTTCTCGAAAACTTTCAAAAACATCTGCTAATAATATCACGTCAGTTTTCAAATACAAATCATGATAATCACCAAAAGTCTCACAATCAAACTCTTTCCAGATATCTTGTGCATACCTGTACTCATCGTCAGTTATATTTTCATTTTTAAGTTGTGAGTAAAATTTATCTTTGCCAGGTAAAGATGTTTCATCAAATTTACTCCAGTCGTCCAGGTATTCGTATGGAAAAACTCCTTTTTTAGCTAGTAGATTAAATTTATATCCAAAACAGTCTCTTATGTTATCAAATTTACTACAACCTTTTACTAGCTCATCTAACGAGGCTGCCATAAACTGCAGGCTGTCAATAAAACACAATTTACCTAGCGTAACTGACAAGTACTTTTCAAAATTATTTGGGATGCATTTGATGACCTTATCGAGTTTTAGACGAGATTTTATATCAGGATCACCAAAAGCTTTTACTATAATATGGCTATCATATCCTCGAAAATTGTGAAGAATAACCGGCATAAAATCTGGAGCATGAAATTTTAAATTACACTGATTATGAGCCGCTCCACGATACTGTCCAGTCAAATGACAATGGTCATGTACTTTTTTGTTGTCAGTATCAAAAGCTTTTTCACAAATATGACAAATTTCTGCTTGCTCGTGATCGGATTCTTGTTGAGGTATTAATTTTAACATTGGCGTTACTTTTTTTAAACGATAAGTAATATTATCAACATCATTAATCAATTGTTTGAGAAGGTAGATAGCTGGATTTTTACCACGATATAATTTAATTGGTTTAGATAATCTAGAATCAGTACAACAAACTACCTTATACGCTACTCCACACGGAACATGATTTTAAACTTTTCTTGTACTCGATTGATTAGGATTATTTTCTACGCCAAGTACAGGTTGAAGTAAACACTCAAAATCAGCGTATATAACGAAAGAATTTTTAGTTTGTGATTATGATGGACAAACTGTAACACACTATCTTTTTTAGATGGCATTGTTATTTTTTGCACATCATTACAGTACTGCAAATGCTTTTGTAATGTTTCATTGTTAGCACAACCATGCAAGCAGCGGTAACAAAAGAACGTTTTGTTCCTATTTTTATTGTACTGTTTATCAACTAGTCCGTTAAAGTTTTTAATCCAAACGTAATGATTTTTGTAAAACAGTAAATTTGTAGTCGATTCTGGAGCTTTTTCTGAAATATATCTCGGGTATACATCATCTTTTTCATCTAGTCCGAAAACATTAATTGAAACATTATTTTGCTTTTCAAATTTTGGTATTTGATTTTCTGCCACAGGAAAGTTAATATCTTTCAAATTTAATCTAGACACGTGACTGATATATTTTTCAACGCGATCAGCGTGTTTTTCTGCTGGAAATAGTGCGGAAAGAACAGCCCATTGGAAACACTTGTTATCTACGTTTTTGATGTTTATACAACATCTTTTACTTTTTATTTTTGGTGGCAGGTCGATGTATGAACTACCTCGTAATGCGTTATATTTCATCGTGTGAAACAATATTTCTTTGATCATTTCAAACTTCCAACCCGAACCTAATTGAGTGAATTCCTCTATTTTTTTTCCAGATTTCTCGGTGTATTTCATCAGATAGTGATAACAGATCAGTCCCAAGCAAAACACGTCTTGATTTTGCGTTCATATAAGGTTCTGCAATTTCCTTGTTAGTTAATTCTTTCGTTATAACTAACTTTGAAAATATAACATGATATTGCACAAATAATCTGATAATTTTGTGTTTTTGAGCTCACGTTTTACAGTTGTCTGTAGTAGGTGGTAAAGATTTGCTGCATTAAAATTTACTAAAACAATTTGATTATCAAACTGATAACTATTATCAAAACCTGCAAAAGCAGTCGCTATTTTATTAGGTTCTCCCATAAGGCTTCTCTTAGCTATATCACGCAATTTTAATATTATTATACTATAATGTAATATCTAATTGATCATTTTCTTACACTGCGCATGCGCTAAAAATCAATTAAAGATAAAAAAATCTCCTATAATATAATGACAGCAAATCTAACAAACACATGTGAGCAAGAAGCATATCAAATTCACCCAAAGTATAACTTTATCTCACATTGCGCATGCGCTAAAAATCAATTAAAGATAAAAAATATCACATATAATATAATGACAGTAAATCTGACAAGAGCACGTGAGCAAGAGATTTACCATGTTCACCCAAAGTATAACTGATACGCTGGAAATGTATTAGTTTCGGTTATTAACTTCAAAACTAGAATACCTGTTGGCAAATTAACGTCAGCGGGTTATACGATTAGTGTAAAGGGAGATAATGACGAGAGGATTGCAATGTTTAGAAGAGATTTTATTTACACATTGTTTTGCGATGTTATTCCAGAGGGACAGCGTGTATATCATGTGACCGATAAAGTCACTGATGACAACATTGAAAACTTATCCTTAGTAGATGAGTTTCAGCCACATCCTGTCTTTGATTTATACGAGGCTAACGATCGCGGTATTATTAGAAACAGAAAAACTAAAAAAAGTTCTTGGTACTATGAGTAATATGGGATATATCAGGGTAACTGTTAGAAGAACATTGACAAATCAAGTTCGTTATCTTGGTCATAGGTTTGTTTACGAGGTGTTCAATGGATCTATACCCAATGATCTGGTTATTAATCATATTAATAACGTAAAAACTGATAATCGATTGAAAAATCTGGAGCTAGTGACCCAGCAGGAAAATGTAAGAAAAGGATGAGGTGGTGGTATTAAATTTAGATGTCCAGCAAAACCTGTTATTTCAAAAAACCTTGAGACGGATGAGGAGATCGAATTCAAATCGATTACAGCTGCGGAAAAGCATTATAAGATAAATTCCAGAGCAGTAAAATTTGTAGCTGATGGAGTAATGAAATCAGCTTTTTCAAGAGAATACGATGCTAGGATTGGTTTTAGATATGATATTTGATAGCTCGGTTTTAGTCAAGCAATGATGAGCAAATGCTATGATATCATCGTGATTAAATTTTAGCGTCGTTACTGCACTTTCATTAATTTTATTTTTTTCTGCTTCTGTTTGCAATATTTTATGAGAATCACCTTGCATTACAATAACGTTAACACTCTAACCCAACAAACATTTTCTTACCGCTTCGGCTAGTTCGTTGTAATTTAATATATTAACTTTTTGGTGATATTTTATCTCATCAGTCATCTTATAACAATAATTTAGATAAAAATATATTATAATAATGGACTTGATGAAAAGACTCGCTGAACTCTACAAACAAGATACTAGAGACAAAGTCGCCAGCGATAAGGTCGTCAGTGATGAGCTCACATTTTCCAAAGATTTCATAGACAAATCTATTGGTTATAATGAAGATGATATTTTATATAACAGCGAATCTGATGATGATGGTGAAATAGTCACTGTTGCTGACAGATCAAATTACAGCAGACCAACAACTAAACGATATAATGTCAAGTATCACATTGCAAAAAATATAATGAAATTTAATTTTACCGTTGCCGAACAACAACTGTTTTGGCAGCTAATCAAACCTTTCTTAAACATCAGAATTCCAGGCCGACAGAAAAATATCAAATTCGATTTCATATTTGTCAAGATTTTTAATCTAATGACGATCTCTGACGATCGTAAGCAGTATCTAATATCGTTATGTAAACCAGTAAAATGTAAATCTGTCAAACAAAAGTATGAGAAAATTTATAATAACATTATATCATAATCTGCTTAGTTGGGATCCAACTGTTAAATTTATCGCTATACCCACGCCATTTGACTAAACATTTATCTCCTTTTTTTCTAATCACTCTCTCGATAACAAAAACATCCTGCTCAGTTTTCTGTAGTTCTTGTTTATAAAATCTACCTACGATCGGTTCCCCTGCCAGATCTTTTAAAACGTACGTTACAGGTATTGTGAAAAGTACCTTATCAACTACACATACTTCTTCGCTCCAGTTTGGAGTAAATCCTTTTGCAAATACCTTTTTTGTCAAAGAAATTCTAACTTTATCACAAACCTTAAATTTTTGTCTGCGGTACATGTTTTCATTTGCTAATATTGGATTTTTAATAGCTTTTTTAGGTGTCATTTTGATGGTTCGATGTTTCGTGTTATTATATTCACCTACGATTTGAGAAAGGTCATCGATGTACCTGTTGGTGTTTTTAGCTGTCATATGTCTGTGTAATTTCTCGTTTAGCGTGCGATTAAATCTCTCAACAACAACGCTTTTACCTTCGTTTCCTGTAACATATTTTTTATATTATTTTGTTCTAGAAACTGTTCAAACTTTTTGTTAAAGAACTCGGATCCGTGATCAGTCCAGATTTTGTTTGGTGTTCTTTCTGTACTCGTTATTATTTGTTTTAGCGCATCAGTCATTGAAGTTCCTGTCTTATCCGAAACAGGTACACTGAAAGCGTATTTGCTAAAAACATCTATAACATTAAACAAATACCTTTATGGAGCACCATCAGCGCCAACGTTAAACTGAGCTAGATTGGATACATCCACCAAATCTATTGCCCAGATATCATCTACACCATTAGCGACAACTTTACGTCGTGGGAACTTTTTTTTAGGTCTGTGCAGCTCGACTGCAAGATCATCGTATACTTTTTACCGAGTCCGAGTTTATATTTTGCTCCTATCATTCCCTGAACAAATTTTCTATCAAAACGTTCTCGTAGATTTGTTGGCTCCATATCACGTAATTCGTCTAACATCCCTTTATCACAATCTGCTTTCGAGTTTTCATGATCACGATAACAGATATCATGACGCATCGCTATTGCATCCACTTGATTTTAAGGCTATTGACCTGGCAAAGGATAGTCGTTTTCATCTAGTTGTTGATCTAGCGGATTGTAAGGTCCTGTATACCGATGACGTGGCAATGTCCAACCGCCTTTTGGTTTTGGTAATTTTCCAATAATTTTATGTATATCTATATCTGACCCTATTATTTCTCTGTTGTTACAACATTGACAGTATGCGACAATTTTATTTTGCTCAAGACACAAATCTCTGTCAGAATCACAGTTGCATATCATTCAATATTTTTAGTCGTCGATTAAAAAAATATCAGGATAACCAGATCCTAGCGATATCTCTGAGGATACTGTCGCTGGGGACGTTTTCTTTAAAAACATAGTTTTTCTTTTTCCGCAGACTGCACAAACACTTTTTAATATTATCCTGTTGTTTTTTTCTGTTGTTTCATTAATATTTTCTGTTTTAGTTCTACACATGAGACATTATGTTGACATTTTTATATTTTTAAGTTTAGATAAAAATTTATTGCGATCTCTTCATTAGCGTGAGAAGGATGCTTGTCAAACTGTAAAATAAATTTTAAAAAATTAAGATTTCTGCCCATCTGTCGGATAAACATAATACAATAATATCCGCAAGCAGACTACAATAATATCCGCAAGCAGACGTTCCAACAGGTTGGAGTTGATTTGACGAAAAATATATCTTTTTAAATTTTTTCTTCATATACTTTTTTATTATATCGCTTGGAGGAAGTCCAAACGAGTCAAAATAATTATTATTATAAACTGCTACCCAATGCGTGCCGGATCCGTCATTAAAATCTTCTATATTAATAACACACGAACTTACAGCTGATGGTGATTTTATTGCAGCGAGCTCATCTTTAGAATAAACTCCGTGAAATCCAGGAACCGCTTTTAACTTATCAATGATATCAAAATTACTCAACGGGGTGGTCGAGTTCCCGGTAATGTTAGACCACGTCCTATTCCTAAAAGATTTGGCAGCAGACTTCCCGCTAGTCCTGCCAAAAGTGGAGCGAACGTAATAATTCCTCCTTGTTTTGGTTGATTGCATATGCATTTGCATTTTGGTGTTGGCGATTTTGTTTTTGTTGTTTTCTTTTTTTTTGTTGTTCGCGATTACTTTTTCTTTTGTGGCATTATAATATATCATTTACAAAAAATTTACAATTTTTTTATTCCACTTCCACGAATGATACCATTACCTTCGACTGCTTTCTTCGTTGCGACAGATATTGCTCCAGACGCTGCTGCTAGTCCTAATGTGCCTAAGACTGGTAAAATTTTAGGTATTATTGTACTAGTTAATACTGATAATGCTGGACCAAGAAAACCACCTTCTTTTGCCAGCGCTGTCATTTGTGCAGCACTCAAATTTAAAACAAAAGTTTTTTTACGATCATACTTTTTTACGTGATTTTTTTGTTAGCATTAATTTTGTTAAAAAACACTATCAGAAATGTTAGGATTGATTTTTAATGATACCTGTTCTCGCTTTGCAATAGCAGCTACTAATTTTTTAACTTGGCCATCGTTTAAATATACTTCTTTTACAATATATTTTGCCATTTTATATAACAACTGTACATTAAACTTGAACTGTTATTTTACCTCCAATAGAATCTACTGTGATAAATCTATCACTAATCACTAATGCGTATACGTATAACGGCGCCAATGGAACCGCCCCAAGTGTCCAGGTAATTTCAATATCCGCTGTGCTGTCTACAATTCGCTCGTTATATTTACTAACATCAAAATGAAATATAGGATAAAGCGTACGAAATTCCTCTGCTGATATTTGAGTTCCATCATCAACATCTTGATATTTTTGTATTGCGTCAAGCAGGTACATGTACGGTCGAGAAATATTTTTATTAACATCATCAGCCAAATTGCACTCGATAGCTCGTTCTGGATATTGCTTTGAATTTAATCTAGCGTATATTCGTCTGACATCAGAGTGATCAAATATTGCATTATTTTGTTGTTGGTTACCTCGTCGGGCTAGCTGATGAAATACGACAAAGATATTTCTCGGCAGTTGTTCGCTTAATGTTGTTGTGACCCTCCATGTGTAGTCAGTAGTATTTGGAACCGCTGTCTGATATATCTTATGCTGCTTAAAATAAATTATATTTGTATGCTTATCAAGCATGTTATTTAGTTCTGTCATTTTAGTGATCGACGGTGTTATATGTGGCATCCACAAAGCAAGTTTGTTTATGATAAACTGTACATCAACCCCTCCAGATCTAAACAAGCAATCGTTTTGGTCTGCTCGATCTAAAATATGAGTATGTTTTACTCCGCGAAATACTTTATCATGATCGCGACAAAAGCCGAAAATCATTCTTAGTGGAAGCATCATTGTAATTTGACGTGATCCTGCTGCAAGATTTCTTCGCCTGGCAAAACCATCGTTATAGAGTTGATTTCTCACGTCAAGTGTGTTAAGAAGCAAATTTAACATCGCAGTACCGTTTGCATCTGCAGCTGGTGGTGTTATACTTAGATTAGTAAAAGCTGCCGTAAGGGAAACTCTTGTAGCATCTGCATTAGCAGCTGCACCTGGTGCGGCAATACCTACCGCGTCTGCATTAGCAATAAGAAAATTTCTTACAATTACAACATTTGCTTCAGCATCAGCTCCGTGTACTATAACACCTCTCTTTAAAAATTCAGTTGATTCAGCTATACCCTGTCCAGAACCTTTAAACCACATCATGTTAGTTGCAGTTGATCTTGAGTAATCGTCGGAAAACGAAATGATATTTAAAATTGTACTTGCAACTTGTAGATGACTTGAAATATCTTCTATAGTTTGATTGGCCAGTTGATATCTAGCACTTTTGAATAAACACCAGCCGTTATTTATAAGAGCTACTTCTGCTCCAACTGCAATTGCAGCAGGTGGATTGGCTACTGTCAAATTCTGACCACGAACTTCTAACATAGCCTTATGTGGCAGTAGAAATACATCTTCATCTCTGGTGTTAAAGGTTCTAATACCAGCTTTATTTGGTTCGTTAGAATTTTCATCAAGATACTCAACAAACTCGAATTCTGTCACATCATTGTCGATGTCATAAGTTTCTGTTAACTCGAGATAATTTTTAACAGACATTTTATTTTATTAGATCATATAAAATTTTATTGCGGCATTGTTACTTTAGATATTAATTTTTGTATGATCTGCTCTCCCTTTGGTGATAATAATTTTTTTGTTGTTGTTATCATAGCTTTTTGAGTATCTTTTGTTGGAGCGATTTCTGAGATAGCTTGTTTTATTTCAGATGCAGTCGGTGGATCACCTTTTATTTTATTAGCTATTTTTTGTCCCACCGCAGTCCCAGCGTCAGATGCAGCCCCAGTTGCAAAAGCTTTACCAGCGTCAATAGCAATTGGTGCAACTTTACGTGCTATACCCTGGATATTTTCAATAACTTTAGTAAAAATATTTCCAAAAAATCCTCCTACTATTTTTCTTCGATAAACTTTTTTTCTTTGTTTCATTATATTTGATGTTGCATAATTTTTACTTTTGCTCACGTAGATGTAAGTAATAAGTTACAACTTCATTATTCAATTCCAACTGTTTTCCTGACTGATCTGTCAACTGCATTATTATACTTGATATTTGATTTTCAACATTTAAAGGATAATAGATAATATCTCGTGGAGTTATTTCCATGAGAGAACCTGGCGGAACTTCAGGTGAGAAACTGTAAATCTTTTGACCTTTGCTACCTTTTGATGTATAAGAGCCAGAAGCAATAGAGCAGTTTACTAATATTGTATTTACTTCTGTTATATTTACTGGCAGTTCACTGTCATATGTAATAGGCTGATCAAGTGCAGTGTAAGTTTTTTCAGTAAATCCTAACAGTTGTGCAATACTTCTTTCTCTAGGTTCAAGACTGATTACTACATTTTTCAAAGTTATCCTAGTTCGCAATGTGTTATAAGTTGCTGCCAATTCAAAATTATCAGCCACACCGTCAGCTTTTGTGATGAACTTTTTGATTTTCTTGTTTAGATCAGTAATATTATAAGCTCCTTGCGGAATTTTTATTTTTTTTTGTTGTAGATATTGGATATGTTGTAATCATAGTAAAATACATTTCATCGTTAACATCATTTTTCACGTTAGGTATAGCATTCCAGCAAGTACAAGAAATTAATCCAATTTCATATTTTTATAGGATCTAGTTGGATAGGTGGAAAATAATTTACTGAAAAATTTGCGCTATCTATCGCAGACTCACTAGATTTAGTAATAATTTTTGCATTCCTTTAATATTATATCATTTTACAAAATTAAGTCGCCGCGATTAAGTCGCGGTGTAAAGTTTCATATTCGTCAGATGTTAATAATTCACTCGATCTTAGATGATTAAGTATGTCAGTGATTTCATTATCAAGTTCAACACTAACATTCCCAGCTTCCTTTGATGATATTAATAACATTAATCTACCTATCATTTCAGTAGTTGATGTAAATATTTTTACACCAGTTCCTGTTCTTGCTTCTCTACTTTTCTTTACACGAGTTTTATCAAAAGTAAAAAATTTCCTTTTAAAACTCCACCCTTTACCACAAGGTTTTAATCTACTATTTTCTGCTGTATTTTTAAACGTGAGAGCAATAACACCGTTTCTCATTCTTTCATAAAGTGGAATCATATTATCAATCTCTGTAACCGTGTTGAATTCATCTTAAGCAGCAGCTCCGTCTTTAAATATTACATCTAATCAATCGAGTAATGTTTGATATTCTACATCAGTCCACTTGCTTATATCATCAATACCCCTTATATGTTCATTCTCTAAAAAATCATCATATTCAATACCTTTTATCTCATCATTTGCTCTTTTTGTAAAATAAAATCTTTAATCTCCAACTTCCATAAACTTTACAGTAAGCTCACCAACTCTTTGTTGCTCCTCTTTGATATCTTTTATATCTCCTGATAAATTTTTTTATAATATTTGTTATTCCTTGCGTTGTTAACTCTGCTAATCTTCGCTCAAGTTCCAGCGGATTGTTTATCAATCGATCTGTTTCAGCTTGTCTAGCCGCAGGATCAGCTATATTTGCTGTAAATGCCTCAATTAGTTTTCTTTTTTCTTCATCAGATCTAGTAAAAGGTTTTGCAGCAGCTGCTTCCTGTTTTTCTTTAACAATTCCAACCAAGCCTTTTTCCTGCAGTTGTTTAAGTCCTTCTTCTGACAGTTGTTTAGTTTCAGGTTGTTTACCTAATAGTGCTTCAGTAACCGGCTTGAAAATTGTAGCTGTTGCTTCTGTAGCGGTTACTTGCCCACGTCGTGCTTGTTGTACTTTTTGCTTAAGCGATGTCTGAGATTGAGCAAGTATTTTTTAGATCTTCTATGTGTTGTCTGTATCTTGCTCGTTTATCCATTATTATTATTATATATTTTATAAAATTGAAACCCTTACTGTTAGTATTTGTCAATAAAACAGCGAAACATTTTAGTTTGATCTTTTTTAAGTTTATCAAATAAGAAAAAGTTGTATTTATCTTTTGTAGCATTATGGTAAAGTTCAATAAACTTATCTTATGTCACGTCACCGCATTGTTCGCTTGCAATATTTCTAACGTCAACATTGTCCAGTCCTGGAAATAATATAAAACAACGCGTATTTCGCCGAATAAATCTGTCAACATTATAAAATCCTTGAGCGAGATAAACAGAATTACATTGTTTGTTACGTGACAGTGAGAAATACGATCTTATTTTGTTCATCTCCATGTTATTTAGCGGAATATCGTCAAAAACTACTATTTTATGTTCATCTGCATCAAGTTGATTAACTGGAATCAGATCTTCTGGCTGCCTAATTATAAAAATTCTTCACCAGCCTTAAGTTCATCACGACGTTTGTCATTATAATCGCTTAATAACTCATACTTATCTTGCAGTGGATTGATTGTGTAAATATAGACTCTATCGTAGTTAAAATTATCACCAAGAAGCAAGTTCATAAGCAAATTTGTTTTTCCTGATCCAGTTCGCCCAACAATAAGATAATGACAATCAGGAAGTTCTTTGTTATGTTTGTGTTTCACCAGCTTTACTGTATCAAAGTTTAATATCGACGATTTTGGCATTTTGTATAATATTAAACTAATGTTGATAATTTTATCTAAGACAGTAAATAATGAGTTACTATACAAAATTTGATACACAATCAGGAGATTTATCCACAAAAGTTTACCAAGGTGACTTATCCAAATATGCAACTCTTGATCAGCTCAAAAATGAAAACAATAATTTACTGAATCTTACCAGTGTAGAACCAGATGAAGTCGTCATTTTCCAGAACAAAGAAGGACGATTAAAAACGAGTGATGTAAAATTGCCAGATGTACTTGTACGAATTCCTAATGCGGTTGCTGATAATATCATGACTTTTAACAATCAAGGTAAGATACAAGATTCTGGTAGGTCAGTAAATGATTTTGTTAAAAACGCTGGTGATTTATTTAATGGGAATATTTTTATGAACCAGAACAAGATTACAGATCTTGGATATCCAACTACAGATGGAGACGCTGTAACTAAGAAATATGTCGATGATCAGGACGTTCCAATCAGTAATGAAATAACAGCGCTCAAAAATGAATTTACCGGTCACGTAAAAACGTTTTTAAATTTTCGTAGAAACATAAACACGCTTAAAGATGATTTTTTGGGAAATCCATCAATTGTTAACATTACACTCGCTAATATTAACACAAAACTCAATGATATTAACACAAAACGCAATGATATTATTAGTGGAATTCCTAATATTGTTGAGAAAACGAGTATGGTTAAAATTCCTCACGAACAGATTAAAAATATTATGTATACTGTTGATACTGGTTATACTGGGTGAACACCAAAAAATAGTTCTATCAAATATATTGCAGAAGTTACCGGTGTGTATAGATTGTCATTGTTTAGCAGTGCAAAGTTTAGAATATCTACCAAATATCTATTTCGTCATCCAAATGATGACTCATCTGGAGTATTATCTGTAATAATAAACAAAAATTCTGAAGAAGAATTTGTACTTGAACCAGTTGATAAAACTTTAAAATTAGCAATTTTTATCTGGTGTTTGGAATTTATAGCTGAACAACCAGCTTTTATTATGGATTAACCAAACATAGGACTATGAGAACTAATATTAAAATGAAAAGAAGTATAGTTGATTTCAATCATATTTTTAAAGATATTCCAAAACAAGATTTAGACGCATTAATACAATATTATAAATATTATCATAAAAAACTTTGGTGCGTGAAAAAATGTTACAAATACTACAACAAGATCCTTCGAGTAATATCTTATCTACCCTTGTTAATGACCAGTTCTGGTATAATTTCAAGTGGGGTATCATAAAATCCTTTTTTGCTAATCATATCCGCTATTGGTGTTTCACTTACAGCGGCGGGTAAAAAAGTAGAACCAAGACTTTTGATAAAGAAGCACGGTTATTTAACATCAATTAAAACTTACAAGAAACTACTTGATCAGATCCGGTCTTACCTACGAGGAGTTAAATATAATATGGATGATTTATTACGTGAATTTCGTATTATTGACAATATATTAACAGATATTCTACCAATGAGGGTTAGCAAGTATGAAAAAAAAAATATCACAAAAAATATGAGTAACATAAAATTTTATCTAAACTTAAGATATAATATAACTAAAATAATATCATTTTCAAACTAATGCTAGTTTAATTTCCGCCTTGTTAACTGAAACGTTCTAATGCACAGTTTAATTTTCATCCTGTTATCTGATAAACAATTTGTGGTAAAACCTATTTGCTGTCTTTAGAATAATCATATTCCACGCATGCGCTGTTCTAACAAATTCGTCACTTCTGTTGACAGAGCTTATCGCATTCCAACACCTGTTGTTTTGTCTGGTTACAAAATACCTGTCTACGTAGTAGTAGTATAGGGAAATGAGGGGTTTGGCGGGGGTGGGGGAGGAGGTGTGGGAGGGGGGTGGGCCAAAACCCTCATTTTCCTATGAGGTGGGGGATAATTTAGGACTATAATTTATACTTGTTTGGAGGGTAAAAAAAGTGAGCTAAAACCCTCATTTAATTTATACTTGTTTGGAGGGTAAAAAATTAAAGTTGGCTAAAATCCTCATTTCCCTATTTTGGAAAAAGGGGTGGGTGATAATTTAGGACTATAATTTATACTTGTTTGGAGGGCAAAAAAATAAAGTGGGCTAAAACCCTCATTTCCCTATGAGGTGGGGGATAATTTAGGACTATAATTTATACTTGTTTGGAGGGTAAAAAAAAGTGAGCTAAAACCCTCATTTAATTTATACTTGTTTGGAGGGTAAAAATATAAAGTGGGCTAAAACTCATTTCCCTATACTACTTCAATTCTTCATTACTACTGACATTAGCTACAGGAGGGTAAATGTAGTCAGTCAAAATACAGACATATTATTCCGAGTTTTCGTTTGTTACATGAATTATGTATGTTTCATTAATTATTGTCAGATAAAGAGGACCTAACTAGCCTGTACTTAAATCTGCTGACAAATATTGCTGCATTCAAAAGGAATTCACACATTGCTACACAGGGCAATACAATCTTATGATTACCAGGTATTATTTTAGAAACGTTCGACGTGAAGTGACACTGTAAGGACAGTGCGATATTACGTGACACTCTGTATGGGCAGTGCGACCTGAAGTGACACTGTATGGACAGTGCGACTGCTAACATGTCCTATTGAAAATTGGTTCATCTTGATTACATATTCCTTTTTGGTATGTTATCTCCGATATTAAGGATCTTGCAAATGTCGATGAAATTGTTAAATGTCGTTGCAACAAACAACGACTTAATTATAAACATTACACAAAAATTTACATCTTTTATTGCTTTGACAACAATAGAACTTTCAATCATCCTCGCCCTATACCAATCCATCTTTCGTGTCTATATAATGCTGTGTTTGTCAGTATTTTATTTTACTCTCTCTGTATATCAAAGACTTGAGATGACAAGAAATGCAATGCTTCATTCAGATCAATAGACTTGACAATGTTAAAATCAATGAGGCCTCATTTCACCAGCACAGTCTGTACACACGTACTCTAATTTCGTACCTGATGAGATCTTGACACACAGGTCTCAGCGCATTAACTCTTTAAGTATACTCAAGGCTCAGTTCCATAATTACTAGGATTTTAGCACATTCCAGTAAATGCTCACGGCATTTTTGGTCTAAAGAGAGTTAACATTTATCCTGTTAGAAAGATCACAATTAGAAAATTTGAGAAAATCTTGAAGGAATGATTTATATAATTTAATTTAATTTTCCCAGAACGCATGTACATAATATTTATTGCGAATAATATTAGATATCAGCATATATGTATTCCTACACCACTGTAACAAGATAACCGGATTAACAACAACACATTTGATAATAATGCAAATACAATATTTAATGATGTATGGTTTAAATAAGGAACGAAATATGAATGATACGTGCGTGAATATTGAACGAATTTTAACACGAACTTACTAACGCAACAAATACAAATAATGATCTTATTATATACAGTACAAGGAAACAAATGTAAATTATTCACGGTATATCACAAAATAAAAAATTGAGTTTAACAATAGCAAAACAAATGAGGTATTTACTCAGAATATTGAACTGATATTTTACTCAATTAGAAAAGTGATACTAAGCAGATATCACAAGATATCACTTCACTTCCTAAACAATTA
>JAEAOA010001615.1:197500-206868 GCA_016746295.1 Potamilus streckersoni
AATCCGCCATGTCTCACTCAGGAAAAAACTCACTGTCTTTTTGGGAATTGAACACAGTACCCGACGATTGTTGACAAACGTGCGTGAGCGCTTGTCCTGTATTTTTCATTATGAGTGCTACACAACCTGTTATTTCATACCTTTATTACATGCATACCCATACCTTCAATGATAGGTGTCAGATATTTGTTGCACTTTTAGTAACAATAATTTGATTATTTTGCATAGATCGATGACTATAGGAGTGAATATAATAGATATACCAAAATTCTCAGTTTTTTCTGTTTAGTACAAAAGTGTTATTTCTTCAGAAGCAGGTTATGAATTGCTTAATACATCTTTAAACAAGAGCTGTCATTGTCGTAATAAATTACACCGTATATCTATACAAGTTGGTTTTATATTAATATTGACGGGTCTGCCAGTAGTATCTAGTAACCGATGCACTGGTTGTGTGTGTTAGTGTGTGTGTGGGTGTGTGTTACAATCCATTTTCAGTAATTGACATGGATATTTGTGTTTATTTCGATGTATGTCGTTAAATGAGTTTACGTTGCCAGAATTATCCTAATGAATGTTTTGTTTGGTTATTATCTATGTTTAACTCCATATGACTTTCCTGTCATGGGCACGTCATGGGAACGATGATATGGCGGCTCTAAGGAGATTGTGTGCGATGCGAGGACAATATCAAGGGTAAAGAAGAATCCTTTATTTTATGACATTAACACTATTGGCAAGCTCCAATTATCATAATACTCAAAGCCTTACAAAATGTGTCTTTATTCCATACTGCAAAATTAACTTCGGCATAGGCTAAATCTAACGTGTACTTCATGGTTATGCCTTTTATGCAGATATCTTTTCATTGAAAATAAAATATACTGTTTATAAAAAAACTGCGTACTAAGATATGCAAATGTCAACCAATCTTTCGATCAAGTTTGAACAGTCTTAATATATAAAGGATAAAAAACGACTGTCGGAAAATTAAATTTCATATTTAATTATCAGTGTCTTTGAAATAAGCTGTTTACGCTTATCTATATTAGATGGTGTTTCATTTTTTCAGTCTCGTCAGCATATCTAAATGTTTTGTGGAGAGACCATTGAACTATTGCCAATAAAGGTATTACTCTGCTTTAACAAAAGCCGTAAGCAGTTTGTTCAGAAGAAAATGATTGTGCCATGCCATTACCCAATATGATTTTAATAAATTAGACTAATGGCTTGGATGCCAAAACTGCTACGTGGCTGCCACATAACTAGACATCGATTATATAACCTAAACTTCAACGAAACATATATAGGGTAAAATACTAACGGCTAAGTCAACATTTCGATAAGTGCCAGACCGAAATTGAGAAAACAATGAAGAATAAATCATTCCTTGTTGCTATTCTCGGACTCTCTGCATATTTTCTAAAAGGTAACTATATATATATATATATATATATATATATATATATATATATATATATATATATATATATATATATATATATATATATATATATATATATATATATATATATATACATTCATATATATATATATATATATATATATATATATATATATATATATATATATATATATATATATATATATATATATATATATATATATATATATATATTTACATATATCTACACATATATATGTATATGTGTATATATATATACATATATATATATATACATATATAGATATATACACATATATATACATACATATATACACATATATACATATACATACATATATACACATATACATACATACACATATATACATATATATATGTGTATATATGTATATATGTGTATGTATATATATGTGTATATATATATATGTATATATATATATATATATATATATATATATATATATATATATTTGTATGTAAAGAAGGTATATTTTAAACTTAAAGCTGACACATTTTGTGTACGTTCAATGGCCCTTTGAAATATTTATTATGAAGTTACAAGAGCAAGTTAAAATTCATATACCAGCTGTACCTTGATCTGTAAATGATTATATTACTGAGTTTTAAACGCTGACAGTTACATATATTTTTAAAAGTACTACAAACAGACAAAATAAATTTATATTGTTCGTACAAGCTGACGTGATTACTTTTTTTGTGGAAATATTCAATCACAATTATTTACATTTTTAATGTATCTGTACAATTTTTAAATATGAAGAGTATTTTACTGTTGGATACGTGTTTTTCATTTATTGAGAGATACTTTAATAAACTATGTTTTTGGCAATCTAATGCACTGTAGCTTCAAACATGAAAATACAACGCAATTCTTCTTTATCGACATCAATATCCTTGACAGATGTACATATTTCTTATAATATGTATTCTGTTTTATTCCACTCATGGGGTTTTGTTTCTCTTTCCAAGACCTTAGATCGTAGATTTTGTCTATGCAATGTTTGATTAATATATGGGAGAAAATATAAAATTTCGCATCCATATAAATACAAACATAAACAATAGTATATGTTAACGAAACTTTGTTGAATGTTCACTAACAAAAGCGATGCGCATCTTGATTGTAAAATGGGACAAATTATATGTTTATTCATTTATTTGAATAAAGCGTATTAACAAACGTTTCTTTCCGTGTTAAGTTTCGATTCTGAACATTTGTCTTATCGGCATCTTGGCAGCAACAACCGATGCGGAAACGGTCTGGTTGAAAGATGTGACCACAAAATTCCAGACAGACAAACGGACAGTGAGTGACACCGACCTCCCTGAAAAGTTGTCCTTTCATCTCAAGCGCAAATCACATGACCTGACCTTTAACTTGAAGAGGAATCATCAGATTAATCCAAACGCTGACATCTTTGTTGTGCGAAAATTGAATGACGGTCAATCCGTTCTGGAAAAGACGCAGAATTTGGAAAACGAGGTAAGAGTTATGATAATTACAATAACAACATCAGTGATTGTTCCTACAGAGGTTGAAAAATGACAATAACGCTAAACCAGTCTTTAACTGAGTATATTTCCATACGGTTAAGAACCGGTAATAAACCACATAATAAAATCATGAGGTTAGCTCAGTTTTGTTATCGTATTGTTGACTTATTTTGTCACGATTATGTTTACTTGCAAAGAGACTCAATTGTTGTCCTTCACCTTACATGCTGCTATCGATTAGCTAAAGATTTTATCCAAACCAACTTAGTTTTATTACCTAATTTCAAGTATATTTATTTTCTTTCTCCTAATTATAATATTTACTCTACGATCGTATGTATAAATTAATATATAGAGTTTCCTTTCTCAAGTCAATTATATTTCAATCCTGATTATAGAGATTAAAATCCACTCTTGACAATAATGGATTTATACACGCAGGTAGATTTGATTTATGGGCTATGATACAATGAGAGACCCCGTGGGGATTGAATACTGGACGAGTATAATATATATCCTTGCCGGGCCTGATTAGACTTAGAAAAGTCAACGTGGTAACTACTGTTGATTATATCACATACTAGATTCAGATTCAGTGTGATGGTGGATGTTATATTAACAATATTAGGTGAAATATGATGACCACTTTCCATATGGTTCATTATTATATCTGGGAACTGTTTGGGATGGTATTAATTTTTTTCCATGAATCACATATTCTTTTAAAGTGTTAATTAATAAGATCATTAACTGATTTCTTCAACTCTTCGGAGTTAAATCCAGGTATTATAAATGTTGATAGTTGTTCTCTTGTAACTCCAAAATGTTTCAGAAACACTGTCGTGAAAAGATTATTTGCTCCAACTCGCTGAATTGGATCGTCTTCATTAACTATATACGCTCTATAGATTCTATCTGCTGGGTTTACTAATCTTTTTTCTCTGTTAACAATTATATCATTGATGAACTCTAGGTCTGAAGCAACTTGATTCAAATGTATTGTTTCAATTATTTGATGTTTTTAAATCATCGTTGTAAGAAAAAATAATGCTTGAAAATATTTGTTATAGATATTTAAGACACTCGTGTTCAGACGTAATTGTATTAGCATATTAATTTATTTCATCAACATCAAGTACTATTAGTTTACCTTAATTACCATCAGTTACTTTTGTAAAATAGGCTTCTGTTCTATCTATATGATGTATAACTCCCATCACCAAAATGTCTTTGCTATGGATACGTATTTGTTTCTGATCGATATTCTGAAAGTTGTATAAATTTATTAACATCCATGATAAAGTCAGATCTCTGTGGTTCTATTGGAACCTGATAAACCAGTGCAACCTTTGGCCATCCTAACACTGATCTAATCGAACAATGGTAAATATCTACAGCATAATCACGATAATTTATTTCAATCACCGACGGTAATGTTGGTTCGTAAACAGTAATTGCTATTTTGGATTCTTTACCAGTAACAGATTTAATTCTGCGCTGGAATTCCTCATTTATTTGCTCTATGTGATAACTGCCAGTTGGAATACTAACTACTTGCTAATCGGGAGTTCCATCAGATTTATTCTTATTTGCGAATACTAGTGAATTATTTGGCAGTAGTCCACCAAATGGTTTTGATCTGATATTAGGGGAGCTATAATAAACACGTAACTGAGCTAATGATATCTCTTTTACTGGAAAATGGTTGGAAAGTTAACGCTGAATTCAGATTTGGTCTAACTTATTGATATCATAGGAGGTTTTGAAGGATTTATGTTAGTGACGCTCTGCTGTAATAACTCTCTCGACTCAATATCCGAACGATGTTCAGACGCTGACATTATTGTTTATAATCATTGTTTAATTATCCATTTATTTTACTTTGGTTATTGTCAACAGAATCACTAATGATTGTGAATGATTCATCGTAGGTTTTAGTTATCGTTGCGAACTCCTCGTCAGATATTTTGCAATCGCTGATATACGTTTAAATATACCCATATAGTTTAGAGTATGTTGCTGTTGCTGTATGCAATTTTATCATATACTCACGCAATTTATTATACCTACATGTAGCTATGTTTTTAACAATAATACTAAGAATGCCTGCTATAGTCGTTGTAGTATAAACAATAATAATCATTGTATGTGCTGAAGCTGTCATTGTTAATGTCGATAATATCAATCCGGATCCAGCAACAATAGCAGAAACTGAGTACACAACTATATCAATGACAATCATACGTTTACGATATTTTATTACTTTTACTGTAAAATGGTCGATGGTATTTTTTAGTTTGGCCAGACATTCACATGCTTCATTATATTTGTGACGTTGAACGTTGATAGATGACGTAGTAATCTGATTCATTCATCGGCAGGGCTCCATATTGTATCATCGTCTATAGCCATTCATACTAGCACACTTGTATGTTTGGCTCCGAAAATGACTTTTCTGACTTTTCTACAGAATCCAAAAAATATGTGAGAGTGGAATTGCACACGAAAACACTCTTCTATTTCCGTTTAACAACGCTTGACATTATCTAAATCCTAAGGTGAAATCTTGATCTATATTAATGGTCATACTTTGTACTCCGCATTGGCGTTTCTAGAAAAATTTCTTGGTTGTCCTTTTTCATATAGTTGATATTCTGGAGACTTAGAAGTATCTTTTACAAACATCATTGATAGACTAGCTGATCTTGAATAATCATCACTGTATCTTGCAAGACCAAGTATGGTTGTAGCAACGTCAACATCTTTCTGAATTGATTCAATATTTTTACGTCAATCATGTACGTAGCGCTATCAAATAACGCAATAATACCATTATTAACAATACTAACGCTTACATTAGCATCATATTCAGTATTATCTGCTTTTAATATTTCACCCTCTATTTCAATAAATGCTTCAGAGGGTAAGAAATATCTACTTGTATCATGAACCTGAAGTTCGATTCTTCCACGCTGATCTGGAATTCGTGCGTCATAAGAATAATCCTGATAATCACGTATAGACTCCTCTTTGAGAACTGGTGCGTACATGTGGAATGCAGGATCACTTATACGTTTGAACATATTTATTAAAATTAGTATCGTCTAAAACGAAGGCCACTTTGGGAAGTGATACCACTTCCTGTTGAGACTGGCGGTTATATTTTTTTCTTTTTCTGATAAAGGTATATCAGCCAATTCGGCTAGTTTTTGATTATAGACTTGATTTATTTTTTTACTAATATTTGCAGGCATTAATTCAGTTCTAGGTAATTTCACCGGCTGAGGTTGGACCGCTTGAGGTCTGCGTATTAATCTTGCTAGTCTATCTTTGATTACCCAGAATGCTTTCCTAGCAACACTACAAACAGCGCCTATTCCTTTTTCACGAACAACATCAATAGCTTTCATACCCAGTTGCTTTGCAATTGGTATTGCTTTTGGGGGTTATCCTTCTGAATTGACCCTGAACACCGGTACATCATTCATCTCTGTAGGTTGTCCTGTAAATCGGTATTCTGGAATTAATCTCTCTGACCATGGTTGGTCCACGTTGAATACTATGTATTATCATTAAATTAATAGTCATTATATTTAATTACATAATTAGTCCAGTGACTTAGTCACTATAATAATCATCTGCGATTTCATTAATGATAGATTGACACATTATTATCCATGATACCGCCTGTAAATAATCTTTAACAAGTATCAGCTGCTTCATTAATGATTTCTGGGGACTTATTACCAGCTCGTTTTCCTCCAATCAGAATTTCTAGTTGTTCAACACCAGCAAGGACGTTGTTAGGACACTGAGTAATAAGACCACTTTCTTGTATAGTAAGACCACTTCCAAAAGAGGTTTCAGACGGCAAATATTCTACTTTCGCACTTTTTATTTGAGCTGGTTGTTGTAGTGTTTGTGGTAATGGAGATTGTGGCAATAATTTTTTTATTCTCGTGTATGATGTAATATATGTCTTATTGATGGTAGCGATGATTGTTGTTGTGCAATATAGTTGTGTATCCTCTCCATATAATTATTATATCTTTGATCACTCTAAAATTTAACTCACTTTATATTATATGCGATATATCCATTTGTACCAGGTAATGTCTTTTACATAATCAATACCGAAGTCAGACTTTAAAAATTGTTTTTGATCATACCTTTTAGAAGCAATCTTATGTAATTTATCATTTTCGGTTTTTGTAATAACATTATTAGCGTCTTCAGTAAATTTATCAACTAAATTAACACAGGCTCTTAATTCTGATTCCTGTAGGCAAACTTTTATATCACCTTTTTCAGCACAAGCTTATTCAATACCTTCAAGTATTTCTTGCACTGGTTCAGCAGCAGCTATTTCGACAGGAAGATCTTTAAGAATCTTTTTTGTTTTCTTGGTTCTTTTTGCTATTTTAATAGTTGACTGAGCGGTTTTCTGTATCGCAGATGGAAGAGGCTTAGTGGTCTCATTAATATGTTTAAATAATTATTCTGTAGTCTCTTTAACTTCAACTTGAGATTCCTGACGCGACTGTCACAGCTGCTTAACAGAATCGCGAACAGTTAAATATTTTTCAATTGCCTCTAGTCGCTCTCGAGATAATTTAGGTTAGTGAAATTATCCAATATTTATTATTAAATAATATTTATAATATATATTTAATTGAATTGAATGCCGGTTCACAAGTAAACACAATCGGGAAAATAACTTTTATATTCTCTGACAAATCAAATATAAATCAAATATTTTTAATTACCATGTCTATCTGCAAATTTATTGTAAAAATATATATTTTTCCCTCAAAACACTGATAAAAATACAAATTTGTATCTATTGGTATTAGAATATATAATAAAGCCCGATAACTATGCTCTGAATTTATGTTGAGCAATAGATAATTATTTCCCTTTTCAGGATATGTTGTTTCAAGTCGATATTTGAATTCAGACAGAATATATCGTTTTTTAGACAATTATTACCTAATTATCTGTTATTCACAAACGATTAGGTGCTTGTGAACAACACAAGTGAAACACGGAGAGATACTGGTACGTATATTTGTATCTATAGCCTAAACTTTGAGTCAATTTACGTAATCAGGTCAAAAGATATTTATAGCTTCGTAACACATCCCTTAGCGGACGATAACTCATGCAGAAAATACTATGTCATTATATGTATGGCATATTTTTTGTATTATGTTTGAAAATTAAATCAAATTCACACTACATTTCTATAATAATTATAATTTTTATTTAGTATCTACTGCACGTACATAATTTCCCTGTGCATTCCCGTATATAAGTTAGGTATATATTAACTATTGGACAGAAGTATGTAAAAACAGATCCGTAGTCTAATGGGTAATCATATGACTGTGGTACTTAAGCAGGCAGGTTTGAATTCCAGTGGCAGCCAGTAATGTCGATGTTGGGCAATTTGATGCCTAAGTCCAGAAAGATTGAATACACTTACACGCTATGCACCAAGTTTCGTGGTACATTTTTGTATCACTCACGGGGTTTATGTTGGGTGAGTGTATTCAATCTGCTGGATGTAGATAATTTCCCCGTTTGGATAAGCTTATGTTTGTGCAGTCTGCAAAAATAAAAAATCATATTCATCCATATATAAATATTCATGTTCATCCAATCGTTATTCGTAACTTCTGACCTTACTAAGGTGTTGTTTGACAACTTAAGAGGTCACATGGGGTTTGTGTGCCGTCCTTAAAATTAAGTTCTTAGAGATAAGTTTATCAACACCACATGACCATTTGTGTTTGAGCATGTTCATACAATCGTTAAATGTGACCTCTGAACCAGCTCGGTTGTCAAAGTGCAACCGAGGGTTTCAAATGGGTTTTCGTCTGTCGTATTGTGATTATATGTTTTGTTAATTATTTTTTGTTTTAAATATATATATATATATATATATATATATATATATATATATATATATATATATATATATATAACACTGTTTCTGCTATTAAAAAACTAAAACATGACGAAATTCAGATATCTAGTAATCTCGACACTGAAAAGAGTATGTATGACTTCGAATCAATACAGCAGAGAAAATTTCACAATAAGTTCACATTGCCTTCCACCTAAAGATTCATAAAGTCTATTTATAATTCTATGTTAGAATCTTTAGCTGCCATAGATTACACATATGTGAAGGTATTTACATCTCTTGGGCGTTCAATCAAAAAGATAAAAAGAGCACTGTCTAACGAATACGAAATAAAAAAGATAGGAAATCATGCGAGCAATTGAGAAAGATTATGTTATATGATTCTGCGATAAATGACAGCGAAACAAGAAATGTAGTTGTGGCTAATCTTAACCCTTGGCAAGATTTATAAGGTAAAACACTAAAGAAAATATTGTTCTTAGTTAAGAAAAAAAC
>JAEAOA010001616.1:0-45000 GCA_016746295.1 Potamilus streckersoni
CACAAGCAAAAATTTTGTAGGGTTCACCCTCCCTGCTGCTAGAATAATGATTGACTTTGTTAGAGACAACCCAAATGTATTCTTTATTTACAGACATAACCCTGGCATTAAAAACAAGGTATCAAATGCAAGCATTGCGATTAACTTAACTCTCTTACTAAACAAAACAATATTATTCTTCTATCTCCGACTCTCGGTTCTCATTTAGTTTTACTACGAAAGGTCTACAAGTCTCGTCGCATATCAAAGGAAAAATGTTATTTGCTAATTTATCAATGACTAAATATAGACTTAACAAATATTTTCAAATATATATATATATATATATATATATATATATATATATATATATATATATATATATATATATATATATATATATATATATATATATATATATATATATATATATATAACACAGTGCTATCCTTGAATTCTGTAAAATGAACTTGATAATAATGGGCAGAATTAAAAGTTTATTACAAACCGTACTATCATACAGATTAGATATATTAAATTTTACTCTAAGGAATTTCGAAACCAGATCTGCAAGTAAATGGCACCATCGCCTTATGCACCAGCCCAAATACCGTGACATCTAAGCACGTTGTGTCCTCTGCACACGAGCTCACATAACACCGAATCAGTGGTGCCATCATTTATTTAGTGATGCGTGATTAGTCGTGGTGGTATACGGACTGGTGCGTTCATGAAACGCGTTTGATGCCATTTGCTCGCGGACCTGGCTTCGAAACTCCCTAGAGTACGATTTGAGTTTCTCTAAACTGAATGATTACATTGCTTGTATTAAACTATACACACACACGAACACACACATAATTATATATATATATATATATATATATATATATATATATATATATATATATATATATATATATATATATATATATATATTCAGATAGATGCGCTTAAAAAATATACCTCGAATATATATTGTGTCCGAAAGGTAAAGATTAAATTAGGTATATCCGACCAATACCTACGTCGTGAAGAGCACAGCATGGTCAAATGGTGGTAGAAAAGTATTGCCAATATTCTTGATCCATTCTTTGAGATCGGCAGAATAATCGTATGCTTCTATGTGTTTTGTTTCGTTTGAAATAACTACGTTGAAAGATTGTGCGGAAAGAGAAGTTCGTCCTTTACATAAATTAGGAAAGAAATTTAAATGACCACTGAATGCCAATAAGCAGTTTTCACCATAATTCGAAAGCGCATACAATTGAAAACGAGGTGACTCTTTAATTTGCTAATTTCGTATGAAGATGTAGAAGGGTATTACAATAGTGAGAAAGCTGTTTTACATTACTTTTACATACAAATGAGTAGTCAGAAGAAAAAAAAATCTTCATGTATAACAAATACAAATTCCTATGAAAGTACATCGCAAATACATAAGAGACATTTCATTTAACCATATACTAATGTTAAATGTGTATCAAACAATAAAATAATCATGTTCAATAAATACGTACAAATGAATACAACAGACAAGTACTATATTGTTTTCATCACTTACATATAGAACAACAAACTTCCCTCCATTATTTCATCTTTATCTTTCTGCCAATATTTGCCAATATCATTCTATTTCTGGCATTCTTTAAACAGTATGTGAGAGTATTGCAAGATTTAATTCTACCGATCTACTAATATTAACTATATAAACTAGAATAATTAAACGCTAGAAAAGAAAATAATAAATTTCTCAAACACGTTCCTATTGTGGGTGTCAGTACCATCTTTAGCTTTACGCACATGGCTACCTGAATCGAAAATATATAATACAGTTTAATGCTTTTAACTGTGACTTTTTGCATAAGAAAACAGAAGCTAGAAGTTATTTTGAATATTGTCTCACTAACTTCTCATTGTGTTGCTTTATATTTGGTATCTCTCCATAAGCGCAGTAGTAAAAAATTCATCAAGGTTAATATTCTCAGATGAGATCAGAGGCACTAGACAATTTCCACCTCTTGTAGCTCATGCTCCCAAACTAAACAGCTTCTGTGTTGTATAGATTAACGTGAACAAAACCAGAGATTTGAACACAGTACTTACATGAATGTACTCTACTACATAACGCTTTTCAACGTCTTTTATAAATGCTAGAAAGTTTGTCATTTCTTTTATGCCTAGAAATCTGGTGGAATGTATTCTATAATTATTGATAATATCTCTACGCATTGAGGAAACAATAAAATGGCTAGTGGGTCATCTTCACGATCCATGATGAATGTCAAACCATTTAGATACGTGATCATTTATTGTGTGACTTGACTAAATAATATTATATCGTTATCAAATATATTATATTATATTTTAGTTTAGCTATAAAACATTCAATAAGATGTACGCTTTCCTGAATAAGACGATTCATCAAAAGCAAATCAAACAAGAGTCTCTACTTATATACACATGATTGTGAAAGACAACTCAGTCTGACGTATTTACATTAAAATCTACATATCATGACGTCAATGAGATCACATATCATCTAGTAACGGAATCTATACCTTAACCCATAAAATTTTTCCCTGATATCAGTAATATTGCCCAAGCCTATACTTTGAAAAAGAAAAACGTTCTGTGTTTTGGTAGGTACTCTAAACTGTTGTAAGAAGACCTAAGCTTTTATGCAGTCATTCTTTTATCGTCAATTTCTATGGATAATTGTTATGTATATTTCCTTTGTACTGTTTCCTATGTTTTTTCTCAATAATTTGCTGTTATAAAGCAGTCTTCTATTGTGTCATAGACCTTGTCCAAACTCAAGTTCACAGTCTAGCTGACAAGAGATTTGATTTGTAAACAACATAATAAAGGGCTAGTATTTCTGTGTGAATTTAGGTTAAATAGTATGATCATTCCCTTCATCGGAACCAAGATTATTGGTGTCCGTCATTGAAAGGCCTTGTGCACCTTATGTTTTTCATGTTTATTACTACAATGTTAGCAACAGATATTGTTCTGATGACACTATAGAATTTTCTAGAAATGAATATCACACACTTATTCTGGTCCTACCGCTCTGTCTTAAATTGTGTTCTATTATTATCATAGTCCATAATTATCAATCTCGTAACCAAAGAAGCCGTGGGGACATCACAGTTGGCTGTTCCGCCAATTATCTCCATCTTTCTTTCCTCTACTACCTTTCGAAAACCTACAATTGTCATGCTTGTCCACACCTTAATGTTGTCTTCCCACCACTTCTTTTTGTCTGTCTCTTCTTCTGCACGATGGCAATATTGTTTGCATGATTGTTATTTTGCCAGTCCAGATCATCTTGACACATTACAGTACCACTTCAGTTTGCACCTTTTTACAATGGTCAAGATGTCTTCACAGGATATGATGGTTCATTGGATCCACTTGTGGCTTGATTTTTTGGTTACATGGCCAATATCTAAAAATGCTCATTTCGAAGACTCGAATCATTATTTCCAGATCTAATGTTAGATTCCATGTTTCACAAGCATACAGACAAATGATGATGAAAATTGTTTTCTAAATAATCCTTTATAATTTATATTATACCATCTGAAGCAGAATTATTTATTTTATTACATTCAGCTTTATAAATTGATGTATTCAAAATAGTATTCACTAACATTACAAAGATTCAATAATATTCATGGAAATTACCATTCATTTAGTGTTATAGTTAATTCGGACATAGATATTTCAGATTTTGTTCTTGTACATCATCAACATAGTGCTTGCATATCTGAAGATTTGAGAGACTACATGTCCATCAACATATTCAGTGTTGGATCGCATTTGGAAAACTTTGATTTTATTGGAACTTTATTATGTGAACTGATGCTGGAATTACTCGATCGTGTTGGGATAGAATTAAATATTCCGTATATTCTATAAATAAAATTCTCAGTGTTTTTGGAAATGCATCATTTGTTTAATTTTACACAAATTGGGGGTTTACATTTTTAGTACAACTTAGTTTAAGATCATAGTGTAGTAGCTATAATGAATAATAACTTATTGCTTTTATAAACTTATTGCTTTTATAAACATTTCCAGCATCACCTGTCATTTGAAAATCATTTCCATATTGATGTACCATCACAAATTGTTTGATCTTACGGCGTATATGCAGATTATTTCCATCAAACTGTGTATTCATGGGTATAAGAGAACACATCAGATTATGAATAAAATTAGTGTTAATCAAACTTCTTACCTCGAAACATACAAATTGTTGAAGAATGATAATGATTGATATACTTAGATCGTCAATAGTTGTGTAGCGATGATTCACCTATGGTAAATAAAAATAATTAAGTATATTTTGTAGGATACAATAACTGCATATAATTGTACTAAAATTTCCTCTTTCTTCAACTTGTCCTAAAAGGAAATAATGGTATGACATTATGGTCTTATGGATAATATATCATGATATCGTTAACAATCGGAAATTATAAGAAAGGAAACATAATTGAATACTTGTTTGTTATCTAACAGAATATACAGGTTTTTTTTAAGAAATAAGAAGCTTCTCTAACACGGATAATGTTTATAGCAAGGTATATAACATATAAATGTGCTCTATATGCCTTCATATGATAATAATTATCCAGTCCTAGAATGTTATTTGCCAACAGCAAAGAACTGCTTACAGACGAGTCCGCCTCCCGGAATATACAGTGTAATTGCATTATAAAATACTACAGTGCCGCCAATTCGTAACTACTATTGAAGAAATCAAATAAACTTATCTCTAAAATCTGTGTAGAATCAATAATCCAAGAAAGAGTGCTGAATAAGTTTTTGTCTGAATCAAAATTATCTTTTTGGTTAAAAAATCTCACCTTACAAATCAAAAAATTCTTAAAATGATTATCGGTTGAAAAATCATTACATACACCATTCATAATGTGTGAGAAAGCGATTCTTATCCTCCATCGCACTGTCTTATTATTACGTAAGGGATCAGCGGGAAACACTTTAGATGCATATTTGCAAGTTAGGATGCAATTTGATATTATGTAAGTGCATCAGCACCCGTATAATGATGCATGCATCACTAGTATCAAACAACCTTTCTTTTACAACACTTTTTGCGCAAACCACATGTTTGGGGGTGAATCGTCAAATATAAAAATTAATAACCTGGCCAAAGAGAATAATGTGTGTGTGTTGGTTAATTTTTGCATATATATATATATATATATATATATATATATATATATATATATATATATATAGATAGATAGATAGATAGATAGATAGATAGATAGATAGATAGATAGATAGATAGATAGATAGATAGATAGATAGATAGATAGATAGATAGATATGTAAGATACCTAATGCAGTAAGTCATTTTTAAATGTGTATCCACAACGAAACCCGTACATAGTGATGTAGTAATACCCATAAGTCAACCGAAGATAGTGACTAATTTAGTAGCAAACTAAATCAAAATATTTTGAAAAAACGTGAGAAAATGTGGGGAATATCTGTGTCATTCACAACAATAAATGCTATATAAAGTGATTCCAATAGAGTTTGCTCTTGCAATGACAGTGGGAATTGACATATTAATAGTGATAATTATAAACCTGTTAACATTCTAACAATATTCTCACTGGCTATGACTGTTGAATCCAATAACGGTCATTACATTGGTATACTCTGAATCATCTTCTATATCTCAATAACTTTGAATCGTCCGTAACTTTTACCAAGGAATATCTTAAAATATTGCTTGGACGAACACATAAATAACTTGTCTGTCATCACTGTCATAATTATGTCCTCACTTTTGTTATTTTGTCCGCTCCCACAAATATGGTTAAAGATGTATAGATATGTCCTAAAGATAGATCGTATATGATTTTTTTTATATTTCATAACGAATAAAATTAGTTATGTTTGATATCAGATGTGTTATGTTGTTTAAATCTTGAGAATGATATGCAATGTCTAGCAAACAATTCGTTAAAATATTTGGAGTGAATCAAAATAGATCGTACGAAATAATTACGTAGACAATTACATAAAATACGTAAACGAATAATGACACTCCCAATGCAGTGTTTTGGATGACAGCTGGTTGGGAGGAGATACTTGAGTTTGTCGGTTAGTTTCGAGTAGATGTATGTGTGTAATTTGTTTTCCACCAGTCTGGTTTTTGTGTCCAGGAAAACATGCATTAAGAACATTCCATATAGCCAGGCACTGAGGATACGCAGAATTTGCTCCGACGATGAAAGATTCCTAGAAAGGTCTGAAGAGCTGGCTAAACATTTAATTTACCGAGGCTGCTCCAAAGACCTGATTGCGGAGTCAATCCAAAGGGCCAAACAAACAAACCGTGATGACCTACTCAGATATGGACAGAAAAAGACGGTTGATAGGATACAATTTATTCTGACCTATCACACAGACAATCGCAAAGTAGGTAAAATCATCGCAAACCACTGGCCAACCGTGCAATCGTCAGACATACTAAACCTAATACTTCCGAACAAACCTGTAGTAGCTTACCGTAGACCAAAAATCCTAAAGGACATCCTAGTCAGTGCAAAGCTAACGCCAATCGCTAGTCAAAACCAAACTAGTCAATCTGGACACTGTGGCGATAAAAGATGCAAAACCTGTCAACATATGATAGAGACCAAGACATTCACTAGCACAGTGAATAAAGCAAAACTAAACATACATGGTCCAAACAAAACGTGCAAAACAGAGAATGTGATTTATCTCATCACATGTAAGATCTGTTGCCTTCAGTACGTCGGAGAAACAGAAAAGCTACACAAAAGGATAAACCTTCATAGATCTGATTGGATGACAAAAAGCTGTACAGAAGCCCGGTCGAAGAACACTTCTCCTCCCCTGGCCACACTTTCAGTGATATAATACTTATCGCTATTGCTGACAACCACAGCTGGAGATCCGAAACCAGGAAGGAAAAGGAATCATACTGGATACGCCGCCTTAGAAGATGGAAACCATGCTGTCTAAACCAAGACGACTAGAAAATGAAAACCATGCACTAGTAAAATTTAACATTTTCTAAATCTTCTTATAATCCTTCAATTTTTACTATAAGAATAACCGGTATAGAATCAAGTATCCGGGATATAATCTGCGTTACATATGTACAAAAAGTAAAAATAGATGTCGCTTTGGTTTGTAGACTTTTAGGAAATTATACAACGTATTCAGTTTCCGCATCTAGTCTATACAAGCTGGTTGTATTTATAGTTTTAGCACCTGTGAAGACAGCCAGGTAGAGGTTTACAAACACAATGTTTTTGTGTTTATTTGTTTATCGTATATGTTTTGTATTTGCCTTTGAAAAGACTCATTAAGAGTCGAAAGCGCTTAGGATAGCTAGTTACTAGTTTCGTACTGTTCGTCGTCAGTTTATTGCATCTATTTTAATTAATCCCTGACCCACGTGATCCCTTGGTGGATACAGTACGCTTGAAAGGGTTGTTATTCGCCATATGATTTGTATTCATTATATATATATATATATATATATATATATATATATATATATCTATATATATATATATATATATATATATATATATATATATATATATATATATATATATATATATATGTGTGCGTGTGCGTGTGTGTGTGTCTGTGTGTCTGTGTGCATTTATTTATGTATAGATGGCAGCAGAAGTGTTCATAAGGCATCCGAAGCAGTCTTGCGCTCATATTACCTTCAAAATATTCCATAACTTTACATGGTTTCATAGCTTGGCAGAATGTTTGGGACGATAACTCAAAGAAGTTAAGAACATCAAACTCCAATTAAAGAGTGGCCTTACCCGTATGGAGAAATCGAAGATGATGTACTATCATGCTTTTCATGCAATACTCTCCTACACTATATAGAATATATATATATATATATATATATATATATATATATATATATATATATATATATATATATATATATATATATATATATATATGTACTTAAATCGAGCTTCAAAAATATTGTAAAACTAAAAAAAAAACAAGGCTATCGTTTTCCATCCTGGAGTTACTGTAGCTACTGTACATCTAAATTACGTATTACGTATCTTATCAGTTTATGAAAGTGAGTTCAATTTGCAAAATTGTGATGGGTGAGTTTAATTGTCATAGCGTCATTTTTGAAGGAAGTTTGGTATGTAATATCAACATAATTTTAATATCGAATCTAAAGTCATGACAAATATTTAATCGTATTTTTACAATAGCGATATATTTTAAATCTTGGCTTCACTACTCTTTAATATTGTATTTTTAATTTTATGCCATCACACGATGCAATAAATCCGTTGCAGAAGTCAAAAGGAGACTATAATCTATATATTTATAAATTAGATTTAAAGTATATAATATATTCTATACACGTTTATACTTCAAACTTACTAGTGTAGGTTGGTGCCTTGAGGTAAATTTCATTAGATAAATAGAGTATCCTTACCAAAGGCAATTAATACCTAAAGATAATCATTAATTTTTTGTCTATATTTTGTCACCCCAAGCTAGCATGAGCGTATGTATCCATATCCTCGATATTGTAGAACCCGCCAGCAAATTAATCACTCATTCAAGAGCACATATAACAATCACCGACGAACTTAAGTATGGGATGATAATAAATATACTATTACTACAGGTACGTAAACCATCATCTTACACATTACTACACACGAACTAATTAATAGTATTGCATAATTTTGTTTTAATTTTACTACTTTTGTTACTTATATGCTGGCGAAAGTGGTATAACCGTTGTGTAAAGGATTACACTGCATTTTATACTCGTTAGAGAGACGGAGAAACTTACCTGACTGAACGTTGGTCAGGAGACCGGCGATCAAAAGAAATGCGTCCTTCTTCATTATCAACTCAAAGACGTACTGATCTTTTTACAAATACTGAACGCCTTAAATACTAAGCTCTAGCTTTTGTACAAGAATCCTAACTCGTAAATTCAAAAGGTCAACAGAAACATGATATGGCCAAATGTAGGTTTACTGATTGAATATTATCATCTACATTTAAGGTCTACAGACAACTGCATTCAAACTGTTTTCTTTTCAAGTTTTCAGTATGGCAATAATTATGCAAAGAAAAAGAGTAATGAACATTGCTTCCATCGAGGTCATAATTCCGACTCTTTGCATGTTTTTTTTATAGCAAGAAACTATCATAACTAGATTATTAAATTGCCTCTTATCAAAGAATTATATTGTACTAATCGTTTGACTGGGTATTTAGCCTTATCTTACAAAACTCGTCTAGTGAAAGCCATATCAAGGTAACTGCATTCTATCTTGACATTTTACATTCATATTAAATAGAGCTACTTCCTTTAGACACTTACTAGCAATTAATTTATTCAAAGATCTAGTGTGCGGCTTAGTCGTGTATTTGTTAATTATTAAAGCTACGTGTTAAATTTTTTAAAAACTGCTACCATAAGCGATCGGTCGGATAAAACTCCATCGGAGATCCTCCATTGTCATAAACGAAAGCATCAATTGAAGAAATGATCAAGGAAAGAAAAAAGTCATATCATTTAGTATAATTATTCTGACTCTAATCATATCTTTTATTATCATTAGTTTGAAGCATATCATACAGTGTATTATAATTACTTTGCCGATAACCACAGTCATATAATGTTGTGTGATTAGGTAGACGATAATATCATGTAGCACGATTATAACGTTCATAACGTACAATTATAATATTAATTACATATCAAGATTTTCATCGGAACTAAATGTTACCCCAATTCTTCATATTCCTTTATACATACGATGTTTCTTTTATTAAACATTTAGTTTAAAAATTTCTAATTATCAGTTTGAAAATTTTTCTCCTACCACGTCACACATTTTAATCCTCCATTGTACTGACACTTATATATTTAATCCTTATTTCCTATGTGTTGTCAGGTGTACAGACAAGATTAAGAATATCATTATTTGTGACGTACTCACTATTTACCTTTTTTTTTTTAAAACATGGTCTACTTCTTTATTTTTTGCTTTTTTGGCAAATAAGTCACAGTCCAGCGGTCACTGACGTCTATCGACTTTTAACCTTAGGCATTATTCTTTAAAAAAAGCGTAACGTCATCGCTTGACCAGGTTTTATCAATGATTATGTTTTCCCTAATGCTATTTCTTAACATTATTACAGATGAATGATTAGCTGTATGGTATTTTAGTATCAGAAGATAATATCTCTTGGAATGATTAGCTTGTCCAGGTGTATCTCAGCTTGGTCATACATAAAAAGGTCAGGATCTAAATGTTGCAGTCCTTCAACTGATTGGTAAGGAGATATTTTATTTCTGCATGTATGTATATATATATATATATATATATATATATATATATATATATATATATATATATATATATATATATATATATATATATATATATATACCTACACACATGCAGAAAGTATATATATATATATATATATATATATATATATATATATATATATATATATATATATATATATATATATATATATATATATATATATATATATATATATATCTTTGTATGTGTTATTTAAATTGATAGAGATGCATTTTATATACACAACACATGAAATCAAACATGCTACCAAACTTTGAATTGATATTTATTTATTTATTTATTTATTTATTTATTTATCTTTGATTGTATTATATCAATTGATAGAGACGCATTTGGTATACATGAAATCATTCAGGATAACAAACATTTAATCATTACACAAAATGTATAATTTCATATTGATACACCCGTTTGATGTACATTGATACCTGCACAAGTACTTTCACAAATGCGAGGGACACCCTACAGATTCGTGGAATGGATGCTTTCAAATAGTTTAAAGGCAGTGGCGTATCATAGAATATATAGAGAAGCTGGAGACAGCATGACAAAATCCAACATATGTCCTGTATAACCATATGTCATGATGCGAAATATATGTGATATTAATTTAATCGTAACATTAATTGCTCACGTTTCCTCAGTGTTCGTAAATTTGGTTACATTGGGCGTTACCTGTTTGAATACCAGGCTATGTATGGTTCTTTTTCTCTTCGACCATTTAATGTACTTATATTTTTCTACCAAAATTTATAAAATTTCATTTTAAAAGAAATGTTTAGATTGTTTACTCACATCAAAAGACCGCTCTTGCTGCGGTGTTACAACGCGTTCTGTCTTGCATGTTGTGTCTAATCAGAACACATGTTTCTTGCTAACGTTAGTGATTTCCAAACGCATCTGATGAAAGCCTTAAATGTGATCAGATTGAAAACATACAGCGAGTATCATAATATGGCGTAATTTCGAAAGCTACCCATCTTTTCAAGGCAGTCGAGTAAATCGTTATGGTAGCAAAGTATGGAGATATCAAACGATTTCAATCTATTTTATTAGTTCTAGCAGCAGGGAGGGTGAACCCTACAAATTTTTGCGACAAAATCGATTAAAGCCTCAGAATGCCCAATAGAGCCTTCCTACGAAATCTCATATTTTAACCAAAAAAAAATAAAGACCCCATTTTACAAATGGAGCCTTAGCGATTTTGTCGTAAATATGTTGTCATAACCACCCTCAAATTGCTGCCAATAATTGCTATCATTGTTGTCATAACCCTCCCCCCCCTGGAAGGATTTCAGGGTTAATACAAATGATTTAACCGAATATTTCTTAGCTTTTCACACACAGACTAATTGATAATACTTCACCACGTAGATCAATTAAATTATTTGACTGATCGGTGAGTGTAAAAATAATTCTAGTTAGCAAATCATTTTGACATTGCATACATACTGGATTAGTCGGATTCTCAACAATTAGAAATCCTGGAGGAGCTGATGGCGTAAATGAATAAAGAATGTAACCTTGTCGGGCTTTATTTGATTGCTCGAGATTAATTTGATAGCTTCCTTCGATTACATCACAAGTTAAATTAAGCGCGATCACCGATGAAATGTTCACATTGATCGGTGCGATATGTCTACCGTCGCCGTCGGGAGAATTATTATGAGTGAGGATAATAGGATTCGGCTGGCTATCTTTCCATGATTGATAAATTTTATTAAATCCTTCGTCGATGGCAGTTCTGAGTTTTTTCTTTACCTCAGGTACGTTATATCCCGGTAGTTTATAATTTGAATTTTCCTTTATTTTTTTCTTATATTCTTTGGCGGAAAAGGTTTTTGAAATGGGTGAATTTTCATTGGTAAAAACACTAATAATCCTCGAATTAAATATTTCCATATCATCCATGATTTTATTACCTGCAGCGACTACACTAGTAAATTCAGCTTGTGTGAAAAGGACAGATCTTAACGAGGGTAATAGCAACGAAAAATCATTTTTCATTCTGTCAAGGATGTGATTTTCAATATCTGCGAGTGTTGGGCTTGTTTCATGCGTTTCCAAAATTTCACCTTCCTGTGGGATATAATCATTAAAAAGTGGAATTATCCACGCATCCTCATCATATTGATCCTTATATCGATATCTCTTTGTGAAGTTTATATCCTCAAATTTTTTATAAGTTTTTGATGGATTTACAGGTCCTATTTCATCAGTGACGTAATAAGATTTTACAGGCTCGGGCGTGGAAATGCGATCGCCTTGCTAAAGAGATCAGAAGATGTGTTTCTGCGATCTCTATTACTTTCTACTGGATTCTCGGATGCTATCTTATAAGTGATATAATCAGACTTTACAGGCTCGGGCATGGAATTACCAGCACTTCTAGGTGGATCTTCGGGCCATCCTAATACTGTTCTTATTGAACTGTTATAAATATCTACAACATACCCAGGAGAGCTTATTTCAATTGTAGATGATAGTGTTGGTTCATGAACTGTTATCGCGATTTTTGATTCCCTTCTAGTAATAGATTTTATTCTACGTTGTAATTCATTATTAATTTGCTCAATTTGATAGGACCCAGTTGGTATTGAAACAACGTTTCAATCTGGAGTGTCATCTTTTATATTTCTATACGCAAATACCAGTGAATTATTAGGTCTCTGACCACCAAATAGAACCGATCTAATATTAGGCCAACTATGATACACTAGTAATTTTGCCAACGCGATTTCCTTTACTGAAACAGGGAAAGGGAAATTCACACTGAATTCAGGGGTTGTTTACGATATTGATATCATGCTTGTTTTCCGCGGAGTGGTATTTTCTGCTATACGCTGAAGTAGTTGAATCTCTTGCGACATTATTATTATTATTATTTACAATGTCTAACTTCGCAATAAATGAAAAAACGCTAGCGTTTTTAATCGCAGTATCATAAATACGTATCATCGCGGAGAAATCGTCTTCGGTAATTATCGTATCATCAATCGATGATGACATCAACGAGGACAATTGTGAGTAACCGTTAGATACTGTATGATGTTTTACTATATAGTCGTTAAGTTTTTCTTGAAAACACGATGATATTTTTTGCAATAGCATTTGCAATTCCAGCATATGTTTTCACCGCGGAAATAGCAATTGGGACAGCAATCGGAGCTACCATTGTTACTGAAGATAGTATAATACTAGCACCGGCCATTATACCAGATACCGAGTATACTGTAACATCAATCGCGGTAATTCTCCTGCGAAATTTTTTAATTTTTATTTCATACTCATCAATGAGTGTTTTGAGTTTCGTTAAAAACTCTTTGACGGTATCATAGCGATATTGCGATGACGGAATCATATTATTTTAAAATCTTAAGTGGTTTCTAATTGTTAAAAATTCTGATTCAGATCAGCTACAAACTCCGTGTACCATACAAATGATGTCTTATTTAAATTAGGATCAGTACTTGTTATTGTAAACCGTTTGTATTCACCCACGTCAATAGTCGTTGAAATCACGTTGTTGTATCCATATGACGTCGATGATGATATATTAAACTGGTTCAGTGACACTATTTTTAATCGATAATTACCCTGGTTTGACACAGTGAGAGTTATTGTATTCTTATTAGGTTCCCAATCTAATGATCCAGAGAAAACTGTGTATACCATATTTATGATATTCCTCTCATGAGGACCCTTTATTTTTTCAAGTAGCGGAAGATTGTTTTTGAACGTTGTAATATCGTGTTGATTGCTTCCAATTGCCGATTAATCGCTGGTATTTCTTCGATGGACTTTTTAATATCCGGAAGTTTGGTATCCAGTTTATCAAGTGGACCTCCCAAACATTAATCAACAATGTTTTTACGAAATGTTGAAAACTGTTTTACGTGTTCTTCATATCTTAATTGAAATGTTGCAATTTCCAACATAAATGCTTTTATCTCTGCAATATTCGGTGTGGTTACTGGTTGATTTCCAAGGAAGTCTAGCAGCTGTTTATCGATTTTGTCTACGATTGACTTTTGTAATTCATAGAATTTATTGAATTCAGCTTTATGATTGTTATATTCATCATTGAGTGATTTTAACGCGTTTGCTGTGCTATTTACTGTTGTTAGTTTATTCGTGATCGTCGAAACAAATATCCCCGGTTTGAGTTTTCCATCGTTTGAATATAGCGCTATTGTATTTTCAACGACGTCACGTCTTCGTATTAAGATATCATCCAATGACACATTACTAGATTTCAATTTGGCCTGGCGATCTTGAAATACAACTATTTCCCCAGGATCTACACTTGACAAGTTTAATGTCTCGGCGATTTCATCTTCGATTATATTTTTTTCATCTTCGACAGCGAATTTACTATCGGTTTCTGTTTTTTTTTTTACTCTGATAGAGGTCGTCCCCAAATATCAATCATTATACGAAAACGCTAACGTTTTTCTAAATAATTTCTAATTGGTGAAAACGCTATCGTTTTTGCCATTGCCCGCTGGTATATTCATTAACAACAACTTGTGGTGGTTTCCTTGGAAATCTAGATATCTCTGCAAGGACGTTTAATACTTCTCGACCGCATATCGGTGGATCATTTAACTGTTGTGTTGGTAGCGTGGAATAAAAAATTGGAGCCAACGATGACTTTGTTATTGTAGATACATATCGCATAAATTCTTTTGGTGGAGCTAATCCATATGAATCAAAATAGACAATTCCACCTGGATCAATTGCATATGCGACACAATGAGTTCCTTCTCCGCTGCTGTTATCATGAATGATAATACCCGTTTCATTTTTCATTGGTTTTGACGGTAATCGATCTCTCATGAAAACTCCTCTAACGTTTATTATTGATAACGATTTTACAGCATCAATTAAATCAAAATTGGACATTGGTGAAAATCCAAGGGATGTTTCCACTAATAAGTCCTTCCTGGTATTCTTAGGCCCGTGCCCTTGTACCAATTGTGTGGAGTTCCTGGTATTCTTAGACCATTTCCCTTTTTTATATCCTTTCCCAGTAGCCTTTTTCAGGGCCATTCAGGCAGCAGTACTAACGGCTCCTAACGCTGCCGCCTTCGCAACTGCTTGGGCAGCCGCTGAAATCAATGCTGGAATAGCAGCTAACAGCGGGAATATACCACCTGATTTTATCATACTGGCGATTGCTGCTTTCGAAAAATCTATTTGAACTCCTCGTTTGTTCTTTAGCGCATCATTGAGATGTTTTTTTTGACGACCTGTCAATGATAATTTATGCGCACCACCGGACATTTGAGTGGGTTTCAGCGTTATTGTGGTTCCACATTCTTTAGCCGACTTTGATTTCAATTTCTAGACCTGACCATCAGTCAACTGGACATTAACAATACTATATGTCATTCTATTCTACAACGTAATTTACACTTTTAATTGATCTTATTGTGAAAATCCTAACTACATCTTTTCCACTGGTGCATCGATAAGTCTCATTCGTCCGCCAACTCCTTCTAACAACATTGATTTATCACTGAGAATGACAGCAACTGCTCTATAATCAGCTATACCAGCAGGGCGTTGTAACCGAGCTTGGAAGTATATATCAACAACAGATTGTCTCATCATGTCAAGATATTCCAATGAAAAGTAATAAATTGGATAGTGTTTTTCAAAATCAATTTGCGATATTTACAAACCAGTATCAACATTTTGATCACGACCCATAAACGACAATATTCTATGATACACACGTGCTACGTTGTTGTTTTCATAATCAAGCTATACAATTTCTGCTGGCTCTTGTTGTCCGTTTATTCTCAACAAAACTTCACTTACTCCTAATTTATCAAATATTATATGACTAGATAATTGACGACTCACTCGATTTGCATCCTGTAACGCTATAAAGATATGACATGGAGCTGAAACACCTTGTTTTGATGCTAAGTGCCATGTAAATTTGCCATTTACATTATCCTGCTTCGTATCAGTCGTTGTTGTTAGCCAACTTAGCAATGATTTTCCACCTGTGTCCATAAACGATAGTAATTGTTGCTCTATTGCGACTGATGGAGTTAAGATTGACATCCATAGACCAATTTATTTAAAATGACTTTACCATCATCAACACCATTAGCACGCCAGATTGCATCATTGTCATTCTCCTTTCCCACTAACACGACTGTATGCTTTGCTCCATAGATGACTTTTCTGACATTTCTACAGAATCCGAATATGTGATGTAACGGAATTGCACATGAAAACCGTCGATGCTGTCCTTTCAATGCTCCTTTTCGAGTTACAAATCCTAGATTGAAATTATCATTGATCTTTTTCAAAATGTTGAATTCAGCGGCTGGTCTACCTTTACGGTCTGGATTATCTGCGAGTTGTTGATCAGCTTCTGCAGTAGCTCTCGCAGTTCTTACTTTTATAAACTGAAAATGGTTAGCATGATTAGAAGTATCCTTAGCAAACATCATAGACGGACCAGCCAACCTTGTATAATCATCAGAATATCTCGCAAGTCCGATTATTGATGTTGATATTGCAACATCTTGTTCTATTGATTCAATTTCTTTTCCATCAATGATATATCTTGCACTGTTAAATAGCGCCATAATGCCATTATTTACAAAACCAACTCGGTAATTTAGGTCATCCTCATATGGTGTATCAGCTGCAACATTTGTTACAAGCTCTCCTTCTACTTCAATAAACGCCTCACACGGCAAAAAGTATCTACTTGTACTTTATTTATCGGTTCTGCCATATCAAACGCTGGATCAGCGATTTTTTAAATGCCATTTATACTAAAACACTATCGTTTTTCTAAATGTAGTAATGCTATTATTTTCTTTTTTGTCTGAAATTTTTACGATTTCCTCCAAGACCGATTCCCGCTATCATACTTGCAATATTACTACTATCTGGTGAAGTCATTGCTAATGATGCTAGTTTTTGTTCCACTGCGGTATTTATCACTTTACTGACATTTGCAGGCATCATTGTTGTTGAAGGTAGCGGTGTTGAAACCATTTGTGGTGGTTTGCGTCCGAATCTAGATTTCACCAATGACGTTATTCTATTCTTTGCGGTAGAAAAGGCCGTTCCTGCAAGATCTCCAACAGCGTTAATTCCCTTATTAGGAATAACATCAATGGCTTTCATCGCTAATTGTTTAGCAACTGGTGCTACTTTTGGGGCTATTCTTGTGAATAAACCCGCTATGGTATTTCCAAGGCCATCTCCATAGTATGCCCTATAAACGGGCAATCTTTAGTTTACCACATACACGTTTGTTGGTTTATCGTGATTATAGTGTACCATCATCTTATTTGAAATGAATTTGTAATTTCTAAATGCAAGCATTTCAGAAATTTCAATCGCTATAATAACCACTAAATTCCCCTGGAATTCCGTCCATTAACTCATCCAAGAGTTCTCGATACGCATGAACATCAATTATCCCCCCTTGGAATAATCGTCTGCAAATATCAAATGCCTCATTAGTTATTTCGACTGAGTTATTCCCAGCTCGCTTACCTCCCATAAGAACCTCAAGTCGTGATATATCATTAATGATATTACTAGGACACATATGAGAATCATGATGAGAACTTCCATAAACCCTTCCTGAAGTACTTGCTGGTTGAGTTTCTGGAGATTGTTGACCTCGACCTCGACCTCGACCTCGACCTCGACTTCGACCTTGTTGTTGTTCTTTTCGTTTGTTCTTTTAGTTGTTGTTGTTGTATACCATACTTATTAGCTCCCATTTTAAAAGCATTGTACTCCAATGTATCCCTTTTTAAATTGCCGGGGTCTTCTTTATTAATTTTATATATCCAATCCACCCAGTCATCTCGTTTTATTGTGTTTTTTTATACTCGTCTTTTAAAAATTCCCCCCTGTTATAATAACTTTTGATAGCGAAGTCACCAAATGACACATAGTCTTCAAGTTTCAGCAATGGAATTCGTCTGATTTCTGCTATAGCTTCATCGGAGAATTTCTCGTTAAAGGGAACACCTGTTTTAGTGGAAACTTTTTCAATAGAAACACTAGCACCTTCAACGGGGTTATCATCAGTATCAATATCACCCATTTGTTGTATTTCTCGCTGAGTTTGTAACTCACCTTAAAGCTGTTTTATCCCCTCCTGAGTTTTTTCAGTCTCAGTAGCAATCTTTCCCAGTACATCAATAATAGGTACTGCTCCCTCTTTATGGATATCGCCGTATATAGCACGTTCTGTTGCAAGTTTCATATCTTTAGTGGCTTTAGTTACAGGGGCAAAAAGCTGTTAACTCCCAATAGAAAAGTCAGTCTGCGCTTGCTGTCTAAGTTGTATTTTATCTCGCACGTCATCTCGAATCGGTATAAACTTTTTCAGTAATGCTAACCTCTCACGGGCTAGTCTGGTAGTTAATGCTTCTGATGTCATTATTGGAAATGCTAACGTTTTTTCAATTGTGGGTTTCAATGCTTGCATTTCCAGACTCATCAATCAAACGTCTTATAGATTTCACTTTCAAAGCAATCTCTGACCGAACTTGGTACTGTTCCCCTAGTTTCTATCTAATTTCTTCAACTATACTAAATAGCCGAATGAATAAATGAATATCATTGTTATACAAATAAACATTAACCGCTTTTTGGATTCTTTTTATCAGTGAATACATTTTAGGTAGGACATATCTTCCATGTTTCAATTGTATATTAATTTGTTCAAATTCATTCAAAAGTCTGTCTTCATTCAAAAATTCAGAAAGTACGATTCCTTGATTTCTTAAATTTGATATTTCTGTGATGATAGATGTAATATCTTGAAATTCCATTTATTGAATATTATTAATAATGTATTTTCTTTTATCTTTAAAATATTATTTAAACCCTTAATACCCAATCCAATATACAAAAAAGGGACATATACAATGCTTGGTCATCTTCTTCGAGTTAATAGGCAGATAGTTAAGCATACATTAAAGACTTATACAATACCCTAACCCCCAAATCGAGTTCAAGGGCGGGCTATATGGGTATTAGACTCAGAAACCATAAGCGGTTTCACACAACATGTAACATATAACATGAAGCCCTCATTTGGATATCTTTCGCGCCAAATGACGTCAAAGAGGCCGAGGGGGGACAGCACATTCTTGGAACTCATTGAGTGACTTCGCATTAAATAAGCCCAAGGACCACAAACATAGATCTCCGGCGAAAGCTCTAACGTAATAAAGATTATATTAGAGCTCCCAGAAGATATGTTGTGGGGGGGACAGTACATTACATATATGATGGTTATATCTACAATGAGATGATAGGATGGTTATATATACAATGCGATTATATATATATATATATATATATATATATATATATATATATATATATATATATATATATATATATATATATATATATATATATACAATGAGATTATATAGGATGGTATATATACAATGCGATTATATAGGATGATATATATACAATGCGATTATATAGGATGATATATATACAATGAGATTATATAGGATGGTATATATACAATGAGATGATAGGATGGTATATATACAATGAGATGATAGGATGGTTATATATACAATGAGATGATAGGATGGTATGATAGGGACAGTACAGGACGATACAAACATGAAACGACGGGGCGGACTTACTACACCCAATCTACCAATCAAAAGCAACCCATGAAATTAACCATGGTGGCAGTTGAGAAAAATCAACTACACCATGACAATGGTGTGGGTAGTTTTGATTGGCAAATTTGGGCTTCGCTTAAAGCCCCAAGCGCGTATAAAGCTCATATTATCTATAAGGTGATAATAAGGCCAGTGTCGATAAACGAGTGTGTCTTTATTTCCCTAGATACCTAATAAATGACATTTCATAGTGAAAATTATGTAGTAATTTCAATGGAAACTAAATATTTAAATAAAACATTACAAAAAGGAATACAACTGTTAAATAATAGCAAAATTTTTATTAATTTCTATAATATTACGTGTTTATTTAATCGTAATAATAATGAATTTACATGACGAGATAACTCTGTCATGGGACCTGTCAATTCAGAATTACCTGCTATTTCTTGAATGGTTCAAGAATGATATTTTTCTGCGTCATCGATAATTTTACTACATGTAGCTACCACACTAAAAAACTGAATTACATGTAATGTGCTTTACTATTTTGACCTCACATACAATCTATTTTAATTTGTAATTACAAAGTAATTTCATTTTCATACAATATCTAAACAAATGTTAACGTGCTTAATTGGGATTTTTAAAAAATCTATTAATAGAACCTTGACCTAGTGTCTTGTGTTACGCGCGCGTTCCGGTACAACGACCATATCTACTAGCTGTTTATGTGGCTGTTCCAGCTACTGACCTTGGCTTTTCCAGCTACTGTCATTTACTTTTTTAATACATGTATGCGTGGACATTGCGTATAAGTATTGGAAAAAAATATATATGTACATAATAGCTTATAAAATGATATTAACGCGAAACGTTTTTAGCGTTTTTCCCTATGGTAATTGGTCTGGTAATTTATAATTAAAACTCACTATTGAGAGTTATCTTGTAAATAGGAAAACTTTATTCTATGTCCATTTTTCTTTGAGATAGCTGTTTGACAAATCCCTTCAGCAACGTTTCGAACTGAAGGCATTCATATTTCAAAATATTTCCCTGCAGCATTCATTGATTGAAAAATTCTTTTTTCATTCGTCGCTATATCAAATGACTGTACTGGTTTCTTTCCAACTGACTTACAAGTCCCTGTCTTTCCCTTTCTTGTATTATCACTTTGAGAAATGCAATGCAAATTTGCAAGAGAATTATTTTGAATATTAGAATCAATGTGATCAATAACAGCCATCTTTAATCGGTCCCATATAACACTCAAAGACTGCCCTATGACAGAGATATACCCTTCTTCCAGCAGTAAAACACAAATATCCCTGATTATTAACTAATCCCACATGTTTCTTTAGTCTACAGTGTCTAACAACAACATTACGAGATATTTCATAATTAACACGTTTGGGGTGAGGTCTGAATTCTTGCTCCATTTATATAAAATAATACTATTTGTCTAATTCATCATTTGCTTTATTTATAGATCTATTAATGTAGTCTTGAGGGGTTTTTATGATTTTGTCTTTGACAGAGTCATGGTTAGGGTCAATGATAGCGTTTTTTATTCGTTTATCATAATAACGTTTCAATTGTCTAAACCGCTTACCTCCACAATTGATACATAATTGTGATTTTCCTCTCAAACCCACCCTACAATTTATGCATGGGGACGGACCTGTCCAATTATTTCTGACGCTCTGTAAGTGATGTCCACAGAATTCACCTCTACACGATTTATTGCATGGGGTTACTCATCCAATCATAAGCCATTTGCAGTGATTCATTATATAAAAACAAAATTTTCTATTTAAATGTTTGCTTTATTTATTTGAATGAAGAATTCAAGAGATTATCGACAATCAAGCCTTATAAAAATATTAAATTCAATCTTGATAGAACCCATGAAGACGAACCAAAAGAGAGAATAAATAATAGAAGTCTGATTAGAAAAATACGAGATTGTGTTAATGAGTTTAAACAGGACGGCGCATCACACACCTGGTCAACATTTAAAATCGATGGTGTTGTTGATGCTAGAATGAATGATGAAACAGCAGCTATGATACTATCACAACTTGGCAATAAAAGGTATTTTCTCAGAGTGAAATTCATTATCAATTTAGAATCGGGTGATTGGATCATAAGGGACAAATTTGAGCCAATTTTCAAAGATAGGACAACAGTCATTGTTAGCCGTGATTCCAGACCAGGGCTGTTAACTGGAATTGATAAACCAGACCATGAAAAAGCGTATTCTAAAACAGCAATTGTATATGGGATGTATCCGTTAAATAAGAAACCTGACATCGGAAAACTAGCACCAATGAAACAGTCAACGTCAGTGGAAAAACCACTCAATTGTGTAGCACATATTGTAATAGAACACTTTACAAATGCACTCCGTGGGAATAAATTAACCGATCTAAGACGTAAAAAATAGATCAATGGGAGCTAACAGTGAAAGAGAACGGAGCAACTATTTCCGATATAGCTAGATTGGGAAAGTCGCTAAGATTTCCGATAACCGTTTCAACGATAACCGGTGAAGTATTATACGAATCGAAATACAATAAAAACGGAGCTCCAATCAAAATTATTGATCATAACAAACACGCATGGACATCCGCGGTTACAATATTCCCGCGAGACAGAACAGTGAAGTATATCCCAGAAGAATTCACCAAGGATGGTATTCTCACTGAAGAAAGATTATTCGATGCTATTGCTATTTAGTGTAAAAACGACCCTGTATCAGTATGGCTACTTCATAGTTTTGAAGATGAAGAATGTCAATTCAATCAATTTGTGAAACCTAACGGTGAATTATATCGTACTGAAAGTCTACATCATAGGATGAAAAATCTAGCAATAAGTCTCAGTGAAAACGCTAGCGTTTTTAATGGAAAATCCGACGATTACGAACAGTTACTTACAAATTGTTTTACAATTCCATCGGTTGCAGCTCATTTTGCAAGAAAGAAAAATAATTGGAAACCAACACGAAAAGAGTTTTTACAGGATGTTCAATCCAGCTGTCTGGAATATTATCATGGCGGTCTATGGAACGTTAAGTACAATCGTGAAAATATGATATCAGTTGATATCGTTGCCTGTTATCCAGGAAGTTTTCTAGGATATGGATTCGCTGGTGAGTATTTTAAACGGTTTGGACATCCCACATATGAAATGACTCGCGTTGCTATTAATGGACCACTGCCTGATTTTGATTTGACCGGTTTTTCTCGCGTAGTATCATTTGAATTCGCTGAAGGACTTCATCCGTGTTGTTATGTTTAGATTGGTAGACACATGGCTGAAAGGATGTGGTTACTAATAGTGTTATTGCTATATATGATTGATTGTAAAATGTTAGTTTCGTTGATTGTCAGCGAAGCGATTATCTCATATCGAAAACAAACCAATGTCTGGTTACCAGAACCAGAATGTCTTGATAGTATAATCAATAAGTCTAGAAAACATATTGATGCTGACGAGGAGTACATCATTGAATGGTCGAAAAAAAAATATTTAATCAACGAAATAGTGAAGCAAAGGATCTCGGCCGAAGAATAATCGGTAAATTTACACAAGGTGGAAAAAAATTCAACTTTAAAACACAATCCTCACGATTGATTATAGATGATGCCGAATACGACTTCGCTATTAAAGATGCAGTAGAGAAAAATAGGTGCGCAAATTGTAAAACAGCTTTCTTGTCCAATAGAACAAAGTTAGGTAGAGTTGTTACTTACAGTGATGGAGAAAGCTCTGCATATCTACATTTGAGAGCTTCTATGCTGGGTTATGCATCTATCAATTTATTTGCAATGATAAATAGATTACCTAGTATAGCAGTTAGAGTTGCAATTGATTCAATGTATGTCGATAAAAATATATCAAAGAGGTAACTAAATTTACTAATAGCGAAGAGACTTGGGGAACACGGCGAATTAAACGTGAAATAGAATGCGATTATTCTAAATCAGCAGACGTTGAGATTAAAAGCAGTTACCTGAAAAACGATAATTCTATCAGTGAAAAATCCGAAGGATTTTCTATGTCTAAAGCACCACTGATATCAGATCAAATTTGTAGATATAAAACAGTTTATTTAAACGGTTGTGGTGGGTCTGGAAAGACAGCACGTGTGATAGAATTATATCGAGAGAGAACGTCCATGATTGTACTCACACCAACCCATAGACTAGCGAGAGAGATAAACCAACGAAATGTTGAAGCTTGCACGTATCATAGTTTTTTTCGATACAAGGGCGATGCTTGGACTCCTGAGCGAATGGGTGAGAAATTTATTCCTGCGGTTATTATTTGGAATGAAGCATGTACTGTTTCAAAAGATGTATTAAAAATGTTTCTTGATTGGTTATTGCAAAATAATACAAAAGTTATATTGTTTGACGATCATGGTCAACCACCACCATTTGTTGGTAGAAGTCCACATAATTGGTTAAAAGGATTTGTTGATTATTACGAAGAAATTGATACTGACTATAGAGCACTCGATGAGCAGTTACGTGAGTTTAAGAAACTAATTAGATTACAACCCGATAACATTCAAAGTGAAGTAGCGCGTGAAATAATTTCTGAAACACCTATGAATTTTTTGGGGGAAACATGGAGACCAAATGATTTTGTAGTATCAAGTAGAAAGATAGTCAGAGACGCACTTCAGAAAAAGTTGTTTGAGCTACACAAGAAAAAATTCCCAACGTTTCCAGTACCGTTGTGTTATAGACCATCGGATACACGAAAGCAGAATATTGAAGTTGAAATTCCAGGCCAGACGGAGAAACAGATTCTATAGTTAAATGATATTGTGCTAGTTGATATCAATGCTGTAGAAGATGCATTTTGCGCTGATAAATCACCATGGACGCTTGGTTATGTAACAACAATACACTCGCCACAAGGATTGACCATCACGGATACAATTGTTTGGATAGTTGATAATTGCATTGAATGGTCAAATTTAGTCTATCTCGCAGTGTCCAGAGTACGACGAATAAATCAACTAGGAAGAATTGTTTTCGATGATGATTTTAATGCAAACGATGATAGCACTGATATTAGCATCATTCATAAAAAAAACTCTCTGGTTACAAACAGCAGGACAAAAAAAAAACAACGAGAATTTGATATTGATGCTGAAATAATAATTGCATTAAAAGAACAACAGAATAATCACTGCGCCAGATGCAATTGTATAATGCACTGGCAGTATTCGGATAAAGACCCTCGACAATTCACCGTAGACAGAAAAAATAACAGTCTTGGTCATGTCAGAAATAATGTGATGTTGACCTGTCTTGAGTGTAATAGACGTAACGGTGCTAGTTAAAACCAAGTAATTGAGTATCGTCCGGAATGACTTGTAGATGTTCGCGTGTAAAACCACGCTGAGGTGCAGTTGAATCCAATATGTAGATTGGTGCTCTACCAGTTTATCGCGTTATGGTTGAAATTTTATGCGTAGTAACACTCCATATAGGATCAGTAGCTCTTCTTTTACCACCTTCAAGTTCTCCTGGTTCGTATAAATATCTCACAGTAACATCACCGAGAAGTGGCTGAGTGCTAACCCGCTGTAGTTGTTCGGGTATATATTTTTTATTGCAATATTTGGTTTCATATTAATAGTTCGAGTAATCTCGTTATTTAGCGCTGCAACTACACTTGGTAACCTTTGGACCCATTCACGAGATCGTTTTTCTTGGATAAATTCTTTTGCATATTGATATCCAAATAACCGTTCTGCAAGAGTTCGATTAAATCGTTCTACAATTCCTGATCTCGATGTAACGCAGTATGTCCCCGTCGTATTGTAACATTATGAGTTTTCATTGTTGATAGAACAGCACCTTGAAACTCTTTACCAGGATCAACTTGTAATAGATTTGGCCATCTTAGAGGACCTCGTCGATAAATCCTTTCACATGCAGAAGCGACTTCAGAAGCTGACTTTGTTTTCAATGGTTCTGCTTGTTTAAATCGACTCGCAATATCAACTACAGTTAGCGCGTATTTGTAACCATGGTCATGTGGTAAAAACAATAAATCAGCCTGATGAACTTCATTGGGTACGGTAACATCAAAATGAGAATAATTAATTTGTTTAGGCGGTGGTAGATAAATTTGCCATATAGCTTGTTTGGATAACCAATCTTCCGCAGTGGATTTTTTCACTTTTGCAGCGTTAGCTAGTTTACTGATTGCTGCTTTAGCCCTCCAGTATCCTTCAGGTGAATAATAAATAGATTCCATACTATAAAAACACTAGTGTTTTTAATTACCAGCACCTAACACCAATTTGCCTTTCATAGCTGATTTGACCAACCATGAAGCCAATTTTTCTTTGAAGGATTTATCGGGAATAGCATTTAACGCATGAATTAATTTTACATCCGCGAGATGTCTGTAGCAAATTATTGCTTTTATATGCAACATCATGAGCATGACATGCCTTATCAATAGCATATATCAGATACTCACCAGGCCAGGGCTGATTTTGATCATCAAGTCTAAGATCTAATCTCGTTCCGGCACCACAGTAGCTATATCCAGGAAGGTGTTTTTCTCCAGGGTATTTTGCCCATGGGGTTCCGGTGAGTTTTCCTAATTTGGCTGCGATATCCCCTCCATGTCGCTTTCTTTTAAATAAATAAATCGAAATTTTTTTGTACCACATGTTACACATTTACCAGTAAGTGCCGATCTGTTATTTTTAGTTGTAATCGTCGTCGCATCATTTGTACTAGTACGTTGTTTACATTTAACTCAATATAGATCCATAATTTATATATAGCGTTATGAATATAATTGATTTTTCAGCGACTAAAAGAAGAGAACCGGTGAAACACCACGCAGCGCTTCCGAATTTTGTCCGTGCCATTATAATCGGACCAACTGGATCGGGTAAAACACAATTGCTGCTTAATTTGATAATGCGATTTATGAAGTGCGATAAATTATATTTAGTTGCTCAATCCGTAGATGATCAACGGTGCTATGAAGTGCTAAAAGATTATAATGAGAATGCATCAGAAATTAAAGGTGAAAGTGTCATCGACTTTATAACAGATATTGATGATGCGCCTAGCGTAGATGACCTCGATGGAGACATAAACAATCTTGTAGTTTACGATGACGTGATGTTAGATAATCAAAAGAACCCTGCTAGAATATTTTCACGAGGTAGGCATAAAAACACTGACGTGATATATTTCACTCAATGCTACAATCAGATTCCAAAAGTGATTCGCGATAACTGCAATATTCTTGCTGTATTCAACGGCGTTGATATACATACGCTACGAAATATTTGGCAGACATGGTGTTCCGATATGGACTTCAATGGATTCAAAAATTACTTTAGTCATGCTCAGTCAGTCCCACATGGATTTATAATAATAAATTTACACGATCCTCGGTCACGATATCGTATTGGACTTGATCAAATGTTCGGTTATTAACCCTGAAATCCTTCCAGCGGGAGAGGGTTATAACAACAATGATAGCAATTTTTGGCAGCAATTTGAGGGTGGTTAAGACAACATATTTACGACAAAATCACTAAGGCTCCATTTCTAAAATGGGGTCTTTATTTTTTGTTTTTTGGTTAAAATATGAGATTTCGTAGGAAGGCTCTATTGTGCATTCTGAGGCTTTAACGATTTTGTCGCAAAAATTTGTAGGGTTCACCCTCCCTGCTGCTGTTCTCAGTATCATCAGTGTCATTCCTATATCCCGTATTTAAAATGTTTTTCAAAAAAAAATTGGAAAATCATTTGCTTATCTACAAATAAAGGAACATAATTCGTAATATATTTTCATATATGGTAGTCAGCTGATGGTCATATCAGCTGGTATAATTCCTCAGAGGATAATCATATCAGGCAGCATATTTAGACTGACCATAATCATATATTGTAAACTAATTATACTGATGATAGTCATTTGGTGTAGCATAGATGGTCTCACAGCAATCACGTAATGGAGCACTATTAGTATGACGATAATCATATCATGTACTATAATTAGTCGCATGATAGTCATGTCATGTAGTAAAGTCATATCATTTTATATCATTACTCTAAGGATAATCTTATCATGTGATATAATTATACTGATATAATTCATATAATGTATTATAACTGTCTTTCAATAGTCTAATTGTATAATTGGTCTACCGATAATCAGTCATATCATGTAGTATAAGTAGTCTCATGATAATCATACACTGAAGTATATTCATCTATTTTAGTATAATTACGTTGACGATAATCATACCATATAGTATCATCATCATATCATTAGAATAATTATTCTGACAAGTCTAGTCGTGTAATATAATTAGTCTGTTGACAGTCATATGATGTAGTATATTTAGTCTGACGATAGCCAAACAATACTGTTCAATTATTCTGTAGTATAAGCATGTTTATAATGTTCATTGTATACAACTGTGATATTAATCATCGATCAGTCGTTTCAATGGTACTAAAATATCATCCAGTGATGTAAAATCTTTGAGGTTTGAACTTAATTTTTAATGATATTTCAGAAATTCTTATTTTGTATGTAATGTTCATTTGATTGAATCAGTTAGTAATGAACCTACTGGTTTCGTATTTCTGTATACAGCCTATCCTATTCCTTTGTAATTTTGTTAAATTCAAAATATTATAACTTTAGTTGTTTGATAGTTATTTCCTCTCAAAACCAAATTTAAAATAACCCAGTTTAAACAGCAGTTTGTATATTCAGTCCTTGCTTTATTTGTCATTGTCTGGTTTACAAACCAAATTTTTTAAAAAAACCCAAAGATTATTCGCAAATTACACGATACCTTTCCAGCTCACTGTTTATTATCAAAATATTCCCTACAATTCGGTAAGTGTCCTTTTTGATAAATGTTAACAATGGGCATTGCTTGTCATTAAATGTTAATGCATGCTGATCTGTGTTACGCAATAAATGAGGGTTCCTTAATTTTATTTCCAACCAATGTTACAATCTGGTAGTTCATTTCACAGTCTCAGCTGAGAAAATAATTAAATTTATGATGAGTATATCTCTTTCAATCTCGATCTCTGTTTCTGCCATTGAATCTCAAATCGGGCGCAAACAACATTGAGAAACACAAATGTGGTACAGTTTCTTGATCATTCGTTCCTTTACCCGGTCAGTCATAAAGCAACTGTATAGATACCTAATTTAATTTTGGTACATACATTGATTGAACCTTGTCTAACACACACGCACACACACACTCACACACACATACACATAATACAAAGGAATCATACTGAGAAAATGTGTATTTTTTGTCACAGCACAAACATGAGGTGACGAAATATATTTGTCGGGGGCGGCAGTCTCTGAGATAGAAGCAACTCATATTATTCTTTACGACTATAAGTATTTGCAATAAAAAAATATTGGTAACAAATATAATAATAATAAAATTTTTTAAATTATTTATGGATCCAAATATAAATTAAGAAATTTTTTTTATGAAGCAGAATAAAATTAAACAACCATTCCTTAACGATGAATGTTTAAAAGTAAGTGCAATGTTAATTATAATATAAAACTGCACAGCACGTAATAAGTCACATCTACATATACACGTAATTAAAAAAATTGTATCTAAGGACTGCATATATAGATATAAACTTAACAATAGTTCTGTAATAAAATGTAAGAGATGCACATTTCGTTATAGCACCCCGTTTACACAATTCATAGGTTTTTGTGATTACTTCTTTGATTACTGGAATTCGGTGCAGTTGAAAATATTCCTTAGCCAGAAATTAATAGCAAATCACCAGGAGCAAACGTCATGGAGAGAAGTGTTAGTGAGCTTCCATAATGCCACGAGTAGCGAATTCATACCTAAACCGCATGACTGTCCATGGAGTAATATAGTCCATAATAAAATCTAGTGGTGTACATTGGTGTTGATAACGCAGTGTCAGTATGTATGGTAGGAAATCGGTAAAGTAAACAATGGAAAAAACAAGAATGGACAAGGCAAAGACTGTATATATCTCCGTGGTGGCAAATGTGATGCAGTTGTACTGTCGTGATATCCCTTGCCAGTATTATTTCAATATGCTACGGTTGCGGAGTTTAATAGTTCCCTGAGTTAGGGGACAGTTGTAGAGTTTTTTTGATGTTAAGAGCTGACGGTAAGGAAAGTTAATGAAGAGAAACTTTGCAACGGTTGATAGAGTGGTCTAGTATTGATAAGAGTAAAAAAAAATGTATAGACTGGACACGTTAGGCTTTCTAACTTTCAACTGAAGTTGTATAGAATTGGTTTGAAATTTGAAGTTTCCTTTGGTTATCTTGCTAGGGATTTCAAACCGCTCGCTCAAGCAAGTCTCCTGACTTGGAACAATCCTTTTTGTAGGAAATCACACATACAAATGTGGTCTTCTATATGTTCAGCTGATTTCTTCACAACCTCCATTATAATCAGCCTGGGAGTGCAAAAGTGCACACACCACGTGGCAACATGGTGAGAAAGTTAATTTGTTTTTGAATTTCGTTCAGATTGGTCGTGGGACGTAACAATAATAGAAAATGGCATCGACAATGTAACAATCGAATTTAAGGCCTCGACTATGAGAGCCAGCTGCAATAGGAATGGGTAACAGATTCATCCTTATAGATTTATGTTTCAGATATTATTATAAAGTAATCCAGCAGAAAACTTCTATAAGTTATCTGCATTCATTTCTAATTTGGAGTAAAGTTTATTATCAAAATATAAAGTGAATCGCGAAATTTACAATCTTTAACATTTATGTCTTGGTTAAAATTCTTTGTAGTATTAATCTCACCGGAAATATGTATGCAGCAAATGAAATGACATTTTGGATCGATGTAACAGCTTCAATTATTTTCTGCAGTCGGGACTATCGATAAACCGTTCTGCACGTGCTTTTCGGAGCGACTGCCAGCATGTCAACAATATAGAACATTGCTTTATTTTAAGCAAACTAAATTCAAACATGTCATTCTGAGACATTAATTTATTTATTTAGAGGTCTTGAAAATTATTGTTCTATACCAGTTGATTTGAAAAGTTACTGAAAATATATTTATGATTATTAAAGAGAGAGATTACATTACGATAACAAAGGCAAGCCGACTGTAATATTACGCCTCCTCAAATACAGTGTTATTTACCTTCAAAATACAAGAAAGGAGGACAATTATCTTTCTATCTTAATATCAATGTCCCAACATTAGCCTTTATAATTAATTAAATATGGTGTTTGTACTTATGAAGTTAGATTTTTCAGTTTACTTTTCGATAACACTCAAGGAACTTTTTCATTGCTCTCCTGGTGAGAGTATACTTATCACCTTTTGCAAAATTTTTCGACCGGTTTAAGTCAATAATATTTTTTGTATATTATAATAGGATCATAAATGTTAGTGTTGTTCATCATAAAATCATATCTAAACTTTCAAAATAATCAGACTTTTGCTGCTTATGATTTCATTAGCGAGAGTTTTATTTTATCAAATTTGCTAAATACGAACTACATCAGCTAATGATAAATTTAAAAACATTATTTTTGCTGTCAGAAAAACATAATTTGTTATGATATTTAATATCTCACTCCTGATAGTGGCATATTATTTGATGGCTAGTGCAATTATTCCGTCTTTGCAATAAATTTTCTTTTCAAAATTACTTAGTCAACCTTTTCAAAATTGTATCTGCTTTAAGTTTGTCATCATTTACCCTAATAACATTTCTTATAATAAATAAAGTGCAAGTGTTTCTGCGTCATTAAAATCAACAGATATCATACATACGACTAACACATTTGGGGTTTTTTCAGTTCATTGTCATCAAAAATTACGATGTATATCAAATTCTTTGACTGATACTTTTTTGACAATCCGAAAAATCAAAATGGTCACTGTATTCATAAATATCTTGATAACAATCCTAACATTTCATGTTAAAAACAGGCAAATTCGTATACGTAAAAAGCAATTCTAAATCCAGTCTATACATGTTGTCCAATATTATATTGAAAATCATATATAAATCACTTTGATATATCAAGCACATCTGCACTAACATAAATCGATTTTTTAAACTTTAATTTGTCTTTCACAGCTGCATTGCAACACTAATTTCATTAAATATTTTCATATTGTCAAACCCGTCATCGTTAACTAAATTATTTATGCAATATATATGATTTACAATAACAAGCTTGAGTCTCTTTATATTAATTTCCATTGTCTATCCGAATACGTTGTTGTACATTAACTTGCGAAAAAAGGTTTTATAAACTTTGGTCTTAGCCCTAACATGACATTAGGTATTGAAATATAATCTGCCATCCACCACAATTGATTAAATTTTAACACACGGTGAACATTCGTTAAATGTAGTCAAGCACCAACGGATTCTTTTATTTGTTTAATATCAAGTAATTTCTTTTATATATCCAATTTGTAACTAATCTGTTAAAATCGATTAATTTATGTTTCTATTGCCTGTTATTCAGGTGATACCAAACTGTAATCGACGATCATATTCTCAGCACGAAATTGATAGTTTTCATGTGGATCATGAATAGAACTAGCGTAAACGAGATCGAAGTCAAGATAATAAACGGGTTGGCTCTGACGTAGCAAAATCGTACAAATTACTTCGATCGGGATGCATAAAAAATTGACTAAATAATGTTCTCGTAATTTTTCGGATAAATGTCAATATCGTCCGCATAGTTTTTGTTATAACGCCATTTCCGTCTCTGAGACTTCTTCATTCAATTAAACGTAACAACAAGAGTTAAGATATACCATTTCATCCTACTTATTTGGAGCAGAGCATCCCAAGATAGTCTGAGAGCGGAAATATACCAACAAGGGTATAATTCATAATATTCATGACTAACTTTATTTGTCTTCAAATCTGTATCATGATAATCACCAAGTGTTTTATAACTAAATTTATTCGAAATGTGCTGTGCATTTTTGTATTCGTCATCTGTCATATATTCATTGTTTTGCTGCGAGTAAAATTTATCCTGATCGGAAAGAAAAGTTTCATCAAATATTACCCTGTCGAGGAGACATTCGCACTGAATGACATTTTGCTCAGAGATAATTAATCTCCACCAAAAATTATTGAAACTTGTTTAACATTCTACAAGAACATCAAATAGTAGTTGCGATACGTTGCATACAATCAGCAAAAAGTAATTTCCCAATCCTGTCTCACATATACTTTCCAAAACTGTTTTGAATACATTTTATTGTATTATATAATTTTAGTTTAGATTTAATTTCTTCATTGCCGAATACTTTTACAATTATATAAAAATCACAGCCAATAAAGGTATGCAAAATGTCTGTAATAAAATCTGGCTAATGATATTTTAAATTGTAATCGTTATGAGCTGCAACATGTTATTTAACGTTTTGGGTAAGGGTGATCTCGCACTTTTATATTCAGGTACACACATAGATGTGACAATGTGACAATTAATTGCCTCATCAGTTTCATGTTATTTGGATCTTATTTTTATTGGAGCTTTTCTGGATGATATGTTGAAAATTTAATTAACAGAGTCTATTATTTTTGTAGTAACCACACAGCCGAACTTTCCGATTCGCCAGTTTTATATCTATATAACATTACTGGAGTTGAAAAATTATGGTCAGCGCAACAAACTACTTTATAATGTTTTCCTCAGGTAACGTTTTGTTGTATTTGAATTGTGCTTTATTAATTTCAATTATTTTCTGCGCCGGCTACAGGAACAAGCAGTCACTAGAAATAAGAATAAATGAAAAAGGTACACTTAGCCTATGATTGTCAAAATACAATTTTAATAGTTTTTTTATAAAATGTTCATGTTATTGTTTTAAGTTTTAACATAGTCTTTCAGATGCTCTTACATTTTATCATTTTTTCCAAAAACGGTAAAATAAATATGTCCTAAGTTTTTTTTATTACTTATCCAGCTGTAATGTCCTTTATAAAATAACAAATGTAACAACATACAATAAGGATTGGAAGAACTGCTGTTTTAGCATCTAAAAATGCTAAAATATGAATAAAAAATCAAACTCTGAAATTACGTAAAATCAGTGAGGATAGATATAAACCACCCTAGAGACATAAAACTAACTCCGAATGCACAAAATATTATTCTTACGGCGACGTACTATCTACTTTCATCTAAACAAGAAAACTTGTGACCTATATCAATACAAGTACCCATTAGAAACATTATGGCAATGAATTATCAGTTAATTGACAATCAGATGATTCACTGTTTTGCCCTATTTTTAAGTTTGAAGCATACGAGTCATGAGTATAGTTTTAAGTTTTCCTGATTTCCGTTTATACATCCATTTTCGTCTCAATCCTTATGAATATAAAAATCACATAACAAGTAAATAATTATATGCATATTTAGGAAACGACACGCATATATAGACAGGGAGAAGACAATATAATAAAATGTATGTTGCAGTATTTTCTATGTATCTTCCTTTGAATCATTTTCTTTACATCTTATTTTATTTTGTTAGTGATGAATGTTCGATTTTCCATCCTGGGGCATGTTAAAATTCATTTTATTGTCCTTTGAAACCTTTTGTTTGAATTGTGTTTACAGACTATGTATATTATGTTATCTTATCTTATCATAATGTTTTAGCTGCTCTAAATATGTATTAAACGTCGTTTTATATTTTCAGATTACTTTGTTTATTACTTTTTATTACTTTATTTCATTAGAATTATGACGACGTCATTATCTTACTTGTAATTTAAGAGGCGTGTCTCCTTTTTTATTCCTTTTTTAAAGAAGTATTGAGTGTTCCTCGCAGTTATTCTAAGCTTGGTTCCTCTACCAATGACATCCAGTAATAGAGATTATGTTTAAATTTACAACTTGGTGAGAGTAGGTCATCACCAACTTATACATGTGTACAATAATAATTAATTTTGTATTAAAATTTGTATTTAAGACATACCACATAAATCAGATACTGAGGTTTACTTAAAAAGTAAGATTGTTAATTGTCTGCAAAACTGTAATTACTGCAAGTTATATTTCGAAATGTATGTTTCATTTAATTACAGATCATTTGGTATTATAAGTTTAATGATATATGTACCCTTCTGGTGATTCTCTTAAACAACGTTTGTACATATGAATACTTGACATTAAATTCGTCAATTGTTTTTTATCACATAATATTTCAATCTAAGACCGAATCTTCAAAACTTAACATCTGTATAGCAGCATAAAAAAGTAACTAATATTGCCTGTATGTTCTAGTATTTAAATAGCATGTGAGAGCAAGCCTACAACCAATTATCTTTTTATTTCAGAAAACCTAAGCAAACATAATAAAGACAATCACTTTCCTAAACAATCACTAGATGATTTTACCTTACCTTTAAAAACTAGCGATTATTACAACAAAACTATTTGGATTCCATTCAAATTTTATCTATTTTTATAAGTTATTAGCTTTTGCTAAACAATATTCCGATTTCAGAACCTGCATCTAGTGGAGAAGTGAACATAGAAAATAGTAAAGAGGTCTAAGTCAACAAATAAACCAGCAAGCAAAAAAATTACAATCTCAAGTGTACTCAATATAAGAATAAATAAATAGATACATGTTAAGAAAGATTGCACTTTGGATAACCAAGCACATCTTATTGAGGCCTTCCCAATCTAAGTAAAGTTTATAATAATAATAATAATAATAATAATAATAATAATAATAATAATAATAATAATAATAATAATAATAATAATAATAATACTTTGACAACTAATACTACTACTACTACTACTACTACTACTACTACTACTACTACTACTACTACTAATAATAATAATAATAATAATAATAATAATAATAATAATAATAATAATAATGAAAATATCCGGTGCATTCGATGTAAAAATAAATAAATAAATACATGTTAAGAAGAATTGCACTTTGGATAATCAAGCTCATATTAATGAGGCCTTCTCAAGAAAACCGAACAAAATTTCATATAATAGTAATAATAATAATAATAATAATAATAATAATAATAATAATAATAATAATAATAATAATAATAATAATAATAATAATAATAATAATATGATTTTGCAATTAAGGTTATTAAATGAATGTCAATCGATTTTATTAAGACATCTATCACATATTAAAGCAAAGTCGTCAAAATAATTATTGTTTACTTTTATTTAGTTTGCAACATATACCCATTGACAACTTTTAACATTGCCCAATTAAAATTATTTCCAGCAAATACTCTCTCTCTCTCTCTCTCTCTCTCTCTCTCTCTCTCTCTCTCTCTCTCTCTCTCTCTCTCTCTCTCTCTCTCTCTCTCTCTCTCTCTCTCTCTCTCTCTCTCTCTCTCTGGATCCAATTCTGTAAAACCGAGCCTCATGTAATGGTAATGAATTCCTGGAAAAAGACGGATCGCAATATCCTTCAACACCATTATCGGATAGAGTTTTGCTTTTTTCTGCAGCAATTTCAGCTACACATAAGACAATAAACTTCACTGAAAACTCTCGAAAACAAACATGTTGTTTATGCGTAAAATTACGATACATTGGGAATCATAGTTTAATGACATATTTTAAGATTTTGCATATAATAATGGTTTCTAGCAAGACACTAACGTTATATGTAGTCCAAAGCATGCATGTGAACTATTTTTTATCCAATTAATCATCAAATTACAATGTAATATAGAGTAATATATAAAATTCACATGGATCTACTTCTTACGAAAATTACATAGAGATATAATTTATTTTCTCTAATCATCTATATTGTAAATAGACGTCATCTCTTACCTCAATGTTTTACTCTTGTTTTTTGTTTTCGCCTGACGTCTCATCATAGTTTAATGCAATCAATCTCTCTCTCTCTATATCTCTCTCTCTCTCTCTCTCTCTCTCTCTCTCTCTCTCTCTCTCTCTCTCTCTCTCTCTCTCTCTCTCTCTCTCTCTCTCTCTCTATCTCTCTCTATTTCTTTGCATTGTATACAGTAATTGATCCTATAAAATGTCATCTGTATCGATAGATAGATAGATAGATAGATAGATAGATAGATAGATAGATAGATAGATAGATAGATAGATAGATAGGTAGGTAGGTAGGTAGGTAGGTAGGTAGATAGATAGATAGATAGATAGATAGATAGATAGGTAGGTAGGTAGATAGATAGATAGATAGATAGATAGATAGATAGATAGATAGATAGATAGATAGATAGATAGATAGATAGATAGATAGATAGATAGATAGATAGATAGATAGATAGATAGATAGATAGTTAGATAGATAGATAGATAGACAGACAGATAGGCAGACAGATATATATATAGATAGATTGATACATAGATTGATAGATAGAAGTACTTACAAAGATACGATTGTTTAGTAAAGAACTCCAAAATTAACACATTGTATGAAGTCATCACTATCCTAAATATTTTATTCTACACGACGTGTTGAGTATACAAACCACGCGTCTACAATATGCAATACGCATTGTTTAGTGAATTGCCTTATGGACTATATGCACGCCTGCTATTTAAATATCAAGCATTATCCTTAAGGCAGATCGTAATGGAAGTGCTGGAATAATTTCATGTGACGTAAAATTGTTATATAAATAATGAAGGAGGCCAAATAATATTAATATATAAATGAACGTGCTTAAAAGTATCACTAAACATTTGAAACTTTCACTGGCTTTTAATTTGTATAACACTGGATAATTTTTGGGTTAATTACATGCGCTTTAAGTAGGTTTAAATGTTAGGCATATTTATCAGTTTGAAGAAAATATTTACACACTTACACTGACATGCACTATTGCACTATATATATATATATATATATATATATATATATATATATATATATATATATATATATATATATATATATATATATATGCATGCTTTATATTAATTCTTAATAGATGATGATAGTTATTCAAGGTTTTTCACTGGTTACAATAAGCTAAAGTTAATAATTGTATACAGGTTATCATGTTTGACAACAGTTCATCGAAATGACAGAATGATATAAAAGATAATTGCCACTGACCACACACCAATTGAAGAAGTGAGTTGTACTGACAATTACATTTTTTACAAGATAATCAAGATAACAGAATATACATGTAAATGAAAATAATTTATTACATTAGTGAACTTATATGTTCATTGGATTCCGACATTTCTTTCAATATGCTCATACAAATAGATTTATTTGTACGTCTTAAGGATCTTCCAATTACTGCATGTGCTAGAGTAACATGTGGTAGTTCAGACCTACAAAATACAAAGAGGACTCACAATCACTGTATTAAGTATTTGTGTGTAATTTGCGTTAATTTGTATTTCACAAAATTCAGTAAGTAACAGTATATAATACTTTTAAGTGCGATCAGCATCGTCATTATTATCATTATCATCATCATTATTATGGCATTTTGAACCGCAAGTATATTCAAATAAACTGGAAATTGCAACACGCAAAAAAAGACATTATTTAAGAATGTATATATGAATATTACAAATAATTTGAAGGGAAACTTTTTTAAAGTGTTTTACTGTTTAACGGTAAATCAATGAATGGCTTTATAATTAAATAGGAAACTGAGAAAATTGGATTAGGACGATACCTTGGGTAGGCGACTAACCTTACTCCTGTCGTATGCACTTACCTATTTAGAACCTTTTGACACACTTTCCTTCAATGCACCACTGCAAAATAAAATGACCAAGAACGAAAATGATCTTGATGTAAATATTTTACATAAAGCAGCATGCAGTCTTTACTCATGCATACCGAGTCTATGGTTATTGATTCCCATACACTTTGGTTACTTTTTCAACTCAAACGTCTATATAATATTGCAAAACAAAAACAATCGATTTATGGACTTTTACTTTCTTTTTCAACGTTCCTTAATCATGTTTTATATAATTGCGTGTCTTTGTGTGCATGTATGTATATACATATATGTGTGTATGTATATATATATATATATATATATATATATATATATATATATATATATATATATATATATATATATATATATATATATATATATATATATACACACACATATATATACATATATATATATATATATATATATATATATATATATATATATATATATATATATATATATATATATATATATATATATATATATATATATATATATATATATATATATATATATATAGATAGAAAGATAGATAGATAGATAGATAGATAGATAGATAGATAGATAGATAGATAGATAGATAGATAGATAGATAGATAGATAGATAGATAGATAGATATAATACAAATCATATGGCAAATAACCCTTTCAAGCGTACTGGGTCCACCAAGGGATCACGTGTTTCAGGGATTAATTAAAATAGATGTAATAAACTGACGACGAAGAGTACGAAACTAGTAACTAATTAGCCTAAGCGCTTTCGACTCTTAATGAGTCTTTTTCAAATCAAATACAAAATTTATATACGACAAAGAAATAAGCAAAAAAACGTTGTGCTTGTAAACCTCTACGTGGCTGTCTTCACATGTGCTAAAACTATAATATACAACCAGCTTGTATAGACTAGTTGCGGAAACTGAAAACGTTGTATAATTCCCTAAAATTGACAAAAAAGCTGTACAGAAGCCCGGTCGCAGAACACTTCTCCTCCCCTGGCCACACTTTCAGTGATATAATACTTATCGCTATTGCCAACAACCACAGCTGGAGTTCCGAAACCAGGAAGGAAAAGGAATCATACTGGATACGCCGCTTTAGAACATTGAAACCAAGCGGTCTAAACCAAGAAGACTAGAAAATGAAAACTATGCACTAGTAGAATTTAACATTTTCTAAATCTTCTTATCCTTCAATTTTTACTATAAGAATAACCGGTATAGAACCAAATATCCGGGATATAATCTGCGTTACATATGTACACAAAGTAAAAATAGATGTCGCTTTGGCTTGTAGACTTTTAGGGAATTATACAACGTTTTCAGTTTCCGCAACTAGTCTATACAAGCTGGTTGTATTTATAGTTTTAGCACATGTGAAGATAGAAATGTAGAGGTTTACAAACGCAACGTTTTTGTGTTTATTTGTTTATCGTAACTATGTTTTGTATTTGCCTTTGAAAAAGACTCATTGGAAGTCGAAAGCGCTTAGGCTAGTTAGTTACTAGTTTCATACTGTTCGTCGTCAGTCTATTGCATCTATTTTAATTAATCCCTGACAGACGTGATCCCTTGGTGGATCCAGTACGCTTGAGAGGGTTGTTATTCGCCATATGATATGTATTCTTTATATATATATATATATATATATATATATATATATATATATATATATATATATATATATAGTATACATATATAAACAAAAAGAAAGAGTGTACTGTATATACATACAGAAAGAGTGTGTGTGTGAACAAAGAATTGAGAGATTACCATGTCGTTTCCACATTTGGTTCCTCTTGGTGCAAACATAAATCTCATAAGCCATGAGCTCCTTGTCGGATGTTTGCATTTTAACTGACGACAAATATTTGCGTCCATAACCTTAAAAATGTATCAAATTCATATATAGTACGATGTTTATTACAAACTTTCTTTAGTGTCGATCTTAGAACAAAACGTGAATAGACGCTTATCTCAATGTTGGCTACATCTTTCCAGTCTTAAGCAAGTAAGTAATTTGAAGTATAGCTCAATGTTTATTAAAACGCTTATTAAACCAGACTGGTTATTGTGGAATTCTTTAGCATACGTCTCTTGTTCCTATCAGAGCATTTCTGATAAATTGGGTTTGATTATCAAAGAAACAACTATAGCATTAAGCTTTTACTGTTACATTTAAAACCGCAAAGAGCCTTTTGAAAGCGTTGGTAGCAGGAAAAGAGTGACATTTGTATAGGTCAATATTTCATTATTTTTCATCGAGTAAGTATTCCATATAAGGATTAACTTGTTATATATATATATATATATATATATATATATATATATATATATATATATATATATATATATTTATATATATATATATATATATATATATATATATATATTGATAAACGGCAAGATACTCATTGAGATTCTCAGCAGCATTAATATGTTTTAATATAACGTGGATAGTAATTACTGAATGTTTGTTATCCTGAATTTCGCCACATAAATAGAAGAAGATAACTTCACTGTAAAGTTATGTTACTTGTTCCATATGTGTCACATAAGTATTGTACAAAGGTCTAATGTACTAGTAGAATCCGTAAATAAACTTACATTAAATATAGCATCGATTATATTTTGACAAAGAGACTTCGCATAGGTTAAGATTATAAATTGCAAGGTATTAGACAGGTCGGGCTTTTAGTAGTAAGGTCTCTCCATGAACTCAAATATGTTGCCTTAATACAAAATCAGTTATGGTCAATGCATACTGTATTTGTGATTATAAACCAGTTACAGTTATTTTGAAATGAAATGCAAACTCTCATCGCAAATGCCAGTTGCAGCAAGTTGACAAAGCGTTTTCACGTGTGTAAGAAGCACTTTACTGATTCCAAGTAATTAGTTTTGATTCGGCCTAATAAAATTTGCTTTTTTTAAACCTAAGTGGGTTAAAATAAACAATGGTTTTGGTAAACAAGGTATTTTATACCTTTTACCAATCTGTAGTTGGCAATATATGATTACACTTTTACTTTTGCTCAGATATTATTATTATCTAAACTACTTACTTCGATAAAATATGCGCATTGAAATTTTGGATTGAGTCTTTGTGATGCGTCAGTACTATTTGTACATTAACACAGACATTATTGGCATGTCAGTATGTTCAATAGTATTGGAACTCATTTGTAACATTCCGATCTTATGGACGTGTGATAAACTATTAATCATTATTTGATATATAGTTCACAATACCGTGTCCATTATATTTTCAATTTGTATTTTCGGAAAACAAATCGTTTGCTGAATTAAACTCATCTTGTCGTTTTCGCTCCTTAATTACTTAGCTTAAGACCATATAGAAACACAAGATGGTTGAATACATGCAGGACATAATAGAATGTACTGCATGTCTTGGTGCGTATAACCAGGAATAAATTATAAGAATTAAAACTATGACATATAAATGTATGGAACAACCAGCAGAAGGAAAATATAGTTCTCTGACAGTAAACCTGTTAGATTTGCTATACATTCAATGCTTTTGAGGTCATATTGAAATAGTTGACATTTCCTTGTTAATAAAGAAAACAAAAATGTTTTTGTATATTTGACATTTGCATCAGATATAAAAAAATGAATCTATATTATCCAATGGCAAAGGATTTACAGGGATACTAAATTATATGTAGTGGTAGATGTGGCAAGGCAAGGGAAACCACCTAGAAAAGCATATTATATACTTTCGGTATTAAATCAATTTCTCCATAAAATTATCCTTCAAACCGCCATATGTTGGATAGACCATATTTTTCATAGTAGTTATCAAGTGAATATATAATTTGTAGAGGTAATTCTATATTAAGCATTTATACACTACCCTCATTTTAATTAATTATGAAAATCCAGCACCATGGTTATAAGTTTATATATAGTAAGGCTTTATACCTTATGTCACATGAGATCTTGTACACAATGAATCCAAATGTTGGCATTGATAATGTTGAATTTTTTAAATAATAGTTTCATTCGAGTGAACTGATAAATTATTTAGTGCACATCATCTCTCCTGCATATGTGGAGTCAAAACTTTAAGTTTCGATATGATACATAAAAGGCAATCAACTGAATGATGATTTTTGTTTCTTTTTGTTTTAATACTGCTTTTAATTGAGAAAATCAACATTGTTAGAAAATCTACAGGAAAAAAAAACATAACAAAAGGAACTTTTGATCTTCTAAAGGTTACCTATATGACAAAAACGGTAAATCGACTGGATTTGATGATTCCTATAACAATGTTGTTATGTAATTATTCCTCCCCGGTTAGAAGGTAAAATTGAAGTAAAAATAAACATAACAAATTTTCATCCGAAATTCCTCATCGCAAGGTTATTTGGTCGCACGTGGATTCCTACCCTACCCCCTTGCAATCTCACGTATGGTTTTATTTATGTGTCAAGGTAGCTACCTATTACTTTTAAAACTAAAACAAAACAGTCAAAATAGCTTTTATCTGTTGAAGTTCCATGTACAATTCCGCTTCTAAATCAATTTGTCGCACGTTTATATCTTTTCAACAAAAAGCCTAATTGATTTTTGCTATTTTTAACTATGGATGATCTTTATCATTGATCAGCAATATATAAAATATTGGAGAGAATACGACGAACACGTGACAGAGATTTTAATAAAATGCCTAATAAGTCATTGTATAAAATTGCACCTTTATGTTACTGACATTGAAATGATTAGAGACGACAACGGAAAAATGGACAAACTTGTGAAGACGGAGTCGACGTTATTACGATCAAAAAGAAAACACATGCTATAACATATATTAACACGATTAACAGAATGTATTCATAATTAAATTTTAGACCATATCCAAACTCACCAATCGTCAACAACAAAAATATAAAAGCGTGATATGGGGTAGATGCAAAATAGCTGGCTTCATATAACAATATTGCAATAAGATAAGATATATTTAAAGACAAAGGATACGAGGCATATGGTATACATATAAGTGAATCAATATGTTTGGTATTATTTGAATACAAAAACAAAGGCAATGGTGATATGGCTTGTGTAAACTGTTTGAAAAATAAAATTTAAATATTTTTCTCTTATCTAGTTTAAAGGTAGTTTTATCGATGCAGTTTTATCAGTGCTGATACAACACATTTTTGGTTGCTCTCTCGCATATATCTGCCAGTTACCAATCAGAGGTAGAAGTGACAGTCAAATTCATACATGGACAAAGATACTATAATTATAATAGTCGTAAGAATCGTGTCCTATCCACTACATGATACAAAATACTTACTTATATAAAAGATTGTGAACAGCAGAGCTTTACAAATGATCAATGCGAAAACATGTATGAATCAGCCATGCATGAAAGACAAGATAAGCCCCACACTCAATCATCTCTCTCTCTCTCTATCTCTCTCTCCCTCTCTCTCTCTCTCTCTCTCTCTCTCTCTCTCTCTCTATATATATATATATATATATATATATATATATATATATATATATATATATATATATATATATATATATATATATATATATATATATAAAGTGAACTCCCATATATGAACGCAATCAACGGATTGATCTAACAGAGATGTTTGTTGATTATCCGCTACATTTCTAAACTCTATTACCGCAAACGCGATTCCGGACTATGCACTTTCATCTCTATTGAATCTCTAAAGTAAGGAATTGGCAATGTGCATTCGTTGGTGAAAACAAAACCCGATTGACGTGACAGTGCAAGACGTATCATAATCATCGGCACGAGGTAAGTTAATGTATCAACCGTGATAGTGCACCTGTCAGGTGCGAGTCCGATATTTAACTAACCATGATACCAGAACCAATTTGACTGAGATTAACCAGACTTGCTATTTTTTTGACATTGATACTGAAAATGGTTTGATTAAACGTGGTCTCATTATTAAATTGCAAAATTTCATACGTCCGTCGAGAACTTTACAGATATTGTTATGAAACATCGATATAGATATTGTTATGAAACATCGATGAACAATTGCGAAATTTCTGTTCAATGTCACTAAAAAGCAAACAAACACTCTACTTTCTCGGTTGTCTTT
>JAEAOA010001616.1:50000-172500 GCA_016746295.1 Potamilus streckersoni
AAAATAAAAAAACATTTTATGTAATTGAATAATGATAGACTTTGTTAGAGACAATACAAATGTATTCTTTATTTACAAACATAACCCTGGCAATAATAACAAGGTATAAAATGCAAGCATTGTGATTAACTTAACTCTCTTACTAACCATAACAATATTTGTTTTCTATCTGCGACTCTCGGTTTTCGTTTAGTCTTACTATGAAATGTCTACAGATCTCGTCACGTGCCAACGGAGAAATGTTATTTGCTAATTTATCAATGACTAAATATAGACTTGAAACATATTTTCGGAAATGACAATTTTGGGATTATGTTTCCATTTTTTTAAACACGAAATTATATGGACAAATTATATAGTTAATTTATACCAAATTTTATATTGTCTATATATGTGAGAAATGTCTTTCATCAATCTATACCGAAAATGACATAGTTTATTTGGAAAACTATATAAAAGAAAACCATATGAAAACAATTTGTATCTAGCAATTATACATTCAATATTTGGAGCTTAATTGTTTGGAAAAATATGTATGTTATGAAATAACATGGTCAAATTTGTTTTCAGATTTGAAAACCAATACTTTCTCAATTTGAAGCAAACTGTATATGTTGACAGGTTTCAAAAGCTATGTCGCACATATTTCATTGTGTTCAATTTTAGAATGGTAATAAAGCTTTTATCATCTATAGGCTTCTAGCATAGACTTGTTTCAGTATTTTATTGAGTGTAGGATGGAAAATTTTATAACAAAATTATATATATATATATATATATATATATATATATATATATATATATATATATATATATATATAATTTAGGAGCTAAATATATTCACTTTATGATTATGAATAGATCCATATGCATAAATAATGAAAACATTTTTGTATTGTCAGTGCAACATCAGTTGCATTTAAATAGTACAGTACCAGATTTAGGCATAAGCTAAACAAGCTACAGCTTAAGGCCTCAATGTCTGAACTCAGTCTGAAGGCGCCTCTAAAATTTATTATATACCATATATATCCTCTATATCTTTCTATAGCTTAAAGCGTCGCTTTGTTTAAATCCAGCTTTGTTGATGTGTATCTTCAAAGGTGTCAAACAGTCTTAAAAGAGTTCAATAATCGATACATATTGTCAAATATTGAAAACAAGATTAACGTTTCATACCATTATCACTCTGTATACATTCAGTCTGGCAGTATATTGATTTCGAAAACCAGCACAAAGGTACTAGCTACATTTATTACGTACCAGACCATATTACAATTAACACTTTCAATATTACAAAATTGCGTATCTTTTGTTCATAACCGCTTCGGTGGCCTAGTGGTTTGAGCGTCCGATGTGACTGGGTGGGATATCATGATACATGTCTGAGGCCTGATGAACAAGTGATAGACATCACTATAAACTACCACACTACAGATATCGATATGACAAAACAATTGCTAAAGCTACGTTACAAATCATAATCACATCACATAATCACACGTTTTGTTCATTCTTTTAAAATTCTTGCATTTGTATAAATATTTATTTCGTTTCCGTAATTTACGCTTCTTCGAATTATTATTTTTGTCTCTCATCAAGCATATTAATGTACATTTTAAGTATTAAGCTGACAATTCTGTTTCGTTATTTCAACCGTTAAATTTACCAACAATAATTTAGTTTGCTATGTCATACAGATGACTATCATTCATTAAACTGGTCTGTTTTATATCGCGTAAATCAATTGGTTATTTATACCTACTTTCCATGTGTGATCAGGTAAAATTTATATTTAGGTGCTCTAAATCAGCATTCAACATATAATCGTTTGGAGTTATCTGCACTGAATCTGGTATTATTTATGGCATAATTCATTTAAAGATAGCAACAGACAACGCAGGCTTGCATTAGGTTCAATGTTTAAGGAATGTTGTCCACGCATGAAACATTCTCAAATGCTCTAAAGTCTGTCTTTAGGCAACCTCACACCATCCTACAACAAAAGTCTCTTCTTACAGTCACATCGCTAAAAAACGAGAACATTCACGTGGGGAATATTGCGCCTGGAATAAGTTCAACGTACGTGCAGAGAACGTTTGAGCAAAATAGTCAATTGTTGCTAAAAGGTAGTGTTAGTTGATCATCAGCTTTAGACTTTAGACTTTTGAGAGAATGTGTAGAACAAATAACACTACAATCACTGTAGCCCTAAAAAATAATGCCATCTGTCAAAAACGATTTATTTTCACAATTACAAAAATCTAGATTTCTTGTGAAGAGCATGTAAACTGAGCAATAGCACTTAAAATGGAAATATCGATAGGATAAAGTAATCAAGCAAACAGCAAAAACTTGATTGTTTTAAGAGAAGAATGTGAAATTGATTTATGGCGAGTAATTTATACATATCACTGATATAGAGAACAAAAGCAAGGACCATATGGTGTTGACAGTTTTGTTTATAATGATAAAGAAAAACTGAAAAAGTGATGTCCCATAGATATATCTTGAACTAAAACATCTCAGAAAGATAATAAATCGTGATGAAAGTTAATACTACTACTACTACTACTACTACTAATAATAATAATGATAATAATAATAATAATAATAATAATAATAATAATAATAATAATAATAATAATAATAATAATAATAATAATAATAATAATAATAATAAAAATAATAATAATAATAATAGAAATAATAATAATAATAATAATAAAAAATAATAATAATAATAATAATAGAAATAGCAATAAAAATAACTATTTTTATTATTATTATTATTATTATTATTATTATTATTATTATTGTTAGTAGTAGTAGTAGTAGTAGTAGTAGTAGTAGTAGTAGTAGTAGTAGTAGTAGTAGTAGTATTGATAAGATTAATAACTATCCTGTGCAGATTCTTCGTGGCTTTCAGGTGAATTGATACTCATCAATTCCATGTGTCTGCTATAGTTGTTGGTCAACTGCACTTTATTTGAGATACAAATTTGCACCACAGAAAAGTTATAATTATATGGATAACACTTCCACATCATTTCTAGTATCAACAAGACTTATATATGTAAAAGGAGGCCACAATTTTTTTATAAACCTTCCATTTATAGACTATGTCACTTTGAAGAGGAATTTTAAGTTAAAATATGGTTATCTCTCTTCCGGGTCCGTAATTATTTACATTTTATAGGATTGATAGTGTAGATGGTTTTTCTTTTTATCGTGGTACGTTCCTACGTTACAAGAAATATCTGAAGATGAAGAGTGGATTGAAGGAAAAGATTCACCGTTTCTACCATCACAAATACATATATAATGATCCTATTTTAATATTTAGAACATGTTTCCTTTTGTATAACTGTATAAAATGCTCTAACATTTGTAATACACTTCAAATCATAAAGTGCAAGAAGATTATGAAATCGTCCATTTGGTGGGGCTTGCGGGTGCCTATTCGTTTTTAATTTACATTTTAAATCAGATCCTTTGTAGAAGTGATTTGTTGGTAGATAAATGAGAAAATATCAACAATGAACAATCCAGTCCATAACAGTAAAGGTATCAATAAAAAAGTTTAACTTATGATTTTGGAACGCAAAACAGCCTCACAGACATGATAACCTACATTGAATAGTACACGAGATACATAGTAAATTTATAATACAATGGCAATATTTCATTACATAACAATACAACTTTCAAAACATAATAAAGAATCATCTTTAGACCTTAAAATTTTTTAGCATTTTGTATATATATATATATATATATATATATATATATATATATATATATATATATATATATATATATATATATATATATATATATATATATATATATATATATATATATGTATATATATATATATATATATATATATATATATATATATATATATATATATATATATAAAATTTAAAGTACAAAATGCTAAAATCTATGTAAGGTCTAATATATATATATATATATATATATATATATATTTATTTATATTTATATATATATATATATATATATTTATATTTATATTTATATATATATATATATATATAGAGAGAGAGAGAGAGAAAGAGAGAGAGAGAAAGAGAGATAATGAGTTAGATTTATAGATGTGTTTGAAAAGTATACGTCGCGCACGCATTGTATCCAAAAGGTAAAGATTAAATTAAGTATATGAAACCAATACTTACGTCGTGAAGAGCATTGCATGGTCGAATAGTGGTAGAATAGTATTGCCAACAATCGTGACCCATTCTTTAAGATCGGCAGTATAATGGTATGCATGTATGTATTTTGTTCCGTTTACAATAACCACCTTCGAGCGATTGTGCGGAAAGAGATGTTCTTCCTTTGTATAAATTAGGAAAGAAATTTAAGTGATCGCTGAATATCGATAAGCAGTATTCCCCATAATTCAAAAGAACATACAATTTAAACCTAGGTGACTCTTTTATTTGCTAATTGTGTATGAAGATGTAGAAGGAGTTAACAAAAGCGTGAAAGCTGTTTATCATTACTCTTACATACCAATGACTATTCAGAAAAAAATTTTTCAAGTATATGTCATACATTGCTCATGAAATTACATCCCAAATGCAAAAGAGTCATGAATTAATTTAATCATATCCAGGCGTTCAATGCGTATCAAAACAATACAATATTGTTCAGGAAATACCTATAAATGAACAAACAAACAAGTGTTATATTGTTTTCATCACACGCATATGAAACAACAATACTCAATCCCTTCTTTCCCCTTTATCACTCTGCCAATATTTGTCAATATTTCTAGTCATTCTTTAAACGATACCTGAGAGTACTGCAAGAGTTATTTCTAAAGATCTGCTAATATTACTTTTAAACATACTAATTTTATTACAGTCAGTCATATTCTGCTTTGTCCCATCGGTTTCATTGGTATAAGTATTGTATTGTATATGTCAATGCAGTATTGTATAGATGACTCACCAACGACTAATCCGTCCCTACTATCTTCTTTATCGCTCTGCAAATTTTTGCCAAAATCATTGTATTTCTTGGCATTTGTTAAACGATATCTGAGAAGATTGCATGATTTAGTTCAACAAATCTGCTAATATTACTTTGAAACATACTAATTTTGTTACAGTCAGTCATAGTCTGCTTTGTCCCATTGGTTTAATTGGTATAAGTATTGTAGTGTAAATGTCAATGCAGTATTGTATGGTTGCCTAAACAAAGACTATTATCGTTGTTACTTTCCTGGATATTAAAGAATATATTCTTCAAAGTAAAGAGACTAGAATAATAAAATGCTAGAAAAAAACTTTTCCTACACGTTGCTATTATAAGCGTCAGTACCACGTTCAGCAATAGGTACAAGACTACCTGAATCGAAAAGATATAATTGCAGTTTAATGCTTTTAAATGTGATTTGTGCGCATCAGAAATCAGATTCTAGAACTAATTTTGAACATGTTCTCACTAACTTCTCATTTTCCTGCTTTATATTTGGTATCCCTCCATAAGCGCATGACTATTAAAATCGTCAAGGGTTTATCTTCTCAGATGAGCTTAGAGGCACTACACAACTTCTACCTCTTGTAGCTGATGCTCCCAAACCAAACAACTTCTGTATTTTATAGAATTACTTGAACAATACCAGAGATTTGAACACCACACTTATATCGATTCACTCTCCTACAAAAAGCTTTTCAAGGTCTTTTATAAATGCCTGAAATTTAATGTTATTTCCTTTTATGCCTTTAAGTCTGATGGTATGTGTTCTATAATTGTTGCTAATATATCCACGTACAAAAGAAACAATAAAAGTGTTAGTGGGTCATCTTCACTAAGTCCACGATGAATATCAAACCATTTGGATACGTGCTAATTTATTATGCAACATGACTTAATAATATTATATCGTTATTAAATAGAGTACATTATATTCTATTTCAGCTATAGAACATTCAATAAGATGTATGCTTTTCTGAATAAGACGTTTCATCAAAAGCACATCAACGGTGTTAAACAAGAGTCTCTATTTATACGCATAAGATAGTGAAAGACAATTCAGTCTGAATTTTTCACATTAAAATCAACATATTATGACTTCAATGGGATCACAAATCATTCTAGTAACGGAATATATACCTTAACCCTTATAGTTATTACGTAACATCAGTAGTATTGCCCCAGCATATACATTGGATAAGGGAAACGTTGTGTGCTTTGGTAGGTACTCTAAGCTGTTGTGAGAAGACCTGATATTTTATTCAGTCATTTTTTAATCGTAAATATCTATGGATAATTGTTATATATATTTCCTCTCTATTGTTTGCTATGTTTTTTCTCAGTGATTATCTGTTATGAAGTAATCTTCTTTTGTGTCATCGACCTTGCCCAAAATCAATTTTATAGTCTACCTGACAAGAGTATTGGTTTGGTAAACAACATTATACATGGCTAGTATTTCTGTGTGAATGAAGGTTAAATATTATGATCATTCTCTTCATCGGAACCAAGGACATTGATGTCCTGCATGGAGAGGCCTGGTGTACCTTATGTTGTTCATGTTTATTACAATAATGATAGCAACAGATATTGTTCTGATGACAACTTAGACTTTTCTAGAAATGAATTTCACACACCTATTCTGGTCCTATCACTCTGTCTGAAATTGTGTTATATTATTGTCATAGTCACTATCATAATTATCAATCTCGTAACCCAAGAGGCGGTGGAGATATCACAGTTGGCTGAAAAGACAATTATCTCCATTTCTATTTTTCTCTACTTATTTTCAAGTACCTTCAAATCTCATCCTGGTACACACCTTATTGTTGCATTCGCACCTCCTTTTTCTGTCTCTCTTCTACACGATCTCAATGGATATTGCATGATTGTTATTTTGCCAGTCCTGGCCATCTTGAGACATGACCGTACCACTTCACTTTGCACCTTTTTACAGTGGTCAAGATGTTTGCATAGGATACGATGGCTCATTGGGTGCAGTTGTGGTTTGATTTGTTGGTTACATGACCAATATATAAAAATGCTCATTTCGAATATTCGAATCATTATTTGCAGATCTGATGTTAGGTTCCATGTTTCACAAGCATACAGACAAATGAAGTTGACAATTGTTTTCAATAAAATCCTTATTTCATTTATATTATGCCAACTGAAGCAGAATTATTTCTTATATTATATTCAGCTTTATAAATAGATGTATTCAAATTAGTAGTCACTAAAATTACAAAGTATTCAATAATATTCATGGACATTACCATTCATTTGGAATTATAGTCAATTCGGACAAGCATATTTCAGATTATTTTCTTGTAAATCATCAACAAATTGCTTGAGTATCTGAAGATTTGAGAGAGACTATATGTCCATCAACATATTCATTGTTGGATCGTATTTGGAAAACTACTTTAATTTATTTGGAATTTTATTATGTGAACTGATGTTGGAATTACTTGGACTTGTTGGGATAAAATCAGCAATACCGCATATTCTATTAAAAATTCACAGTGTTCTGGGAAATACATTATTTGTTGAATTTAACACAACTTCGGGGTTTATATTTTTAATACAACTTATATTAAGATCATAGCGTCGTAGCAATAATAAAGAATAACTTATTGCTTTCATAAACTTATTGCTTTTATAAACAGTGCCAGATTTACCTTGCCATTTGAACATTATTTCCATATCGATTTATCACCACGAATTGTTTCATCTTACGGCGTAGTTGTAGATTATGTCTATCAAACCATTCATGGGTAAAGAAGAACACATCAGAATGTGAAGAAATCCGTGTTAATCAAACTTCTTACCTCGAAATATATAAATTGTTGAAGGATGATACTGATTGATATACTTGGATCGTCAATTGTTTTGTAGCGATAATTCACCTATGGTAAATACAAATAGATGATATCTATTTTATAGGTTACAATATCTGCATGCAAATGTACAATAATTTCGTCTTACTTCAACTTTCCCTCATAGAAAGTAATGGTATGACTTTGTGGCCTTATGGATAACATAGAAAACGGCATGATATTATTTGCAATAAGAGATTAAAAGAAAGAAAATATGCTTAATTACGTGTTTGTTATCTAACAGGATGCACAGAAATCAAATACACTTATCTCTAAAATCATTGTAGCTTCAGTAATACAAGAATGAGTGCTGGATTAATTATTTTTCTAAATCCAAATTATTTTTATGGGTTAAAACAATTTCACTTTACAAATCAAAGAATTCTTAAGGTGTTTAGCGGTTGAGAAGTCATTACTTACACCATTCATAATGTGTGAGAAAGCTTCTCTTATCCTCCGTCGCACTGTATTATTATTACGTAAGGGATCAGCGGGAAATACTTTAGATGCATAACTGCAAGTAGGAATGCAATTTGATATTATATAAGTGCACCAGCACACGCATGATGATGCATGTAAACGTACGTCTGTGATACAAAAATGAATAATATTTACCATCCACTTCTATAAATTTAAATCTTCTAATCCAAGTAATATCTATAATATATTATTTGAATAATAAATCACTATAATAGAACAACCTTTGTTTTACAACACTCTTTGTGTCAACCACTTGTTGGTAAAGACAAATATAACAATTAATAACATGACCAAAAATGATTTAGGTGAGCTTGTTATTATTATTATTATTATTATTATTATTATTATTATTTTTATTTTTATTTTTTTTATTATTTTTATAATATATATATATATATATATATATATATATATATATATATATATATATATATATATATATATATATATATCACATGCAATTAAATAAAATTACACAACAAGCATTTAATTTAATATACATATACATTTAATTTAAAATATATATATATACATTTAATGTAATATATATATATATATATATATATATATATATATATATATATATATATATATATATATATATATATATATATATATATATATATATATATATATTTCATTAAATGTATATATATTAATATATCTATTAATATATATATATATATATATATATATATATATATATATATATATATATATATATATATATATATATTAGAGACAGATAGAGCTATGGGTGGCTTTTTATAACCAGCGAATACTTACTAATTCCATACCCCGGAATCTATCAGTACAGCAATCTTCACATAATAGTCTTTCTGTATCTGGCGAGTTTTATCTGGGAATATAATTTGGGATGCAAAACATTCATCTTACATAGTCTATACCGTCAAAAAAGTAATTAGTTAAACTCTTAGCTAATTTATTATATTTATTGCAGAATACATTGATTTAAATGACCATATTTACTATAATGTAATGAGGTATAATCTCAAAGGGCATTTAGTATTATATGATTTTTCAGAGATAGCTGCAATTATCATTATTATCAGTTATCGTGGCACTGTAGTAACATAGATTATATTATAATGCATTCGAGATATTCCATGTATTCCATACCAAATGCGGTTTTTCTCAGATGGGTTGATAAACCGATTGATGCTATACATTTGTGTTAGGACGTCCCCTTTAAGATAAATCTAACTCCAATAACTTACATTGCAACAAACAGCGCATGTGATATCATACCATCCTCGATACTACATTATTTGCAGAGTAACAATTCTCACCTTTTGTCCTATTGTCTTGTAAATCTCTTATATAGGGAGATAAAATAACGTCTAAGGGAAGAAAATTGTTTTGTTTGCCTTGTGTATTGAAACGTGGGGTACGAGCGTGAAGGTCCTTTATAAAGTCTGTTTCAATAACATTTTCCGTATCTGCAATGTGAGATAAAATAACAGTAAGGAAATTTTAATATTATATTGCTGCACATTTTTAATCAAAATTCTCTCCTTAGAAATAAAACAAACGCAAAAAGGGATCTAAACAAGTTTCCTTTAAGGGAGCAAGAGAAGTTTACTAGCAAACTTTAAGCTTTTCCATTTTATGTCAAGGAAAGAAGACGGCAGTAAACAAAGCCGGATATAACGACAAAATATCATCATCAGGTAGGTGGAAACATAATATAAATAAAGCTTCATCCACGGGACTATTGAATACTTATACTTTCTAATCAATGCACTGAAACATATCCATATAATGTGTCACATGCAGGGACTGACAGAATAGCCTTTATTCCATTTATATTAAGATATTACAAACCATATCTTTTCCCTATATTTTCATGTTCGATATTTGCTTCGTCCAGCAAAACATAACGTTTTCCAATCAGACTTGGAACATTAGACGTGTGACCTGATGCAACGTCAGACTCATCTTCTGGCCGAAGATCGTAGTTATAATCTCCTATTCGTATGTTTCCGTTCTTGGTTAGGATGGAAGAAAAGATTATATATATATATATATATATATATATATATATATATATATATATATATACATAGATATATATATATATATATATATATATATATATATATATATATACATATATACATATATACATATATAAATATATATATATATATATATATATATATATATATATATATATATATATATATATATATATATATATATATAGATAGATAGATAGATATAGATAGATATATAGATAGATAGATAGATAGATAGATAGATAGATAGATAGATAGATAGATAGATAGATAGATAGATAGATAGATAGATAGATAGATAGATAGACAGACAGACAGATAGATAGATAGACAGACAGACAGATAGATAGATAGATAGATAGATAGATAGATAGATAGATAGATAGATAGATAGATAGATAGATAGATAGATAGATAGATAGATAGATAGATAGATAGATAGATAGATAGATAGATAGATATTCTTATGAGAATATATTCTTAGGAAAATGAATGGAATATTTACTGGCAATGAGAATGATGTTTATGCTGGTAAGTTATTTAAAATACTAGCTGTACTGCATGGAAACGTAGCGTAAAAGTATGTGATTAAGCACTTATCTACAAAAGTACAATACCTAATGGCTTACATGTAGGAGACCTAATGCATGAAGTCATCCTTAGATGTGTATCCACAACTCAACCCGTACATAGTGATGTAGTAATACTCATAGTTCAACCGAAGTTAGTGACTTATTTAGTAACACATTAAATCAAAATATTTTGAAAAACAATGTGACAAAATCTGGGAAATATCTGTGGCATTCGCAACAACAAATGCTGCAATGTGTTTTAATAGATGTTGTTCTTGCAATGACAATGGGAATAGGCATATTAATGGTGTTAATTATAAACTTGTTAACATTCAACACAACATTCTCACTTGCTATAACTGTTGAATCTAATAATGATCAGTACATTGGTATACTCTGTATCATCTGCTATGTCTCAATAATTTTTAATCATCCGTAACCTTTACCACCGAATGTGTTAAAATATTTCCTCCACAAACACATATATAAATGGTCTGTCTTCACTGTCATAATTATGTCCTCCGTTTCGTTATTCTGTCTGCTTTAACAAATATCGTTAAAGATAGATCTTATATGTTTTATTTATATTGCATAACGAATAAACTTAGTTAATTGTGATATCAGATGTGTTATATTGTTTAAATCTAAAGAATGATATGCAATGTCTAACAAACAATTCGTAAAAATATTTATAATGAACCAAAAGAGATCGTTCGAAATATTTCCATAGACAATTAAATAAAATACGTAGAAGAATAATGACAGTCCAGCATGTCATAGTCCAGAACATTTAGAGATTAAAGATGCAGAAAATAAATAAGTAATCTCTCATAATGATTACAGTTGTTAATGAACTTCTCTTGTTTTTGTTTGTTAAATAAGAGGACTATTTCTGAGATATACTGCCTTCTTTACACACGAGGACGTATGCATATATACCTTGAAAATTATGCTAAACCTGGATTATTTTAGTTTGTCCTATATCATATCGACATTGATATTCATTGATTATATATTGCATTTAAAAATACTAGAAATGGAATTAGGTCCTAAAATTAATAGAGAATAAAACCATTGAGGGGTCAAAACTGGACTTCAAAATTAGGTTTAATCATCTATAACTTATTACGATATAACTCGTAAGATATTAAATGCGTAAGATTAGACTAATATGAAAGACATACACATTAAGAATACATACAAACTGATTGCAAACGTTACGTCAGCCATTATATTCTAAGCCTTATCTGGCTGCAACAATTGTATTGAAATAATTTCCATCAGTTGACAAACTAGACTCTCACCAAAGATTACGTCAGTGAAGATACGAGTCACCAGTGCATATCTTTCTAAGCTTCAGATGCTAGTGTTATGGCTTGCATATATTTTGGTGTAAAGTAGAGGGTTTCAGAAGGGTAGGAATATTGGTCGCTGTGAAGGACGATTCATACTGTTATTCTAGCTTTTCTAAAATCAACTACAATTTGAAGAACCAAAGAGCTACGAGTCAAGGACAAGACATGTATTCATAAAATGTCCACCGTTGGAAAGGTGTAAACTTACCGGCGGCAACTTTTGAACTACAAAATTTTGTATGCATGACTTTGGCTTAGAGAGCAACATATTATCTAGCACGACTTATATGTGCGATCGATAAATATTGTTTAACTCATTATTCGGTTGGAGATACATCTAACAAACTCGAAAACTTCGTATTTCCAAACATTGTTTAATACACTCAGTGACAATTAAGATGAACAAAGACATACAAATGTCTAAGACATATGGGTCATGACAGTTTTTGTTTAATATTTAAGCATACCAGAAATTCCAGTTGAGTGATAATTAAAATTATTTCTCAGAAATGTTACTAATATATATGTAAAGCGCTTCAATATGTTTGCATTGAAAATTTAAAATGGCAACCCCTGTGACCAAAGTTAAGCTTATCGATTTGAAAAGAATGTTCATTTTTAACAAAGCAGCAGAGCTTCTGTCAGTCATTCGGGTAATGCTCTGCCATCCTTCTTAGTTCGTCCTAACAACGCTCAACACGGTGATTAAACAGCATATAGTCCTAAGGTGCATACTTAATAATGATGCATAAGATGCACAAAAGTGAGACGGTCCATAAATTCCTTGCATTTTAAGACAAAGATAATATTTTAACCATTATAAAACAAAAAATGGCAATATATATGTTCACATAAATGTTCCTAAAATGATTTTCTGGAATTTAAATACGAATGACAGCATAGGAACAGTATAATTTGTCCCTTGGCACATGTAACACAAATGAGTGTCTACGTATCTTTTATGAAGCCCAGCTGAGTGAATCAAAGTCTTACATAAATTGTAATTATACTTGAATCGTTTGGAGATCAGCATTAAGATGATCGTGTTTTGACTGGTCTGTCTGATGTCAAGATAACGTGATTAGGTGGAATGCTGAGCTACATGAATGCGACATGTCTCAGGCATGACATCCCTAAAACCCACCACACTGGAGACTTCGTAATTATATGACTGAAATTTGTTTTGCAGCGTTAAAATTCCAAATGACACAAGCACACACATGGACATCGCTTTGATAATCTTACACCTATATGTCATCTGAATATTACCATTAATCTGTCAGCAGATCATTGTCATATGATCCACAACCAAAAAATTAACAAATATAATTGTAGCCGCAGTTGGTTGTCAAAGTCTTATATTGTACGAATATAATCCACTTACGATGATTCTGACACACTTGTGATTTGATCTTTTGACACATCTAACAGTCATAAATGCCCCATTGTCCTTGTCCTGGTAGTACGCAACGGCCTATTTAAATATATATATAAAGAGAGAGGGAGAGAGAATTCTTCTAAAATTATGTACACAGCAGTAAATGCTTCCAAAGAATGAACGTAAAGAAGTAATGAATAACAGTTTATCTAGTCCGATATATATAGACCGTCACCAAACCAATAACATTAAGTGAACATTATAACAAAATTCTGGCAAAGAGATCACATTTATAATTCACAACAATAGATAAGTAAAATAAAACTGTTTTCTCAGTCATAGGCAAAGTTCAACCTTGCAATATAAAGTAAATATGCATAATATCATGTCAGCATTGATTACAGTACTCTATCAATTTAGCTCTCTATGTGGTGGTTAACAAGTCTATATTTGTATTGTATATAAATATTTTTGTTGAACATCCAGTTACTTAATGCCACCAGAAAATTAATTTTAAATTCATTCGGCACTAATTGAAATCATTCAAAATGTAATATGCTTTAGCGTATTTATGATAAATTCATGACTTCGAATGGATGTTTATCCTGCAAGAAATTGTCACTAAACCTATGTATTTCTCTTTATTTGCACTGATTTCTTGTGTGATAGCAGTCATTGATACAGATTTTAACCTTCAATGAATAATATATTATTTTAATATTATTTGATATTTGGCTTGTTTGCTAGAAAAACTATTTTCATATTAAGAAACCTATGTTTTATTAAAAAAAACTTGTCGTTATAGTGACATATTTCTATGTTGTTCTATTTGTCATGTATAATTTCTATTTTCGTATTTCGATTATTTCTACGCTTATATTTTGAAGCTTGTATCTTTGTATTATGAACCTTTATAAGTACGTTCAAACACTCTCAATCTTTACTTAAATAAATATATTTAGATTATCAATCACAAATCAAAATGCCGCCATCAAATATTGTGACTGATCTTGAACTCATTTCAGTTAAATTTGATTAAGACAATATTTGCAAGACAAAATATATTAAACAGACTATGTTATCATCATTGTAGTTCCATGTTCATAAACTAATCGTTATAGTGACCTCTACGTTATTCTCTTTGTCAGGTATCCTTTTTATTTTCGTATTTAGATTATTTTAAAGTTTCTATCTTTTTATTTTAAACCTTTCACATATACGTTTAGAAATTATATATTTAGATTTTATTTAGGAAATAAAAATACCGCTATAAATTATTGTGACTCTGACCTTCATAGAAAGATAAACTCTTTTCAGTTTAATTTGATTATGGCAATATTTGAAAAATGAGCATGTCAAAAGACTCACATGAAGAGTAGGTTAGCAAATAATCAAAGACACTATCCACACAAAGACAATACTCTGAATATGTTGTAAAAAAAACTTGGATGACCTGTTAGGAAAGTTTCATTTAAACATCAAACATTTAATAAATAATAAATCAATGAAGCTCATTAGCCACGTAAAATCATCGAACTATAATATCAAACTACCTGCAAAACTATAAACAACATCAAAATAACACAAATTATTATTTCATATATGTTTTTCATGGCTATATTATAAATCGTTTTTGTTTTAAGTGGAAAAGAAGACAAAGGCAAATAGACATGTGTTTAGTCTATGCAACTAAAACATGTTTCGTATATACTTTATAAAGCCTATTGCAATTCTTTTAAACTTTTATTCACAATTGACTTGACACTAAGATGATTCGATCATTCGCATTACTTTTGAATAATTTTCGACGCCTTTGAGTTATAATAATGTGCACGTTTTCATTACTTCTTTTTCTCCCCCAATTTGTTCACACTTCCTATGGAATTCGTAAATCATGCAATAGAGGCATATTATTAATTGTTTTGTTTGTAGTATACTAGTCTCTTTTTCAGACTTCCATTACATATATTGGTACACTTCACAGTTATGGGTGCTAATTTTATGAAATAATGTATGTTATCTTTAAAAATGTATGACTTATTAGAATACGGATCTTTTTGAGGTAATAAGTTTAGAGGGATATAGTCCCTTCCTGTCAAGGCTTAAACAACGTTGACACGTACGTAATTGACCATAACCTCTACAATATTAATTTGCACACTACTGTTTCCATCTTTTGCCAAACCTTTTAAATTTGACTCTTGTTCAGTAACAGACAAAGTAACAGACACTATCAAAGTTTTCTAATTGGTCATATTTTCATCAACACCATATTTAAGTAGCACGATTGGAAAAGTCTACAAGAAATTATATATGTGTGTGAGAAATCCTAATCATGTTCGATTGAGACCCCCCCCATGACAATCATTGTGCGGTTTAACAGGGCAGTGAAGATGAAACTGATTAATCAAACAAAAAGATTAAATCATTCAAAGCATACCTCCTTTTCTAATACATTTGCTTTTGCCAGAAAAGACCGACCGTTTCTCAACTTCTGCACAACATAGATGTCAGCATTTGGATCAATATCATAATTCCTCTTTAAATTTAAATTAATATTATCCAATCCAAGCCTGAGATCAAATGTCAACTGATCAGGGAGGTCAAGGTCATCGAGTGCTCTTTTGTCGGTCTGGAATTGTGCTGTCACGTCTCGCACCCAGACAGTTTCGAAGCCTGTAGCCACTTTCAAAAAATAGAACATGATACGGAGTAAACAAATCAACAAACAAATGAACAAGAAAGCGAAACATATAGTCAGGGGCATTTGGCCGTCAACTTAATATCTATTAATTGATATAGCATAAATAAATAAAAACATGTTGAAAAGAGTTGCAGTTTTGACAAACAAGTAAGTCTTATAATAATATTACTCATATGTGAGCAAAATCTTCTATGGTAATAATTGATGTACATAATTCGTTTATTTAAGTCATCAGGCAAATTAGGTGTATTTAAGTAGATGTTAAAAATAAATCATACACAGGTAAAAACACCATTATCGGAAAAAACCTCGATCATTACTTCAGCTCTTTCAGGATAAAAGCAAAGTATATATTTTCTTCGAACAGAAATTATGCGTTAATCAGTCACAAAACGTTACCGTAACAGCCTTTTTACATTCCAGATAGTGTGTATGTATGTATGTATGTATGCATGTATATATATATATATATATATATATATATATATATATATATATATATATATATATATATATATATATATATATATATATATATATATATATATATATATATTCCATTTCTTCACACCTTGGCATACTATTTGGGACGTATGAAAAATCGAATATGATGTAGTATTCTGTATTTCAGCACATACTCGCCCACACTATATAAAATAATGTACAACAATGTACAAAACACGGCTATCGTTTCTCATCCAGGAGTTACTGGAGTTACTGAATATCTAAATTACGTATTACGTATTTGATCGGTTTATGAAAGTGAGCTGAATTTGCAAAATTGTGTTAGGTGAAAGTGTTATGCGGAACGGTGGGATTAATTTTCATATCCCTATTTCTGGAGGAAGTTTTGTATGTTTAATATGTAACATCAACAGAATTATAATATTGTAACTAAAGTCATGAAATATATTTAATCGTATTGTTCCAAAAACGATATATTTTAAATTTTGGCTTCACCACTCTTTAAAATATTGCATTTTTAATTTTATACCACCACACATATCCGATGTAGATGTCAATAGGAACCTATCATTTATATATTTATTAATTAGATTTAAAATACATAAAATATTCTATACACATTTATTCTTGAAACTAACTAGAGTAAACTGGTGTGTTGAGGTAAATTTCAGGTACGTAAACCATCATCTTACACATTACTACACACGAGTTGAATAATAATAATAATAATGCATCATCTTCTTTTAATTTTAATACTCTTACTTTTACAATAACAAATAACAACATACAAAATGTTTCGCCTCATGGACGAACACATTCAATCATAGGAGTGTATGTAATTTCATTCATCCAAATATGTACAATGTCCCAGATTGTGATGTCGATTATTAAAACCATTTTTGTTACTTATATACTAGCAAAATGGTAAATCATTGTGTAAAGGATTACACTGCATTTTGTACTCGATAGAGATACGGAGAAACTTACCTGACTGAACGTTGGTCAGGAGACCAGCGATAAAAACAAATGCGTCCTTCATCATTATCAACTCAAAGACGTACTGATCTTTGTGCAAGTACTGAGCGCCTTAAATACTAAGCTCTAGCTATTGAATAAGAATCCTAGCTCGTAAATTCAAAAGGCCAAGAGAAACATGATATGGCCAAATGTAGGTTTATTGATCGAATATTATCTTCTAGATTAAAGGTCTACATACAACTGCATTCAATCTTTTTTCTTTCAGGTTTTCAGTATGGCAATAATTACGAAAAGAAAAATAGTAATGAACATTGCTTCCATCAAGGTCATGATTCTAACTCTTTGCATGTTTTATAGCTGGAAACTATCAGTCAGATTAATAAATTGTATCTTGTCAAAGAATTATAGTTTACTAATCTTTATCCTGGGTATTTAGCCTTATCTTACATAACTAGTCTAGGAAAGCCATTTCAAGTTAACTGCATTCTATCTTGACATTCTCCATTCATATTAAATACAGCTACTTACTTTAGACACTTACTAGCAATTAATTTATTCAAAGATCTAGTGTGCGGCTTAGACATATATTTGTTAATTTTTGAAGCTACTTGTTCAAGTTTTTTTTTTTTTTTTTAAAAAATGTACTACCCTACGCTCTCGGTCGGCTAAAACTTCATCGGAGATCCTTCATTGTCATAAACAAAAGCAACAACTGATGAAAAGATCAAAGAAAGAATAAAATAAATACGCACATACATGTATGTAATTAATTTTGGTTCACTCTCCTTGACGTAATCTCATATGATTAGAACATTTGTGCACGAATCTTATCATGGATACCACCCATACAACCTAAAGGCATCATTACATATGTATATTGTCAGCTCTTCGTATTCAAAGGTTTCAGTGTTACTATCAATAGTGCTAAAAAAATCCATTAAATATTGAAATATCTTGTTGAAAATGTTTGTATTTATTAAACCATACAACTATATGACGATAATACATTCCTAACGTATTTGTTCTGCGTTTGAAACGTTAGGTGAAATGGAAGCAAGGAATGAGAGAGTGCCTTAGACTCATAAGATCCATACGTGTTTCGTATGATTTTCCCCCAAAATACTGTGTTATTGAGATGACAGTCATACTGTGTATTATAATTAGTAGGCAAATAGTAAAATCCTGCATAATTATTAGCTGAATATAGTCATACCTCCTTTAATTAGTCACAAGATAGTCATGTATAATGTTTAGTATATGATAGTCATACCCGTGGCATAATTAGTTCAATATAGTCATATATTGTAATGTTGTCTGACAATAGTCATATCGTGTACTATAATTGGGCTGACGCGATTCATATCGTGTATAATAATTTGCTCAATAATCATAGATTGTACTATAATTAGAACGACGATAGCTCTATGATGTAGTATAATTAGTCTGACGAAAGTCATACTAGTGCATAATTAGTTGATGCTAGTCATATCACGTATATAATTAGTCTGCCAATAGTCATTATGTAGTATAATTAGTCCGACGATAGTCATATCATGTAGTATAATGAGTCTGACGCTAATCATATATTTTAGTAACATTAGTCTGACGCGTATAATACAGTGTAGTATAAATAGTCTGCCGACAACCACAGTCATATGTTGTATGTTTATCTGGATGATAATATCATGTAACACGATCATAACGTTCATAACGTACAATTATACTATTAATTACATAACACGATTATCATGGAAGCTAAATGTTACCCCATTTCTTTATATTCCTTTGTACATTTGTTATTTTTTTAAAGATTTATATTCAAAATTTCTCTTTCACAGTTTGCAATTTTTTCTCAACCCCGTCACATATTTTAATCCTGCATTGTACTGCCACTTATGTATTTAAGCCTTATTTTAAATTTATTGTCAGGTGTACAAACAAGATTAAGAGTAGCATTATAGGTAACGTACAACTTGCCTTCTGTTTTTTGTAAATCTTGGTCTACGTATTTTTTTTGCAAATAAGACACAGTTCAGCGGTCAATGTGTCTATGCACTTTTAACCTTAGGCATTTTTTTTTACAAAAAGCGTTACGTCATCTTCTGACCAGGTCTTGTCAATGACTATGATATTTTTAACACTGTTACAGACGAATGATTCTTCTCATGGTAGTCACTCAGAAAATAATCCCACTTGAAATGATTAGCTTTTTCAAGTCCATCTCAGATTAGTCATACATAAAAGGGCCAGGATCTAAATATCGTATTCCATAAACTCATCAGAAAGTCTTTATCATTATATATATATATATATATATATATATATATATATATATATATATATATATATATATATATATATATATATATATATATATATATATATATATATCTTAGAATTTGTTATATCAATTGATAGAGACGCATTTGTTATACGCAACACATGAAATCAATCATCCTAACAAAACTTTAATTAGTACACAAAATATCTAATTTCATATTCACAAACCCGCCTAAGTGTATATTAATCCAGGCATAATTGCTTTCACCAATTCGAGGGACACCCTACAAAGTCGTAGGATGGATGCTGTCAAATAGTTTAACGGCAGTTGCGTATCATAGAACATATATCGAAGCTGAATACAACAGGACAAAATCGAACATATGTCCTGTATAATAATATGCTATGATTGGAAATATATGTGATATCACTTTTATTTCAACATCAATTGCTCAAATTTCCTCACGAGTCGTAAACTTGGATAAATTAGGGTTACCTGTTCGAATAACAGACTATTTATGGCTCTTTATCTTTTCGACAATTTGATGTGTTCCTATTCTTGCACAGTTTATAACGATTCATTTTAAAAGAAAAGTTTAGATCTTTTTCTCGCATCAAAAAATCGCGCTTGGTGCGGTGTCACATCGGGTTCTATTCTGCAAGTGGTTTCTAATCAGAAAACATGATACTTGCTAACGCTGGTGATTTATAAACGCATCTGATGAAAGCCTTACATGTGAACAGACTGAAAACATACGGAAATTATCATAGTGATAAATTATCGGCGTTTAAAACACACCAACCGCTCCACTACCGTTTGTTGCTAAGGAATGACCTCCCACGTTGTAAAATACCCAGTGTGGATAGATATAAAGAAGAATGCAGATCTCTGAAGAAGTATATTGAACAAATAAACATAACGAGCCCCGTTCCAATGAACAAATATAAAATTTAATAAGTTTCACCACAGAATAAAAAATGGACAGAAATCAATTATTTGGTTACAAAAGAAGGAAAAATGTACTAACATGTACTCAAATAAAAGAACAATACAAATTTTCTTTACTGATTTCTGGTCAGTGACAGAATCAATTCAATTATTTATTGTCTACGAGATGTTACCTTTGAGTGCAACGATGAGTGACATCATCACCTATCTTATCCGGACATAGAATACTCCATTCGTCCCTGCTCTGCCAACCTTGTATAGTCGGGTGGACCTGGATTCTTGCCAGTCGAACCTTGATTTGACGATCGTTCCTGGACCTAGACTTCAGCTGAGAATTCGCTCTGCTTCTTGGAACTGGTACAGGAATTTTAAGGTAATACCAGGAGAGTTCCAGAATCTCGGGAGAGTTTGGGAAAGCTGTTTCCTTTTAGAAAACAATGTCTCGCAATAGATAATTGGTCACAATGCCAAGTATATCTATATATTTTACATTAATTCGGATCAGAAAACAAAATGCATAAATTATGATGCAATCATTCACTTGTTCACTAATTCCTATGTTTACATCAAGAATTTCATTGCCAGTCCTGACATTAATTCGAGTCACGCTAGTGAGGATCATTAAATTCCACTCAATAAGATGTATGTGCCCGTATTTAACACCCCTTGTTTTATTACATTAAACTATCTATTAGTGTTAAATTCTATTCTAAAATAGTTTCCGTGATCAATTATATATTACGAACTAGTATATGGATATACACTCAATACATGTCATACTAGACATGGATTTAATTATTAAAACTACGAAACATTACCCATCATTTTTTAAGCTTAATTCTCTCAAATTCCTAAGCACTCCTATGTATAAAAAATTTAATTACATGCACGCGGGCAAATTCTTCCAAAGAACATTCAATTACATGCAACCTTATCAATTTTCCATATGAGTTGATGATTAGAAAATCAAAGAATAAAATGTTATGACTAACATTTAGCTAAAACACTGAAAAATGAAATCATACATACATATATGATAACATCAATACACTTGCAAGTAAATCAACAAATGAAAAAACATTAAAATCTGGAAACTGAGATTGCGTACCTTTGCCGTTTCTTATTTGTCTTCTACGAACCCCATGCATAGTCTGTTTCCTATTTGAGACAACTATCCGGCCCCTTACTCAATAACGAAAAAGGTACTTACTATGTTTTCGGAGTGACGTATACCTTTTCTCAAGAAAGATTGAAGACTGAAGAATTTCTTCAAAGCAAAACTCTTAATTCCTTACAGAGTTTCGCCCATAAATCCATATTTCCCAATTAGAATCTACTGTTTCCTAAATAATCTCCGTATAATTTGTATTGTCAAGACAGCTAATCATGCCGTAATTAACATTCTTTTGAACAACCAATTATTGCCAAGCTTCCCCCTTTAAACTGTTGATTTTGGAAAATGTCTTATGTCATACACTTGTACCATATCATATGACTCGGTCAAGTTTCGTCGCATGGAAGGAAATTCCTTTGAAATTCAGAGATGAAATAAAAATAATCATATAACTGTATCTAGCTCTTTTTACTTTAATTAAGTTGATTTTGATACAATTCATTTAGACAATGCTTCTAAGAGTTTTCAAAATCCGACACATCACAATCATAACATGTCGTAACGTCGAAAACTGCCCATGTTTTCAAGGCAGTCGAGTAAATCGTTATAGTACCAAAAAATGGAGAAATCAAACGATTTCAATATATTTTAGTAGTTCTCAGTATCATCAATGTCTTTCTTTAATGCCGTAGTTAAAACTTTTTTTCAAAAACAAACATTGGAAAATCCTTTGCTAACCTACAAATAAAGGAACATACTTCGTAATATATTCTCATATATGCTCATGTTCATATCAGTTGTTATAATTCCCTTGAGGATATAGCATATTTAGACTAACCATGATCATATATTGTCATATAATTATACTGATGATAGTCATATAGTGTAGCATAGTTTGTCTCACTGCAATCACGTAATGTAGCACTATTAGTCTAACGATAATCATATTATGTACTATAATTAGTGGCATGATAGTCATGTCATGCAGTATAGTCATATAATGTAATATCATTACTCTAACGATAAACTTATGTAATATAATAGGAATGATATAAGTTATATAATGTATTATAACTATTTTTTTAATAGTCTAATTGTATAATTGGTCTGACGATAATCAGTCATATCAGGCAGCATAAGTAGTCTCATGATAATCATATACTTATGTACAGTGATCTATTTTAGTTGACGATAATGATATAATGTAGTATCATCATCATATAATTAGCATAATGATTCTGACAAGGCATATCGTGTAATAAAATTAGTCTGACGACAGTCATATGATGTAGTATATTTAGTCTGACGATAGGCAAACAATATAGTTCCATTATTCTTTAGTATAAGCATAAACTATGATATTACTCATCGATCAGTTGTTTAAATGGTACTAAATATCATCCAGTGTTGTTGAACGTTTTAGTTGTGAACATAATTTTTATTGATATTTCAGAAATTCCTATTATGCATGTAATATTTATTTGATTGAATCAGTTAGTAACGAATCTACTGGTTTCGTACTTCTGTATACTTTTTATGCTAATCCATTGTAATTTTGTTAAATTCAAAATATCATAACTTCAGGTGTTTTGTCGTTATTTCCTCTGAAAATCAAATCCAAAATAGCCAAGTTTAAATAGCAGGTTGTATATTCAGTCCTTGTTTTAGTTGTCTTTGTATAGTTTACAAACAAAATTAAAACAAAAGCATTATTCGCAAATTAAACAATGCCTTCCCAGCTCATTATTCCACAACAATTCGCTGAGTGTCTTTTTCGATAAATGATGGCATTGGGCAATACTCGTCATTAAAGGTTAATGCATGCTGACCTGTGTTACACAATAAATGAGAGTTCCTTAATTTTATTTCTCATCAATGATAAAAAATGATAATCCTTTTCATAATCTCAACTGAGGAAATAATTATATTTATGATAATCATTTTTTGTGATCTCGATCTATTTTTTTGCCAGTGTATCTTAAATCGGTCGAACACAAAATTGAGAAATACAAATGTGGTACAGCTCCTTGATCGCTCTTATCATTACCTGGACAGTCAAAAAACAACTTTATAGATAAGTAATTTAATTTCCGTATATATACTGATCAAGCCTTGTTTCTCACTCACACACATACAAATAAAAAGGAATCATACTGAGAAATATAACTCGAAACTTTTGATTACTATTTACACAGACATACACCCAGCCACATGCATATACAAACATACATATGAGATGTAAATGCAAATGAGGTTTCTATTCTAGATACCCTTAACCCGCCCAAAATGCTTATATCTTGAACGTTTCTCCACCAGCTTTCGGAGCTCATAATTAGGTGAGAAAATATGCAGTTTTTTTCACAGCGCCAAACAAGTTGACGAAATATATTTGTCGGGATGTGGTCTTTGAGATAGAAACAACTCATTTTCTTCATTACTACTATAAATGTTTGTTTACAATTTAAAAATATAAGAATAACAAATATAATAATAGCAAAAGTTTTCAAAATTATTAATGGAACAAAATTAAAAGTAAGAAAAAATATTCTTGAATCTAAATAAAATTAAAACGTATTATTCAAAGAGGAATGTTTATTAAAGTATGTGCAATGTAAATTATAATATAAACTGCACAACAAATGATATTAATTATAGTAGAATATTTACAACAAATATAGAGCAGCAATTATATACAATGACGGCACAACCCATAACCTTACCTATAGTAGCGTATTAACAGCAAGCATATTTACAACAATTACATAGAGGGACATCAGTACACAAACTTAATTATAGTAGCTTATTTCACAGCATTAGGTCTAAGGACAGATCAGTCCCATCTGTTCTTCAAGACTTCTATCCCACTGTCTAGCAAGTTCAGAGAGTAGATATAAACTTAATTATAGCACTTGCATAATAAAACCAACAGTTACATGTGCACTTAATTCTAGAAATCGTCTCTAAGGCCTGTATATATAGGTATAAACTTAATTATAATACTGTACTCAAATGTAGGAGATGCACATTTAATTATATCGCCCGTTTGAAAAAATTCTTAGGTTTTTGTGATTACTTGTTTGTTTATATTGGAATTCGGTGCAATTGCAAATATTCCTTAGCCCAAAAGTAATAGCCAGTCACTAGGTGCAAACGTCACAGAGAGAAGTGTTAGTAAGTTTCCCTGATGCCATGGGTATCCAGTATAGACCCAAACCGCGTGACTTTCCATGGAATAATGTAGTCCTTATTAAAGTCTAGTGTTTGTAAACAATGCTGTGTTTATATTGCGCCAGACAATCTTTGTTACAATTTAGTATCGAAATGTAATATATTAAGTTGATATCAAATTGTCAGACCATCCCTGGAATAATGTACTTCTTATTAAAATTTAGTGGTGTACATTGTGAACGCGGTGACAGTATTTATGTCAGGAAACCGGTAAATTACAAAATGGAATAAACAAGAATGTACTCGGCAGAAAATTTATGTTGCCATGGGGGCAAATGTGATGCAGTTGTACAAGCGTGATTTGCCTTGCAACCATTGTTTCAGTAAGCTTAGGTTACGTAATTAGGGGATAGTTGTAGGGTTTATTTAGCATTAACTGCTGATGGTACGGAAAATTAATGAAGAGAAAATATGCAAATGTGCGGTTGATAGATATTTGACAAATTGTGCACACTGTGGCATTGCATTGATAAGAGAAAAAAATTTGCATAGACTGGTCACGTCGGACTTCCTAAGTTTAAACATAAGTTGTATAGAATTTTTTTGAAATTTGAGGTAAACGTATTACTGATAGCGTTATCTTGCTAGGATATACGATCAAGCAAAGTCCAAAGGCTTGAAAAAGTACTTATTCTAGGAGATCAAACATATGAAATGGTCCTTCTCTACGTTCGACATATATTTTCACAACGTCCATCCTAATCAATTTTGGAGTGCAAAAGTACATACGCCACTTGGTGATATGCCGAGAAAGTGAATTGTTTCCTTGAATTTCGAGCAGATTGGTCGTGAGATGCTAAAAAGAGAGAAAAATGGCATCGACAATGTTACAATCAAACAAAAGCTTTGAGGATGAGTGTCAGCCGCAATAGCACTGGATAATCCTTATAGAGTTATGTTTTAGAAATTTGTGTAAAGGTATCCAGCGGAAAACTCATATAAGTTATCAGCATTCGTTTCTGTTTTAAATAAAGTGTACTATCAAAATGTAACGCAAATCGCTAAATGTCCAATCTTACACATTTTTGCCTTAATTAAAATTCATTGTAGTATTAATATCGCCAGAATAATGTGTACTGGAAATGAAATGAAATTTTGGTTCGATAGAACAAAGTGGAATAGAGCATTGTATTTATATAGTGTTTACTTCAGTTAAATCTAATGTCAGATCATTGTCATACGTAATAGTTAGTCATTTGACTGATACCTATTGTCTACAACAAATCGTATTAGATGCTCGATTCCTTTCGCTCATAAAAAGGCGATTAATATTTTCTATATTATTCTAGAGTGTTGCGTCCTATAATTTGGTATCATCTAAAATTGGTCAGCAAATTCGTTTTCTTCTGTTAGCATAACTTTTATTGCTTATTTAAATAAATGACATTTACAAACTCATTGTGGAATTTTAGATGTTGTGGGTAACGTCTGATGTCTTTGCGAATCAAGAGAAAATATAAACTCTTCATTAATATCAGCTTTCTCTTTAACCGTATGATGCGACACAAGTGCAGGAAATTAGTCCAAGTTGTACTGGTGAAATATAATTTATTGATACATTTGTGCTATATTTAGCATCCGTGATTGAGCATAGCATTAATGTTGACTTGTTTACATAAAATTAGGTCGCGATGTATATTTTCGTATTTGGCATATGTTAATAGTTCTTTCGATCTTGATTGACCGAGTATACAAATTATCTCGTTGACAGATTCAGCACAAAAATATCCAGCTTCTTTTGATGGTATCAACATCATGAATCTACCAACTATTTCAGAATTTATCGTAAATATTTGACCTCCAGTTTCAGTTTTAGATTATCTGAGAAGTTCAATATCTTCACCCATAATAGTTACATAAAGGTATAGATCGGGTGGACAAAATTTTTTATACTTTTGTCCAAGTTTATGTCCATCCAATGCTCTCATACTATCATTAGCAACAATACAATTTCATACCATTATCTAATTTATCGTACCTTTTTAATCCCCTTGCGAGATACCTTCAATATCTTCATTTGAATGTTCTTTTACAGATAATTATCATTTCTTTCATGCCAACGGACCAATTGTACTGTTCCTATGCGGTCATTCGTATTTAAATTCCAGAAATTTAAATTAGGAACAATGATTTGAACATATATATTGCCTTATTTTGTTTTATAATTGTTAAAATATTATCTTTGTCTTAAAATGCAAGGAATTTCAGATCTGTCTCACTTTTGTGCAGCTTATGGTTCATTATTAAGTGTGCACCTTAGGACTAGATGCTGTTAATCACCGTGTTGAGCGTTGTTAGGACCAACTACTACCGTGTTGAGCGTTGTTAGGAAGAACTAAAACAGATGGAAGAGCATTATCCGAGTGACTGACACAAGTTGAGCTGCTTGGCTGAAAATGAACATTCTTTGCGAATCGATTAGCCTAACGATGGTCACAATGGTTGCCATTTCAAATTTCCGAAGCAAAACATATTGAAGCGTTTAACAAATATAACAGTAACATTTCTGAGAAATAATTATAATTATCACTCAAATGGAATTTCTGGTATGCTTAAATATTAAACAGAAACTGTCATGAGCCATATGTCTTAGACATTTGTATATCTTTGTTCAACTTAATTTTCACTGAGAGTATTAAACAATGTTTGGAAATACGAAGGTTTCGAGTTTTTTAGGTGTATCTCAAACAGAATAATGAGTTAAACAATATATATCGATCGCACATATAAGTCGTGTTTGATAATATGTTGCCCTCTAAACCAAAGCCACGCATACAAGATTTGTAGTTCAAAAATTGCCGCCGGTAATTTTACATCTTTCCAACGGTGGACATTTTATGAATACATCTTTTGTCCTTGACCCGTAGCTCGTTGGTTCTTCAAATTGCAGTTGCTTTTATAAAAGCTAGAATAATAGTCTGAGTCGTCCTTCACAGCGACCGATATTCCTACTTTTCGGCAAACCTCTACTTTACACCATAATGTCTGTGAGCCATAACACTAGCATCCGTAGCTTAGAAAGATATGCACTGGTGACTTATATCTTCACTGACGTATTCTTTGGAGAGAGTCTAGTTTGTCAACTGATGGAAATTCTTTCAATACAATTGTTCCCGCCACATAAGGCTTAGAATATAATGGCTGATATAACGTTTGCAGTCAGTTTGTATGTATTTTTAATGTGTATGTCTTTCATATTAGTCTAATCTTACGCATTTAATATCTTCCGAGTTATATCGTAATAAGTTATTTTGATTATGCTAATTTTGAAATCCAGTTTTGACCCCTGAAAAGTCTTATTCTCTATTAATTTTATGACCTAATTCAATTTCCAGTGTTTATAAATGCCATATATAATCAATAAATATCGACGTCGATATGATATAGGAAAAGCTAAAAAAATCCAGGTTTAGCATAATTTTCAAGGAATATATGCATAAGTCCTACTTATTTTCTACCATTGATATAGAGTATTTCAAATTAAAAGATACACCATTCATTGGGTAATAAATTGAAATAATAACCCTGTGTCTGTCTGTATATGCATATATATATATATATATATATATATATATATATATATATATATATATATATATATATATATATATATATATGTGTGTGTGTGTGTGTGTGTGTGTGTATTTCATGTTTGATATTCCACAATGTTTCTCTCTCTCTCTCTCTCTCTCTCTCTCTCTCTCTCTCTCTATATATATATATATATATATATATATATATATATATATATATATATATATATATGTGTGTGTGTGTGTGTGTATTTCATGTTTGATATTCCACAATGTTTCTCTCTCTCTGTATATATAAATATATATATATATATATATATATATATATATATATATATATATATATATATCCAAAACTAGAACGGAAACATACGAATTGGAGGTTATAACTACGATCTTCGGCCAGAGGAAACTGACGTCGCATCAAGTCAAACATGGAAAGTTCCAAGTCTGATTGGAAAGCGTTATTTTCTGTTGGACGAAGCAAATATCGAACAGGAAAATATAGGGGATATATATGGTTAGTAATATCTTATTGTAAATGGAGTGTAGATTATGCCGTCAGAATATTTGCATGTAACCTATTATTTGGTCGTGTTTCACTGACAAGCATATAATGTATAAATATTCAATAGTCCCGTGGATGAAGCTTGATTTATATTATGCGTGCACCTTCTTGATGATGATATATTGCAGTTATATATGTTATGCTTTACTGCCTTCTTCTTTCCCTCGACCTAAAATGGAAATGCTTACAGGAACACGCTAGTAAACTCCTCGTTGTTAAAGCCCTCAATTTCTCTCGATGAAAAATAGGTTAAATACCTATTTGCTTTTGTTTTAAAATGAGAGAATTTAAACAAAAAAAGATGCAGCAAGATAATATCAAACCTTCCTTGCTGTCATTCTACCTTGCAGATACGGAAAATGTTAGTGAAACAAATTTTATAGAGGAACTTAACGCTCGTCTCTCACGTTTCACTACACAAGGCAAACAAAACAATTTTATTCCCTTAGATCTCATTTCATCTCGATATGTAACAGATTTGCAAGGCAAAAGGACACAAGGTGAGAACTGTTACTCAGCACACAATGAAGTACTGAAGATGGTACGATATCACATGTGCTGTTTGTTGCAATGTTAATGAGTGTAGTCTAACTTTATGTTAAAGGAGACTTCCTAACACAATCGTATCGGATCAGACGGTTTATCATCACAGCTTAGAAAGACCGCATGTGGAAAAGAATACATGGTATATTTCGAATGCATTATAATATAATCTATATTACTACAGTGACACGATAACTGATAACAACGGAAATTTCAGCTATCACTAAAATGTCTTATCATAGTACATATCATTTGAGAATATACCTCAATACATCATAGTAAATATTGTCAACGTACTTCAATCAATTATTATACATTGAATATATGCAATTGACAAAATAATTTAACCAATTCTTTTATAGACGGTTTAGACTATGTAAGATGAATGTTTTTCATTTGATATTATATTAACAGATAAAACTCGCCAGATACGGCAAGACTATTATGGGAAGATTGCAGCATTAATATATTTTGGAGTATGGAGTTTGTAAGTACTCGCTGTTCATAAAATGCCACCCATAGCTCTCTCTCTCTCTCTAATATATATATATATATATATATATATATATATATATATATATATATATATATATATATATATAATAAATATATATATTATATATATATATATGTATGTATCTGTGTTGGTTAATTTTTGAATTTATATATTTATATGAATATATATATATATATATATATATATATATATATATATATATATATTTATATATATATATATATATATATATATATATATATATATATATATATATTTTTATATAAACATATATATATATATATATATATATATATATATTTTTATATATATATATATATATATAAATTCAAAAATTAACCAACACACACATTATCTTCTTTGGCCAGGATATTAATTTTTATATATTCACCCCCCAACATGTGGTTTGCGCAAAGAATACTGTAAAAGAAAGATTGTTTGATTTTGGTGATTTATTGACATAAAATATTATGGATATTAATTTGATGAGAAGAATCAAATTGATAGAAGTCAACGGTAAATATTATCCGTTTTTGTATTTTCGAGTTACGTTTGCATGCATCATTATACGGGTAATTGTGCACTTACATAATATCAAATTGCATCCTTACTTGCAGATATGCATCTAAAGTGTTTCACGCTGACGCTTACGTAATAACAATACAGTGCGACGGAGGATAAGAGAAGCTTTCTCACACATTATGAATGGTCTAAGTAATGACTTTTCAACAGCTACACACCTTAAGAATTCTTTGATTTGTAAAGTGAGATATTTTTAACCAAAAATATAATTTTGATTGAGACAAATACTTAATAGAGCACTCTTTCTTGGATTAATGATGCTACACAGATTTTAGAGATAAGTGTATTTGATTTCTTCAATAGTAGTTACGAATTTGCGCCACTGTAGTATCTTATAATGCAATTACACTGTATAGTCCCGAAGACAGACTCATCTGTAAGCAGTTCTTTGCTGTTGGCAAATAACATTCTCGGACTGGATAATTATTGTCATATGAAGGCATACAAGGCACATTTTTTATGTTATATAGCTTGCTATAAACATTATCCGTTTTAGAGAAGCTTCTTATTTCTTAACAAAACCTGTACATTCTGTTAGATAACAAACAAGTATTCAATTATGTTTTCTTTCTTATTATTTCCGATTGTAAACGATATCATGCTATGTTATCCATAAGGTCATAATGTCATACCATTACATCCTTTGAGGAAAAGTTGAAGAAAGAGGAAATTTGTGTACATTTATATGCAGTTATTGTATCCTATAAAATAGACTTAATTAATTGTATTTACATTAGGTGAATCATCGCTACAAAACAATTGACGATCAAAGTATATCAATCAGTATCATTCTTCGAAAATCTGTATTTTTCGAGGTAAGAAGTTTGATTAGCACGGATTTCTTCACATTCTGATGTGTTCTTGTATACCCATGAATACACGGTTTGATGGAAAAAAACTGCATATACGCCGTAAGATCACACAATTCGTGATGGTACGTCAATATGGAAATGATTTTCAAATAACAAGGTGAAGCTGGCACTGTTTAAAAAAGCAATTAGTTTATGAAAGCAATAGGTTATTCTTTATTATATCTACTACACTATGATCTTAAAAATAATTTCTACTTAAAATATAAACCCACAAGTTGTGTAAAATTTAAAAAAATAATGCATTTCCCAAAACACTGAGAATTTTATTTATAGAATATACGGAATATTTATTTCAATCCCAACACGACCGAGTAATTCCAGCATCAGTTCAAATAATAAAGTTCCAATAAAGTCAAAGTTTTCCAAATGCGATCCAACACTGAATATGTTGATGGGCATGTAGTCAAATCTTCAGATAGGCAAGCATTATGTTGATGATTTACAAGAACATAATCTGAAATATCTATGTCCGAATTGACTATATCTCTAAATGAATAGTAATTTCCATGAATATTATTGAATCTTTGTAATGTTAGTGAATACTAATTTGAGTACATCTATTTATAAAGCTGAATGTAATAAAATAAATAATTCTGCTTCAGATGGTATAATATAAATTAAAAAGGATTATTTAGAAAACAAGTTTCATCTTCATTTTTGTCTATATGCTTGTGAAACATGGATTCTAACATTAGATCTGCAAATAATGATTCGAATCTTCGAAATGAGCCTTTTTTGGATCCAATGAAGCATCGTATCCTGTGAAGACATCTTGACCACTGTAAAAAGGTGCAAACTGACGTGGTACGGTAATGTCTCAAGATGATCTGGACTGGCAAACTAACAATCATGCAAATAATATTGTGATCGTGCAGAGGAAGAGACAGACAAAAAGAAGTGGTGGGAAGACAACATTAAGGTGTGGACAAGCAGGACAATTGTAGGTTCTCGAAAGATAGTAGAGAAAAGAAAGATGGAGATTATTGGCGGAATAGGAAACTGTGATGTCCCCACGGCCTCTTAGGTTACGAGATTGATAATTATGATATTGACTATGATAATAATAGAACATAATTTAAGACAGAGCAGTAGGACCAGAATAAGTGTGTGATATTCATTTCTAGAAAATTCTAAAGTGTCATCAGAACAATATCTGTTGTTAACATTGTAGTAATAAACATGGAAAACATAAGGTACAAAAGGCATTTCAATGCAGGACCTCAATAACCTTGGTTCCGATGAACTGAATGATCATAATATTTAACCTATATTCACACAGAAATACTAGCCATGTATTATGTTGTTGACCTAGCCAATACTCTTGTCAGTTATACATTGAACTTGAGTTTGGACAAGGTCTATAACACAAGAAAAGACTGCTTCATAACAGAAAACCATTTAGAAAAAAAAAACAGTACAAAGGAAATATACATAAAAATTATCCATAGACATTTACGATAAAAGAGCGACTGCATAAAATCTCAGGTCTTCTAATAACAGTTTAGAGTACCTACCAAAGCACAGAACGTTTTCCTTTTTCAAAGTGTAGGCTTGGGCAATATTATTGATATTAGGGAATACTTTTATGGGTTAATGTATAGTTGCAGTTGCTAGAATGATATGTGATCCCATTGACGTCATGATATGTAGATTTTAATGTGAATACGTCAGACTGAGTTGTCTTTCACAATCATGTGCATATAAGTAGAGACTCTTGTTTGATTTGCTTTTGATGAATCGTCTTATTCAGAAAAGCGTACATCTTATTAAATGTTTTATAGATAAACTAAAATATAATATACTATATTTGATAACGACATAATATTATTTAGTCAAGTTACACAATAAATGACCACGTATCCAAATAGATTGACATTCATCGTGGATCGTGAAGATGACCCACTACCCATTATATTGTTTCATCAGTGCTTAGAGATATTATCAATAATGTGATAATAATACAAAAAACCAAACTTCTAGGCATAAAAGAAATGACAAACTTTCTAGCATTTATAAAAGACCTTGAAAAGCTTTATGTAGTAGAGTACATTCATATAAGTACTGTGTTCAAATCTCGTTTTGTTCACGTTAATTTATACAACACAGAAGCTGTTTAGTTTTGGAGCATAAGCTACAAGAGGTGGAAATTGTGTAGTGCCTCTGATCTCATCTGAGAAGATAAACCTTGATGATTTTGTTACTCATGCGCTTATGGAGAGATACCAAATATAAAGCAACAAAATGAGAAGTTAGTGAGAAAATATTCAAAATAATTTATAGCTTCTGATTTCTTATGCAAAAAGCCATAGTTAAAAGCATTAAACTGCATTATATATTTTCGATTCAGGTAGTCTTGTGCGTATAGCTAAAGATGGTACTGACAATCACAATAGGAACGTGTTTGATGAATTCATTATTTTCTTTTCTAGCGTTTAATTATTCTAGTTTATATACTTTGGAGAATATACTTTGTCATATCCAGGAAAGTAAAAATCATAATAGTCTTTGGTGAGTCAACTGTACAATACTGCATTGACATTTTCTCTACAATACTTATACCAACGAAACCAATGGGACAAAGCAGACTAAGACTTGCTGTAATAAAATAAGTCTGTTTAAAAGTAATATTGGTAGATCTGTAGAATTATTTTTTGCAATACTCTCACATACCGTTTAAAGAATGCCATAAATAGAATGATATTGGCAAATATTGGCAGAAAGATGAAGATGAAATAATGGAGGGAATTTTGTTGTTTTGTATGCATGTGATGAAAACAATATAATACCTGTTTGTTTTATTTCTTGTACGTATTTATTGAACATGATTATTTTATTGTTTGATATACCTTTAACACCTGTATACGGTTAAATGAATTAATGACTCTTATGCATTTACGATGTATATTCATAGGAATTTGTATTTCTTATACATGAAGATTTGTTTCTTTTGACTAATCATTTGGATGTAAGAGTAATGTAAAACAGTTTTCACACTCTTGTAATCCCCTTCTACATCTTTATACGAAATTAACAAATTAAAGAGTCATCTAGTTTTCAATTGTATGCGCTTTCGAATTATGGTGAAAACTGCTTAATGGCATTCAGTGGTCATTTAATTTCTTTCCTAATTTATGTAAAGGACGAACTTCTCTTTCCGCACAATCATTTAAGCGTGGTTATATCAAACGGAACAAAATACATAGAAGCATACGATTATTCTGCCGATCTTAAATAATTTTTTACCACCATTTGACTATGCAATGCTCTTCACGACATAAGTATTGGTCGGATATACCTAATTTAATCTTTACCTTTCGAGCACAATATATATTCGAGGTATATTTTTCAAACACATCTATCTCTGTATATATATATATATATATATATATATATATATATATATATATATATATATATATATATATATATATATATATATATATATATATATATATATATTGCACTATTTCTGCTCAGAAAACTCATTTGCTTTGAATGGTATCATTTAAAAATGCAACTATCATATATTCAATTGATTTTTGTTTCATTTCAGGTCTAAGGCCTACTGCGGGTGTATGTCGTCGGATTTATCGATATTCTCTTATCGAAAAAAGGCATTATACAAGGACGGTGCATGCAGCAGCACATGAACTTGGCCACAAGTATGTCAATGTATTGTGGTATATTTCTCTAACTGATTTACGTTCACTTGATTAGTATATGCTCTGGAACGATTTGGAGGACAATAACTTTTCCGAGATTGGTATCCTCAGTCTCAGGTATCGAAAGATGGTGTCATATGGACAGATGGGAATACCTACTAAGAGATTGATCTATGAAACGAACGGTTAGCTATATAATTAACGTCTCGAATTTAAGAAAACTGTTCAGTTTCTTTATTATGTAGCTATTGTCAAGAATATTAAAAATTATCTAGTTGTCTGTCTGTCGGTCTTTCTGTCTATCTATCTATCTATCTATCTATCTATCTATCTATCTATCTATCTATCTATCTATCTATCTATCTGTCTGTCTGTCTGTCTGTCTGTCTGTCGGTCTGCCTGTCTGTCTGTCTGTCTGTCTGTCTGTCTATCTATCTATCTATCTATCTATCCATCTATCTATCTATCTATCTATCTATCTATCTATCTATCTATCTATCTATCTATCTATCTATCTGTCTGTCTGTCTGTCTGTCTGTCTGTCTGTCTGTCTATCTATCTATCTATCTATCTATCTATCTATCTATCTATCTATCTATCTATCTATCTATCTATCTATCTATCTATCTATCTCTTTAGGGATATTTTTTATGAAGGTACCATTCATAACAGTTTTAATGGCGAAAAGCACACACACAATGACAAACACACACACACAATGATCAGAAACAACGTAACAATGTGTAATGCAAAAAATATATAGTTTGCTTCAGTATCCATTAAACGCGATGGTACACTGAAGTCAATATTAACTAATATTGGTAGCAATACTGTTCATGTATTTTTTTTCCTGGTGTTTTAACTTCAATTGGTAAATGTCCTTATTACTCAGAGAGGGAACGACTGGGTTATTCGCTTATTATTTTTGATTAATTGCTTGCTCATAACCACAACTGTACTTTACAAAGTAAAACATGTGTATGTTATAATTGTAAAGATAATTGCTTGTTACTATCTGGTAGACTCTGCAAGCTAAATTCATCAGAAATTTGATTCGTTATTATTAAACTTAACGTGATTAACAGAAACTGTACCGCTTGACAACCTATCTTCATAGAGCACATATTAATGTTAGAAAAGACATCTAGTTCGATTTTTTATGTCATTTACATTCTTTCGGTAATTTTAATAGAACTAACGGTGACTATGAATGTGAGATAGTTCAACATCACTATATATTCAAACGGACTAATTTAGTTTGCTTAAAAAAGCGATAAAGTTGCTAAATATTATTTTATTTTTTTAAAAATAATTTATGTTGAACTAGAAAACAAGTGTTTTGTATAATCATATCAAAACTCATTAAAAAAAACTTCAATCAAAAATACTTGTCATTTCTAAAGGAAATTTGTCTTTATGAATTCATGATATTAGTATATTATTCCAAAATCCATGCAGTAAAGCATTCGCATGATTCTTTAACAAAATAAGCGCTATATTCCATAAAAGTCTTGATTACAAAAATATATAATTGGCATTCAACCAAAGTTTTGTTTCCTTTTTGAAAATCTGATTTGTTACAATAATTATGTGCATAAATTTATAATTGATGGTAATTAAGCTATCTTTACTGCACGTGCTTGCTCAAATTATAAACGTTTCTCTCGGTGGACAACCCTTTCCAGTCTAAGATTTTAGTAGACCATTTCAGTGACGGATTATGTGCGCAACGGCTGATAAAGATTTAATGTTATTATTGGTATTAAACTAACGATTAGATACCGAGGTGTTCACATCCAAGGCTAATAATGACCTCGCCATTCACTGCACACCAGGACAGAACTGACATAATGCTGCTAGTTTCCCCAGTTCAAAGATTCGTGCGAGAGACATCGGCACATGGAACGTTCGAACACTAATATCTGTGGGAAAGTTACAAGAACTGTCACGAAATGGACAGATAGACCTGGAACATTATTAGTCTCTGAGAATTGCGTTGGAGAAATAACATCAGATGAACGGCATAAGTTCTACTTCTGTTGAAGGGGACAAATACTCATGGCTTTGAATTTCTTATAAATAAAGGCAATAATGTATCATTATGGGATGCTGCCTAGTCTCAAACAGGCATATTACCATCAGCTTGTGGGAAAAGGCCTTCAAATTCACAATCATACATGGTTATACACCCACATTTTACAATGTCTACAACGAACAGGAACGATTTTGTAATCGTTGTAATATGCCATTGACAATGTAAAATGAGACTGGAACACAAAGATGTACCTGTCGACACCGAAAGTAGCAGTGGACTATTATACAGTGCAGAAGCGAATTAAAGGGGACTCTTTAAATTTCCCACCTACAACAATCTTGTGCTAGCCATCACATTTGGCCTTACAAAGCATATAGGAGACCTGGCACAGTCCAGATGGACAACATCATAACCAGGCTGAATATATCTTGGTGAAACAATTTTTCTGCACAGGACTGAATATCGGCAAAAAGCGAAGTTTTTGCAGGAGCAGATATTCGAAGTGACCAAGATTCATTAATGACAATGTCTCTGATCTACCTGAAAAATCATAAAATGCCTAACCAACCAAGAGTCAAATTTTAGCATGAAAAATGTGAAGAATCCAAATGCCACATAAGCCATTTAAGCAGAGATAGGCGGTTTATTTGCACCTTTTATAACTCTGGACAGCCAAGACCCAAAAATAGAGTTCTTAACTACGATATTCAACACAAATGTCGTTAGCACAGCTATTGAGATCACTGACAAATATAGTTGAACAAAGAAACCTTGGGTCACGAAAGAAATATGCAACAAAAGAAGAGAACTGAAAAAGGAAAGAAGACAATGAAGGAGCTAGAAAATAAAGAGAGATAAAAAACATGACCAGGAAAAGCATGAGCAAGCAAAAAATCATGATAAAACAACAATACTGCAAAATGGAAGACAACCTGAGTAGAAATAACAAAATGGCATATCAACTGAAGAAAAATATCACTACCCGTAAACAAATGAAAATTAATTTCATCCAAGCACTATTGGAGAAAAGCATCAGAGAAGATCAATAGGACCTCAAACGAAGGACATAATACTTCAAAGAATTGTACAATCATAAGACCTAATGAGATCCAGCAGTACAAAGAAATTGAGAACATCCACATTCTTAGTGAAGTAGTGGAACATGCAATTAAATCATTAAAGAAAGAAAATAAAAGTCAGCATGCATTGGCAACATATAGGCAGGGCTCTTTTTAGCAGAGCTATTTTTCCACGTCCTAACAACATATATATATATATATATATATATATATATATATATATATATATATATATATATATATATATATATATATATATATATATATATATATATATACTAAGACCAGAAAAAAAACTGATGACAAACAACTCAAACGGTATCAGTGCTGAAATTAAGGCCAGTGGAAAGAATTTAGAATGAGTCGCAAGCTGTAAGTACTTGGGATCAATTTTCACTTATGAATGCTCGAAACCAGAAACTATTTTGCATAATATCCGAGATAACAACAGCAATAAGAATCATAAGGAATATACCAATAGTACTTTTTGGTTCAAAAATTAGGCTGATAGTCATATTCACGTTTCTGTATGCTCGCAAAACATGGACGTTCACATCAGATCTACAAAGAGAGAAATATTCAAACCTTCAAAATGAGATTCTACCACAATATCTTGGTAATCTCATGCATTGAACATATAAGCAACGAAGAAGTAGGCAACATTATCCAACCTGCAATTGCATTGCTCGAAGACCTCTTGAGCACTGTAAAAATGCACAAAATGAACTTGTACGGTCATGTCTTAAGAGGATCTGTTATGGCAAATACAATCTTGCATGGCACAGTGGAATAGTGCAGAAGATGAGACAGACCCAAAAATAGGTGGTAAAACAACATTAAGGAGTGGACATGCATGGAATTTTGAGATTCCCAAAGGGAAGTAGAGAACAGAAAAAGATGGAGAGAATTGATTTGAATGTCCGCCGTGGTGCCCCAACGACTTCTTGGGTAAAATGATTGATAGCGATGATGTTAAGGAAACCAAAATGCTTTTATTAATCCCAGGCGATAGAAGTTGGGAGTTAAGATTGTGCAGATACAAGAGATTTTTACCGACATCTTCATCCGGCTTTATTTCACACTTACACTGAATAATATATTATAACATTTAATAAAACTAATTATTTGCATAGGAACCCAAAATCTACACTTACTTTAAAAATATTGATTTAGTAACGCAGGAAAGTTTACAATAGCTTCAACAAGATCATTCGACAGATTTTTCCGCATATTTTAGGTTGCCTAGTATATGTACTAGACCGACGATTTTTGTTCCGCTTCAGTTTATGCTTTTCAGTAAACATAATTTTTGTTTGACAGTAGGGCTGAAGTCATGTCCGATCGATTTGTTTGAAGTTTTACATCTTAAAAATGTCTATTTTGTATCGCTTTTACAAGATATTTTGTGCAGTTACGCATTCACTTATTTTCGACCGGGCAGAGCAGAATGATTGATTGCTTCGAGCTGGTGGAGCTGATGTACAACTAATAATGAACCAACTTGCGCTGCGATTGTCACGAATAATATTTTAAGTCAAAAACAGAAGAAATATACGATATACATCAAAAACTCAGATAAGAACTTATTTTCAGGAAATAAAATATATCAAGGATCGATTCAAAATATCAACAACTACTTGATACTGTCGATATTGGGAGAATATGCGCTAGAATAAATTCAAAAGCAGTACCCGGAAGGAGAAATAAAATGCAGTTCCTAGCCTAATAAAAATGCTACTCAACCGCAGATGTTTCTCTATGGATGCAGTCCAGGAATTTTTCGGAACGTTTGAGACGGATTATCAGTAGATAAATTTAGTACACCTTCACTTTATCCTATATTTTATTTTTTTTTTTGATTTGACAGCTGATAATAAAATTACCCGGTCAGTCGGATGAGCTCCAGCTGTGGCTTATTGCGTATATGATTTAGTAATTAGTGATAGATTTATAACAATTGACTATGTCGGAGATAAAATGTCAGTGCCAATCATAGCCAGATGAAAACTGCATTAAGTAACTTTCAAAAACTGCATAAACTAAAGGAAATAAATATGTTCCGTATAGTTTATACCAAGAATGAACATGACATCAAAGCCTTCAAACACCATCCCATATAACGTCACGACTAAGCATATATTTGATATATATCTGGTATATATTTATAATTCTTTGTAATACAAAATCCTATATACCTTGATTACTTTAATAAGAATCTGGAACGACTATATATATATATAGTTTATTGCATATATATATATATATATATATATATATATATATATATATATATATATATATATATATATATATATATATATATATATATATATATGCAATAAACTGACGACGAACAGTACGAAACTGGTAACTAACTAGCCTAAGCGCTTTCGACTCTTAACGAGTCTTTTTCAAAGGCAAATACAACACATAGTTACGACAAACAAATAGACACAAAAACGTTGTGTTTGTAAACCTCTAAAATTTCTGTCTTCACATGTGCTAAAACTATAAATACAGCCAGCTTGTATAGACTATTTGCGGAAACTGAAAACGTTGTATAATTCCCTAAAAGTCTACAAGCCAAAGCGACATCTATTTTTACTTTGTGTACATATGTAACGCAGATTATATCCCGGATATTTGATTCTATACCGGTTATTCTTATAGTAAAAATTGAAGGATAATAAGAAGATTTAGAAAATGTTAAATTCTACTAGTGCATAGTTTTCATTTTCTGGTCTTCTTGGTTTAGACCGCTTGGTGTCAATGTTCTAAGGCGGCGTATCCAGTAAGATTCCTTTTCCTTCCTGGTTTCGGAACTCCAGCTGTGGTTGTTAGCAATAGCGATAAGTATTATATCACTGAAAGTTTGGCCAGGGGAGGAGAAGTGTTCTGCGACCGGGCTTCTGTACAGCTTCTGTACAACATGCATGGTCAAAACAAAACGTGCAAAACAGAGAATGTGATTTATCTCATCACATGTAAGATCTGTTGCCTTCAGTACGTGGGAGAAACTGAAAAGCTACACAAAAGGATAAACCTTCATAGATCTGATTGGATGACAAAAAAGCTGTACAGAAGCCCGGTCGCAGAACACTTCTCCTCCCGTATCTCGCTGGTTCTTCAAATTGAAGTTGTTTCTATTAAAGCTAGAATACTAGTCTGAGACGTCCTTCACAGTGACCAATATTCGTCACCCCTCTACTTTACACCAATATGTCTAAGAGCCATCAGACTATCATCTGAAGCTGAGAAAAATATGTCCAGGTGACATATCTTCACTGACCTCTTTTTTCGAGAGACTAGCTTGCAAACTGCTGCAAATTGTTTCAATACAATTGTTGCAGCCATAATAATAACACCTACTAAATGTTCGAATATAATGGCTGATGTAACACAACACGTGATACCATACGTACCCTGTCATGTATTTCACACAACAACAGGTAGATGTGATCGGGGAATCATCAAGGTAAGCTCGCATCATGCAGAGGTTGTTGACCAATGAAATCTCATAATATTCACACGTGATTGCCAGTGTATAAAATACATATAGATTCTTAATTACGCTGTAGAGCCGGCCTTCAACAGACAGAGAATAAAGCAGAGATTAGAACATGGAGCATAATCATAGTGGCGGACATTTACAGAGTGAGAAAGGTAAGTGATATTATTGTATACCTCATTACCAATGATTAATGTTTCAATTGTTGATATTAGAAATACTTCATTGTAACGATTGTAGAGACTAAATTTTACTTAACCGCTCACACAGCGACGGGACTCGAACAAATCTGTTATTTCTGGTTTGTTGGAGGATAATTTTTTTCGATAAAATATACCTTTGAACGATCGAGATCAATTGTGAGTTTAGTATATTTTTGTTGGCTAATCGGACTGTGAACGTTTCTAAATTTTGCTTGCAACTTTTGATATAATTGTTCGAGATAATTGAAATACTCCCTAATTATCAGATCTGATGAGTGATAGTTTTAGCTTGTCACCTGTTCCACTAAAACATGTACCTGATGTTTCATTATTAATTTCAACTGTCAGTTGTTTCCCATTCATCATTAGATATTTGATTTTACTACTGTAGCTATTTGTCATTGTCAAATTTTCAATCGTTATTTTATAACTTTAGATAAAATTTTAATCGGTCATCATCATGACAATACCCAAGAGCAAGTATATCTACAACATCTTTGCAATAACGTTTGTCATCAAAATTACACAATTCACGTTTGATAATGACATCTGTTTCAAGCTTATGGTGATTATTCCGAATTGTCATAGCTCTCATAAAACTAACACCGCCATCAAGCGCGTACTTGTAGTCATCAAATTTCATAACATTTTTTAAAAAAATCACGAGGCAGACCTTTTGCTCTTTCGTTATTTTATTATTGTCTAACAATACGGCATACATTTTGCTGCGTAACCCGATAAAGTATTTGATAGCTTTCGAGTTCATTTCTTCTTTGATCTTACCAATAACCTTTTTATTTGTGTCGTCATAAAATTTACTGTCACCTGGGTAATCAGAAAGATCAAAGAGATGTCGATTATTGTACATGTCCTGATATATGTCCTCGCATTCGATTCCATCTACGAGCAAATCAGTATCACTAAACAATTTTCTACTAGCCGGCCATTGATTTATAACAAAATTATAATGAAAATCGTACATCAGCCAATTTGATATATCTAACACTGCATCTTTAACGGTAATCAAATTGTTTAGTTTTATATTTGTTTTTCTTCTTTCTATCGCAACAAGATTCTCATTAAAAATTGTCATGCTAACAAAATCATTGTCTGACACAAGTTTGTTTCTGCGATAGATATCATTAACTATTTCGATATTTACGCGTTTCCTAATATTCTCCATCGTCTTACCAAAAACGGAATTATTCATCAGTTTGAAGAAGTTTTTCTCAAAATCTGTTTTTCCTGAAGCCCTTCTTGAAGTGTTTGAGTTAATATAACCACTTATCCACGGCGAATAATTAAAGTTTAGTACACGAAAAACTTTTCTCAACACAAGACCAACATCGACTGCTTGTTTTAAAGCTTTGTAATGCAAAACATATTTTTTCTTATCGAATAAATTTGGTTCTAGTTTCTTGACCATGGAATGTTGCCTTGGTGATGCTAACGCTTGTTGTTCTTCTGATAACAAACTATAATCTATAACCATCGATTCTGCGCAGAAAGAATAATCGTTATGCAATTTGTGCAGCCAAGTTGGATAATCAAGATCAACGTCAAAGAAATATGAAACATCTTCGGGTATCTTTTTTTCTGTTTCAGATAGACATCGATTAGCCGTGATCCAGTGAAATCCACCAAGAGGCATTGGTTCTATCATTGAACCACCGTACAAGTTGTTACAATCTAAATAAACTATATACTTCGAAGGAAGCTCAGGATTATACTCTTTCGAATATGTGTTGTTTGCTTCAGCATATTTTTTAGTTATCACGCTAATACCGCCTCTGATACCTTTTCAATAAAATTGAACATATCAACGTCTGTCAGTAATTCTAACCTTACCTCACTAATCTTTAGCAGAGCAGCCCATGACAGCCCAGGGGCAGAATAATAGCAGCAAGGATCTATTCCATAATTAGTATAATTCACTTCTCGAAAACTGTCAAAAACATCCGCTAATAATAACACGTCAGTTTTCAAGTATAAATCATGATAATCACAAAAAGTATCACAATCAAACTCTTTCCAGATATCTTGTGCATAGTTGTATTCGTCGTCAGTTATATCTTCATTTTTAAGTTGCGAGTAAAATTTGTCTTTGTCTGGTAAAGATATTTCATTAAATTTACTCCAATCTTTGAGATATTCGTACGGAAATACCCGTTTTTAAGCTAGTAGATTAAATTTATCTCCAAAACAGTCTCTTAGGTTATCAAATTTACTACAACCTTTTACTAACTCATCTAACGAGGCTGCCATAAACTGCAGGCTGTCAATAAAAAGCAATTTACCTAGCGTATCTGACATATACTTTTCAAAATTATTTGGAATGCATTTGATGACGTTATCGAGTTTCAGACGAGCTTTTATATCAGGATCACCAAAAGCTTCTACTATAATGTGACTATCATATCCTCGAAAGTTGTGAAGAATAACCGGTATAAAATCTGGAGCATGAAATTTTAAATTCCACTGATCATGAGCCGATCCACTGTACTGTTCTGTCAAATGGCAATGGTCAAGTACTTTCTTGTCAGTATCAAAAGCTTTTTCACAAATATAACAAATTTCTGCTTGCTCGTGATCGTATTCTAGTTGAGGTGTTAATTAAATCATTGGCGTTACTCTTTTCAAACGATAAATAATATGATCAACTTCGTTAATCAACTGCTTGAGAAGCCAGACAGCTGGATTTTTACCACGATATAATTTGATTGGTTTAGATACTCTAGAATCAGTACAACAAACTACCTTATACGCTACTCCACAAGGAACATGATTTTGAATTTTTCTTGTACTAGATTGATTAGTATTATTTTCTACACCAACTACAGGTTGAAGTAAGCATTCAAAATCAGCGTATATGACGAAAGGAATTTTTAGTTTGTGAGTATGATGGACAAAATGTAACACACTATCTTTTTTAGAAGGCATTGTTTTTCTTTGTACATCACTAAAGTACAGCAAATGATTTTGTAATGTTTCATTGTTTGTACAGCCATGCAAGCAGCGGTATCGAAAGAACTTTTTGTTCTTATTCTTATTGTACTGTTTACTTTCTAGTCCGTTAAAGTTTTTAATTCAAACGTAATGATGTTTGTAAAACATTAAATTTATAGTCGATTGTGAAGCTTTTTCTGAAATATATCTCGGATATTCGTCCTCCTTTTCATCTAGTCCGAAAACGTTAATTGAAACATTTTTTTTGCTTCTCAAATTTTGGTTCTTGATTTTCTGCCACTGGAAAGTTAATATCTATAAAATTTAATCTTGACACGTGACTAATATACTTCTCAACACGAGTAGCGTTTTTTTTCTGCTGGAAATAGCGCGGAAAGAACAGCTCATTGGAAACATTTGTTATCTACGTTTTTTATGTTTATACAACATCTTTTATTTTATATTTTTGGTGGCAGGTCAATATATGATCTACCTCGTAATGCGTCATATTTCATCGTGTGAAACAATATTTCTTTGACCGTTTTAAACTTTCAACCCGAACCTAATTCGGTGAATTCCTCTTTTTTCCAAAATTCTTTGTGTATTTCATTAGATAGTGAAAGATCAGTCCCAAGCAAAACACGTCATGATTTTGCGTTCATATAAGGGACTGCAATTTCCTTGTCAGTTGATTCTTTCTTTTCAAGTAGCTATGAAAATATAGCATGATATTGCACTAATAATATTATAGTTTTGTTTTTCTAGCCCAGGTTTTACAGTTGTCTGTAGTAGGTGTTACAGATTTCTTGCAGTAAAATTTGCTAGCACGATTTGTTTATCAAACCGATAACTATTGTCAAAATCTGCAAAAGCCGTCGCTATTTTATCAGGTTCTCCCATAAGGCTTTTCTTGGCTATATCACATAATTTTGGCATGGCTATACTATAGTCTAACATCTAATTGATAAGTTACCGCACACTGCGCATGCGCTAAAAACCAATTAGAGATAACAAGAATTACTATTGCATAATGACAGCAAATCTGACACGTTCACGTGAGCAAGAGGTACATCACGTTCACCCAAAGTATAACTCATAATCTGGAAATGCATTAGTTTCAGTCATTAACACCAAATATAGAATATCTGTTGGCAAATTAACGTCAGCGGGTTATCAGTTTAGGGTAAAGGGAGATAATGCCGATAGGATTACAATGCTTAGAAAAGATTTTATTTTGCATGTTGTTCTGCGATGACATTTCAAAGGGACAGCATGTATATCATGTGAACGTTGCAGTCACTGATGACAATTTTGAAAACTTATCCATACAAAACTAGTTTCAGCCGCACCCAGTCTTTTATTTATACGAGGCTAACGATATCGATATTATTAGAAGCAAAAAGAATAAAAAGTTCTTGGTACTATAAGCAATATGGGATATATCATAGTATGTGTTAGAAAACATCGATAGGTCAAGTTCGTTATTATGGTCATAGGTTTGTTTATGAGATGTTTAACAAATCTATACCCAAAGGTTTGGTTATTAGTTACATCAATAACGTAAAGACTGACAATCAACTGTGGAATTTAGAGCTAGTTACGCAGCAGGAGAATGTGAGAAAAGTACGAGGTGGTACCGGTAGTAATTTTAGATGCCCAATGAAACCTGTTGTTTCGATAAACCTCGAAACGGACGAGGAGACTAAATTCAAATCGATGACAGCTGCGGCAAAACATTTTAATATCAGTCCTACGCCTATATACTTTGTAGCTGATAGAGTAATGAAATCAACTTTGTCAAGCGAATACGATGCCAGGATTGTTTTTAGATATGATGATCAAAAATATTTGATAGCTCGATTTTAGTAAAACAATGATGAGCATATTCTATAACATCATCATGATAAAATTTTAGCGTCGTTACAACACTTTCATTTATTTTATTTTTTCTGCTTCTGTTAGCAATATTTTATGAGAATCACCTTGCATTACAATAACGTCAACATAATATACACTATAACCCGACAAGCATTTTCTTACCGCTTCGGATTACTCTTTGTAATTTACTATATTAATATTTTGATGATATTTTATCTCGTCAGTCATCTTATAATAAAAATTAGACAAAAATATATTATAATCATGGACTTGATGAAACGACTCGCTCAACTATATGAAGAAGATACTAGTGATAAGGTCGTCAGCAATAAGGTCACTCATAGTATTACATTTTCCAAAGATTTCGTAGACAAATCTGTTGGTTATAGCGAAGATGATATTTTATATAACAACGAATCTGATGATGATGGTGAAATAGTCACTGTTGCTGACAGATCTAATTACAGCAGACCAACAACTGAACTATATAATGCCAAGTATCACACTGCAAAAACAATAATGAAATTTTGTTACCGCTGCTGAACAAAAGCTGTTTTGGCAGCTTATCAGACTTTTCTTAAACGTCAGAATTCCAGGCCGACAGAAAAATATCAAATTTTATTTCATATTTGTCAAACTTTTTAATCTAATGACGATATCTGACGTTCGCAGACAATATCTAATATCGTTATGTAAACCAGTAAAATGTAAATCTGTCAAACAAAAGAAGGAGGTAATTTATAAAAGCATTATTTCCTAATTTGTTTGCTTGGGATCAAACTGTTAAATTATGGCTATACCCACGCCATTTGACTAACCTTTTATCTCCTTTTTTCCTAATCACTTTGTCAATAACAAAAAATCCTTCTCAGTTTTCTGTTGTTCTTGTTCGTAAAAACTACCTATGATAGGTTCCCCTGCCAGATCTTTTAACGCGTATGCTACAGGTATTGTCAAAAGAATTTATCAACCACAAATACTTCTTCGCTCCAGTTCGGAGTAAATCCTTTTGTAAATACCTTTTTTATCAAAGAAATTCTAACTTTATCACCAACCTTAAATTTATGTCTGCGGTACATGTTTTCATTTGCTAATATTGGATTTTTAATAGCATTTTTAGGTGACATTTTGATGGAACGGTATTTCGTGTTATTATATTAGTCTACGATATGAGAAAGGTCATCGATGTATCTGTTGGTGTTTTTAGCTGTCATATGTTTGTGCAATTTTTCCTTTAGCGTGCGATTAAATCTTTCGACAACAACGCTTTTACCTTCTTTTCCTGTAACATAATTTTTTTTATATTTCTTTGTTCTAGAAACTGCTCAAACTTTTTGTTAAAAACCTCGGATCCATGATCAGTCCAGATTTTGTTTGGTTTTCTTTCTGTACTCGTTATTATTTGTTTTAGTGCATCAGTCATTGAAGTCCCTGTCTTATCCGAAACAAGTCACTGAAAGCGTATTTACTATAAACGCCTATGATGTTAAACAAATACCTTTTTGGAGCAATATCAGCGCCAACGTTAAACTGAGCCAGATTGGATACATCCACCAAATCTATTGCCCATATATCATCTACAGCGTTTGGGACAACTTTACGTCGTGAAAACTTTTTTATGTCTATGTATTTCGACTGCAAGATCATCGTATACTTTTTTCCAAGTCCAAGTTTATACTTTACTCCAATCATTCCCTGAACAAATCTTCTATCAAAACATTCTCGTAGATTTGTTGGCTCCATATCACTTAATTCGCCTAACATTACTTTATCACAATCTGATTTCGAGTTTTCATGATCACGATAACAGATATCATGACGCATTGCTATTGCATACACTTGATTGTAAGGCTCTTGTCTTGGCAACGGATTATCGTTTTCATCTATTTGTTGATCTAGCGGATTGTAAGTTTCTGTATACCGATGACCTGGTAAAGTCCAACCGGTTTTGGTAATTTTCCAATAATTTTGTGTATATCTATACCTCACCCTATTATTTCTCTGTTGTTACAACATTGACAGTATGCGACAATTTTATTTTGCTCAAGACACAAATCTGTCAGAATCACAGTTGCATATCATTCTATATTTTCAGTCGTCTACTAAAATAATATCAGGATAACCAGATCCTAGCGACATCTCTGAGGATACTGTCGCTGGGGACGTTTTCTTTAAAAACATGTTTTTTTCTTTTTCCGCAGATTGCACAAATACTCTTTAATATCATCATGTTGTTTTTTGTTTCTTTCTCTTGTTTCATTAATATTTTATGTTTTAGTTCTACACTTGAGACAGTATGTTGACATTATTTTATTTGTAAGTTAGGATAACATTAATTGCAATCTCATCATTAGCGTGAGAAGTTTGCTTATCAAACTGTAAAAACAATTTTAAAAAATTAAAATTTCTGCACAACTGTCGGATAAACATTATACAATAATATCCGCAAGCAGACGTTCCAAAAAGTTGATTGAAGGAATCAACCTTGTCAGAATCACAGCTGCATATCATTCTATATTTTTAGTCGTTTATTAAAATAATATCAGGATAACCAGATCCTAGCGACATCTCTGAGGATACTGTCGCTGGGGACGTTTTCTTTAAAAACATGTTTTTTTCTTTTTCCGCAGATTGCACAAATACTCTTTAATATCATCATGTTGTTTTTTGTTTCTTTCTCTTGTTTCATTAATATTTTATGTTTTAGTTCTACACTTGAGACAGTATGTTGACATTATTTTATTTGTAAGTTAGGATGAAATTAATTGCAATCTCATCATTAGCGTGAGAAGTTTGCTTATCAAACTGTAAAATAAATTTTTAAAAATTAAAATTTCTGCACAACTGTCGGATAAACATTATACAATAATATCCGCAAGCAGACGTTCCAAAAAGTTGATTGAAGGAATCAACCTTGTCAGAATCACAGCTGCATATCATTCTATATTTTTAGTCGTCTACTAAAATAATATTAGGATAATCAGATCCTAGCGACATCTCTGAGGATACTGTCGCTGGGGACGTTTTCTTTAAAAACAATTTTTTTTTCCGCAGACTGCACAAAAACTTTTTAATATTATCCTGTTGTTTTTTCTGTTGTTTGATTAATATTTTCTGTTTTAGTTCTACACTTGAGACGGTATGTTGACATTATTATATTTTTAAGTTTAGATAAAATTAATTGCAATCTAAAATAAATTAAAATAAATAAATAATTATAATAAATATTTTTTTTTAATAAATTTTAAAAAATTAAAATTAAAAATTAAAATAAATTAAAATAAATAAAAAATATAATAAAAAAATTTTTAAAATAAATTTTAAAAAATTAAAATTTTTGCACATCTGTCGGATAAACATTATACAATAATATCCGCAAGCAGACATTCCAACATGTTGATTGAAGTAATCAACCTTGTCAGAATCACAGTTGCATATCATTCTATATTTTGAGTGTCTACTAAAATAATATCAGGATAACAAGATCCTAGTGACATCTCTGAGGATACTGTCGCTGTCTGTAGGATAAATCTATCACTAATCACATCTGTCATATAAACATTATACAATAATATCCGCAAGCAGACGTTTCAACAGGTTTTTCTGTTGTTTCATTAATATTTTCTGTTTTAGTTCTACACTTGAGAAGGTATATTGACATTATTATATTTTTAAGTTTAGATAAAATTATTTGCAATCTCATCATTAGCGTGAGAAGGTTGCTCGTCAAACTGAAAAATAAATATTAAAAAATTGAGATTTCTGCTCATCTGTCGGATAAACATTATACAATGATATCCGCAATTAGGTGTTCCAACAGGTTGGAGTTGATATTACGAATATATCTTTTTAAATTTTTTTATTGATATACCTTTTTATTACATCGCTTGGAGAAAGTCCAAAAGAGTCGAAATAATTATTACTATAAACTGCTACCCAATGTGTACCGGATCCGTCATTAAAATCTTGTATATTAATAACACACAAACTTACAGCTGACGGCGATTTTATTGCTGCGCGTTCATCTTTAGAATAAACTCCGTGAAATCCGGGAACTGCTTTTAACTTATCGATTATATCAAAATTACTCAACGGTGTGGTCGAGTTCCTGGTAATGTTAGACCACCTCCGATTCCTAAAAGATTTGGCAGCAGTCTTCACGCTAGTCCCGCCAAAAGTGGAGCGAACGGAATAATTCCTCCTTGTTTTGCTTGTTTGCGTTTTGGTGTTGTTTTCTTTTTTTGTTTTCTTTTTTTCTGGCGATTTTGTTTTCCGTTGTGGCATTATAATATATAATTTACATAAAATTTACAATTTTTTATTCCACTTCCATGAATGATAATATTACCCTCAACAGCTTTCTTCGTTGCGCCAGAGACTGCTCCTGACATTGCTGCTAGTCCTAATGTTCCCAACACCGGCTAAACTTTAGGTATTATTGTACTAGCTAATACTGATAATGCCGGAATAAGAAAACCACCTTTAACGAAAATGTTGTTTGCCAGCGCTGTTATCTGTGAGCACTTAAATTTAAAACAAAAGTTTTTTACGATCATACTTCTTTACTTGATTTTTTGCTAGCATTAATTTTGTTAAAACACCATCAGAAATATTAGGGTTGATTTTTAATGACACCTGCTCTCGCTTTGCAATAGCAGCTACTAATTTTTTAACTTGGCCATCGGTCAAATATACTTCTTTTACAATATGTTTGGCCATTTTATATAACAACTATAGATTAAACTTGAACTGTCATTTTACCTCCAATAGATTCTACCGTGATAAATCTATCACTAATCACTAATGCGTATACGTACAACGGCGTTATTGGAATCGCTCCAAGTGTCCAGGTAAATTCAATAATAGCTCTGCTGTCTACAATTCGCTCGTTATGTTTACTAACATCAAAATAAAATATAGGATAAAGCGCACGAAATTCCTCTGCTGATATCTCAGTTCCACCTTCAATATCTTGATATTTTTGCATTGTGTCAAGCAGGTACATGTACGGTCGAGAAATATTTTTATTAACGTCATCAGCAAAATTGCACTCTATAGCTCGATCTGGATATTGCTTCGAATTTAATCTGGCGTATATTCGTCTGACATCAGCGAGGTCAAATATTGCATTATTTTGTTGTTGGCTTCCTCGTCGGGCGTGCTGTTGAAATACGACAAATATATGTCTCGGCATTTGTTCGCTTGATGTTGTTGTAACCCTCCACGTGTAGTCAGTAGTATTTGGAACCGCTGTCTGATATATCTTATGCTGCTTAAAGTAAATTATGTTTGTATGCTTATCAAGCGTACTATTTCATTCTAACATTTTAGTAATTGACGGTGTTATACACGGCATCCACAAAGCAATTTTGTTTATGATAAACTGTACATCATCCCCTCCAGATCTAAACAAGCAGTCGTTTTGTTCTGCTCGATCTAAAATAATCGTCTGTTTTACTCCACGGAATACTTTATCATAATCGCGACAAAAGCCGAACATCATGCTTAGCGGAAGCATCATTGTAATTTGACGTGATCCTGCTGTAAGTTTTCTTCGCCTAGCAAAACCTTCGTTATAACGTGGATTTCTCACGTCAAGTGTGTTAAGAAGTAAATTTAACATCGCAGTACCGTTTGCATCTGCAGCTGGTGGTGCTATATTTAGATTATTAAAAGTTGCTAGAAGAAAAACTGTTGTGGCGTTTGCATTAGCATCTGCAGCAGGTGCGGCAATATCTAGAGTAGAAGCATTAGGAATGAGAAAATTTCTCACAATTACATCATTTGCATCAGCATCAACTCCATGTACCATAGCGCCTCTCTTTAAAAATTCAGTTGATTCAGCTATACCCCGTCCAGTATCTTTAAACCACATCATGTTGGTTGCAGTTGATCTCGAGTAATCGTCGGAAAACGAAATAATATTTAAAATTGTACTTGCAACTTGTAGATGACTTGAAATATCGTCTATAGTTTGATTGGCCGGTTGATATATAGCACTTTTGAATAAACTCCAGCCTTTATTTATAAGAGCTATTTCTGCTCCAACTGTAATTACAGCAGGTGGATAGGCTACTGTCAAAATCTGACCACGAATTTATAACTATGTGGCAGTAGAAATACGTTTTCGTCTCTGGTGCTAAATGTTCTGATACCAGCTTTAATTGGTTCGTTAGAATTCTCATCAAGATGCTCAACATACTCGAATTCTGTCACATCGTTTTCGATGCCATAAGTTTCTGTTAACTCGAGATATTTTTTAACAGACATTATATTTTATTAGATTATATAAAATTTTATTGCGGAACTGTTACTTTAGATATCATTTTTTGTATGATTTTTTCCCCCTTTGGTGATAATAATTTTTTTTGTTGTTGATATCATAGCTCGCTGAGTTTCTTTTGTTGGAGCGATTTCTGAGATAGCTTGTTTTATTTCAGATGCAGTCGATGGATCACCTTTTTTTATCAGCTATTTTTTGTCCAACCACAGTCCCAGCGCAGGATGCAGCTTCAGTTGCAAAAGCTTTACCCGCGTCAACAGCAATTGGTGCAACTTTACGCGCTATACCTGGAATATTTTCAATAACTTTAGTAAAAATATTTCCAAAATTTCCTCCTTTTATTTTTCTTCTATAAATCTTTTTTCTTTGTTTCATTATATTTGATGTTGCATAATTTTTACTTTTGCTCGCGTAGATGTAAATAATAAGTTACAACTTCATTATTAACATGTAACTGTTCTCCAGATTGATCTGTCAACTGCATTATTATACTTGATATTTGATCTTCAACGTTTAAAGGATAATAGATAATATGTCGTAGAGTTATTTGCATGAGAGAACCTGGCGGAACTTCAGGTGAAAAACTGTAAATTGTTTTACCTTTGCTACCTTTTGATATATAAGAGCCAGACGCAATAGAGCAATTTACTAATATCGTATTTAGTTCTGTTATATTTACTGGCAGTTCACTGTCATACGTAAGAGCCTGATCAAGTGTAGTTTAACTTTTTTTAGTACATCCTAACAGTTGTGCAATACTTCTTTCTCTTAGTTCAAGACTGATTACTATATTTTTCAAAGTTATCCTATCTCGCAATGTGTTATAATTCACTGCCAATTCAAAATTATCAGCCACACCGCCAGCTTTTGTTTTGAGCTCTTTGATTGTTCTGATCAGATGAGTAATATTATAAGCTCCTTGTGGAATTTTATTTTTTTGTTGTAGATATTGTAGATGTTGCAAACATAATCATCAACATTTCATCGTTAACATCAGTTTTAACGTTAGGAATAGCATTCCAGTAAGTACAAGAAATTAATCCAATCTCATACCGTATTTGCAGGATCTAGTTGTATGGGAGGAATATAATTTACTGAAGAATTTGCGCTGTCTATCGCAGACTCACTAGAGTTTATCAATAATGTTGTTTGCATTCCTTTTATATGAAATCCTTTTACAAAATTAAGTCGCGGTGTAAAGTTTCATATTCGTCAAATGTGAATAATTCGCTCGATCGTAGATGATCAAGTATGTCAATGATTTCATTATCAAGCTCAGCATTATCATTCCCAGCTTCTTTTGAGATTATTAATAACATTAATCTACCTATCATTTCAGTAGTTGATGTAAATATTTTTACCAGTTCCTGCTTTTACTTCTCTACTTTTTTCTACACGAGTTTTATCGAGTGTCTTAATTTTTCTTTTAAAACTCCACCCCTACCATAAGGTTTTGCTCTACTATTTTCTGCTGTTACTCAAACATGAAAGAAATAATACTATGTCTCATCCTATTATAAAATGGAAGAATATCATCAATTTCTTTAACCGGGTTTAAATTATCTTTAGCAGTAACTCCGTCTCTTAATATTTCATCTAAACTATTGATTAATGTTTGATATTATGCATCAGTCCACTTACCTCTATTATCAATATCTTTTATATTTTCTTTCTTTAAAAAATCATCATATTCTTTATTATCTTTCGTATTATTTGCTCTTCTTATAAAACGAAGTTTTTGCTCTCCATCCTCAATAAAACTTACAGTAAGATCACCATCTCTTTTCTGCTCCTCTCTGATATTTTTTGTCTCCTGATAAATTTGTTATAATATTTGTTATTCCTTGCGTTGTTAACTCTGCTGATCTTCGCTCAAGTTCCAGTGGATTATTTATCAATCGATCTGTTTCAACATGTCTAGCAGCAGGATCAGCTATATTTGCAGTAAGTGCTTCAGTTAGTTTTCTTTTTTCTTCTTCAGATCTAGTAACAATTTTTACAGCAGCTGCTTCCTGTTGTTCATTAACAATTCCAACGACACCTTTTTCTTGCAGTTTATGTTCTTCTTCTGATAGTGGTTTAGTTTCAGGTTGTTTACCTAATAGTGCTTCAGTAACTAGCTTGAAAATTGTAGCTGTTGCTTCTGAAGCAGTCACATGTCCACGTCGTGTTTGTTGTACATTTTGCCTAAGTAATGCCTGAGATTGAGCCAGTTTTTTTTATATCTTCTATATTTTGTCTATATCTTGTTCGTTTGTCCATTATTTTTATTATACATTTTATAAAATTGAAACCCCTTACTGTAAGTAAGTGTTAGTATAACAGAGAAACATTTTAGTTAAATCATGTATAAGTTTATCATTCAAGCAAAAGTTGTATTTATTCTTTGAAGCATTGCGATAAAGTTCAATAAACTTATCTTTTGTCACGTCACCGCATTGCTCGCTTGCAATATTTCTAACGTCAACATTGTCCAGACCTGGAAATAATATACAACAACCAATATTTCGCCGAATAAATCTGTCAACATTATAAAAATCTTGAGCAAGATAAACAGAATTACACTGTTTGTTACGTGACAGTGAAAAACACGATCTTATTTAGTTCATATCCATGTTATTTAGCGGAATATCGTCAAAAACTATTATCTTGTGTTCATCTGCATAAAGCTGATTAACTGGAATAAGATCTTCTGGCTGCCTAATCATAAAAAATCTTCACCAGTTTTAAGATCATCACGAAGCTTGTTGTTATACTCGCTTGATAACTCGTACTTATCTTGCTGTGGATTGATTGTGTAAATATAATTTCTATCGTAGTTAAAATTATAACCAAGAAGCAAGTTCATAAGCAAATTTGTCTTCCCCGATCCAGTTCGCCCAACATTAAGATAACGACAATCAGGAAGATCATTCTTATGTTTGTGCTTCACCAGCCTCTCTGTATCAAAGTATAATATTGACGATTTTGCCATTTTTTATAATATGAAACTAGTGTTGATAATGTTATGTAGGACAGTAAATAATGAGTTACTATACAACATTTGGAACACTATCAGGAGATTTATCAACAGAAGGTTATCAAGGTGATTTATCCATGTATGCAACTCTTGATCAGCTCAAAAATGAAATCAATTATTTACTAAATGTTGCCAGTGTAGATCCAAATGAAGTAGTCATTTTCCAGGACAAAGAAGGTCGATTAAAGACGAGTAATGTAAACTGTCAGATGTACTTGTACGAAATCCTGCTGCGGTTGCTGATAATATCGTGACTTTTAACAATCTAGGTATGATACTAGATTCTGGTAGGTCAGTTAATGATTTTCTTAAAAAAGCTGGCGATTTATTTAGTGGGAATATTGTTATGAACCAGAACAAGATTACAGATCTTGGATATCCAACTGAGGAAGGTGACGCTGCCACTAAGAAATACGTCGATGGTCAGGACGTTTGAATCAGTAATGAAATAACAGCGCTCAAAATTGAATTTACCGGTCACGTATAAACGTTTTCAAATTTTCTCAGAAACATAAACACGCTTAAAGATGATTTTTTGGAAATCCATCAAATGTTGACATTACACTCGCTAATATTAACACAAAACTCAATAATATTACTCAAAAACGAGTATGATTAAAATTCCTCACAAACATATTAAAATATTGTGTATACTGTTGCTTCTGGGTCTGTTGAATGGACGCAGCAAAATAATTATATCAAATACACTTCATAGGTTACAGGTGTGTATAGATTGTCAGTGCTTTGCAGTGCAAAGTTTAAAATAACTACAATATACTCATGGCGTCATTCAAATGTTGACTCGTCTGGAGTATTATCTATAATAATAGATGCAAACTCTGAAGAAGAATTTATACTTGAACCAGCTAATGAAAATTTTAAAGGCCCTGGCTCTTATTGGCGATGTTTGGAATTTATAGCTGAATTATCATAATTAGCTACTACTACCAAGCCTGGGGATTATGTAAACAAATATTATAATGATATATATCTTTACCATCTTAACCAAGAAAGGAAAGATGCGAATGGGAGATTATATCTACGATCATTTGTCCAGCGGAGACTGACGTCGCATGGGGACGAGCGTTCAAAGTGTCAAAACTGATTGGAAAACGTTATGTTCTACTGGACAAAACAAATATCGAACAGGAAAATATAGTAGAAAGATATGGTTTGTAATGTCTTTGTATAAACGGAACATCAACTATGCCGACAGAGGCTTTGCATGACACACATTATTCGGGTGTTGTTGACTGCATAGCATAGAAAGTGTAAATATTCAATACTGCCGTATGATAAAATGTGAGCAATGAAAAGATGTTGCAATGTACCATACATATTCTCTTACCGAAAAAGGTTCTAAATTATTAACATCTCATCCGCATTCCACGATTGTTAAAATGTTTGTTTTAATATCCTATGAACATAGCAATTACTTATATATCAATGTCTAACAAAAATTAGCTGTTGATAAAAGTTTTAGAAATGGACAACAAAATATTGATACACTAATTAAATGCACTCCACCTAAACAAATATCGCTACAAAATGTATCTTTAAATCAATACTTGTTCCAAAAATTTGTATTACATACCTCATATACGATAATGTTTTGTTCCCATGCAAGTTTCCATGGATGTATGAGAATATACACATAAGTTCCCTGCATGATCGCCAGCTATGGACGTAACACTGGAAGTGAATAACCAATCAAATATATATTTATTTACATAAAGAGGTGATCGCTATGACACAAGGGTAAAAAAATAGTGTGATAAGCGTCATAAGCAAATGAAATCTATATTAAAACAAGTATTATGTTTCATCAACCAAGACGTCTGTAAAATAGATTATATTAAGGCTGGCGGATGTTAATCTTTTTTTTGTTTATAACCAAACTCAGTACCTAGCCTAAGTTTTACCTTTCCTTCCTTTTCCTTCCTATTACCCATTTCCCATTTCTGAATAAAATGCTTAGTGGTCATAACAAGATTTATGTACGTTAAAATGAAGAGTGCACAAAGATCATGAGAAATCATTAAAATGTTTTGGGTTTAAAGCCATTTTTCAGCGCAATATAGTTTAAGCAAGGCGACCAAAGTAATTGGTGGAACAAAATCTAGGACAAATTCAGTGACATCACTGACCGACAGAAAGCTAATGGCATCTTTCTCGCATTTCTACGGGTATGGTTTCTCACATCATCCTATTATCATCGATCATATCGTACTATTATTATTTACCTGGCTTTAAGGGTAAATTGTTTATATGTCAAATGAGATCTTATTGAACTGAACATCTCCAATACGATCAAGTGCAGTTAGCTGATCAATTATCTGTGTTATTCCAAATTATTTTGTATAAAATACAAGATAAGTGTCGCTGCCCTGCATTGAACATAATACAGATTTATATTATTTATCATGTGAATATAATTTACTTTTCGGCGACATGGAAAAAAGAGCCAGTCATGCGTTACCCAGCGCTAAAGAATTCTATCAGAATAATAATAAAAGGTCCATCTGGATCAGGGAATCAGGCAAAACACACCTATTGCTTATTCTTATAATGAGGTGGCTGAAACGGGACAAATTATATTTATAAGCTCCATCTGTAAATGATCGGCGAAGTTATGAAGAACTTATTTTAATGAAAATGCAATATCGTTAAATGAAGACAGTGAAGTAGTATAATTGATTTTATCACTAATATTGATGAAGAGCTATCTGTATATAACCTGGATGGAAATATTATTCATTTAGTAGTGTATGATGATGTCATATTAGACAAGGTAGATTTAAAAATACAGCTGTGAGTTATGGTATACAGCGTGATACAAAAATTCTAAAAGTATTCAGAGATAGCTGCCACCTATATGTTGTGTTACACGTAGTTGATAATCATGCGCTAAAAAATTGTTTACTTGGTGTTCAGAGGACATTGACATTAACGAATTAATACATTTCTTTGCACACGCAAAAGCTGCCCACTTTGGTTCTATAACAATGAATTTGCACGATCTCATATAGAAATATCGTAACAGACTTGATACAAAACTTGATACAAAACCACAGTACAAGAGAGGGTGCGACCAAACAAAAGTGACCAACACGTAAACGAATACACTTAGCAATGAAATATAAGATGAATTCATCGAAGTAACATAACAAGCTAATGCAACACAGTTGCTTCCCAGACAAACAGGTGCCGGTTTCACGTGATTAACGATCATATTAAATTTTCAAACGAAGCTTTATTTTTCATATATATGGCCTCAGGCAAATTGTCTGTTCATCTTCTCTGCAGCTATTTCACGCTTTTGTAGACCTTAAATTGAGAAATATCACGGGATAATTTATATCAAAAATACGTGAAGAAAACTATTCAGTATTATGAGAATAGTACATATGTGAAGAATTCAATGTAAAATTCCCACTACACTAACACAGTAATGAGTAATTCTACTGTATATTTCATACAGACCTACACTGTTAAATTCCCTTAGTATGTCATTTTGACTCTCAATGTTCAATCCATATTTGTTTGGCTTATTTGCCTTTACCTTAATTTAATTTATACGTACAGGATGAAGCCAAAATGGTAGGAGAGAGAACGTCTTTCTCCTTCCATCCATACATGGCCATATCTTGGATATCGTTCCACCTCTAGAGCCATCAATTACTTGCAAACAGGCAAAGTATGTTAACTTCTGTTCTCTACTGATATAGAATGGGCTATTGATGTACACTTCATCATATAATCGATTTTGAACAAGCACAACAAGTTTAGCCCATTGAGTTTCGCAATGGACAAAAAACAATTTTCAAGAACTAATGACCATTTATTATATAGCACGAACGTCTGTCTCGATTTGCACTCCATTGAACATTTAGTAGCTAGAAGTCTCGTTAAGTACACCCATATATTTCCGTATTTACCCACTTATACAATTACTATGGCAATTTCTCGTTTTCTGAAAACCGCGCTTATGATGTCATGTAAGTTGATTTTATGAATAGAATGTGGCGGAAAAAAAATTTCCCTTGGCCCATATTCTTTGTGTCCTAAAACGTATGTTTGTATATCCAAATTATGATGATAAAATACACGCACAACATGGAAATTGGGTACGAGAGTGGTGTATGATTCAAGTAGTCAAATATTTTCTGGCTTTTCGGAAGAATATATAAGAATATATAAGAATATATAAGAATATATAAATATTATTGTACTAATGTCATATTTGTAGAAGTTATATTAGACTGTAGTTACTTATCTAAGCACATGTTTTACTAATACATGTAGCAATTATGATCTATTTGTTTGTTATTTTGTAGTTTGCTGAACTATACTACACCATAATTCGCAATGACCATGTGGACTTCTTAAATGTTATACAACATATAATTGATATTATTCAACATACGTAGCCAATAGCACGCAACATGGGACTTGTATAGCTGACATTTTTATCTCTATGCTAATAATTTTATGCACTAAATGCTTTATTAGTTCAACGGATAATATAGAATAAACCAAAATTGACAAGGAAGTAATCATAAAATATCCCTTTATTAGAAGATTAAATCTATGATGCAGGCCAATCGTGACCTTTAAGATCTCATATACTTAAACTATCACACTAATAGAAAATGAACCATACAGTTAACTCAAATGAGTGAAACTGACTCTTTTATGTATAAAAAGCAACCATCTAGTCTGTCTGATCTAGGATATGTTTCCATTATAAACCTCAAGATAATCATTTCACGCCCAAATGTCAAATTGATCATTCCACCATATTGCATTAAATTTTGTCCTCCTCTAACTAGATTAGAAATCAAAATTGATAAAATGAAAACATTATATTCCCCAATTAGGACCAAACATCCCGATTCCTGAAAAGAAGTTTTTTTCCGTATTTTTGCCAAATTAAAATATCGTCACAATACTCGCCTATTTCAGGGCAAAAGTAATGAAATCAAAGGGATATTGAGGCCGTACATGCCAGTTTACAGCTTTGACAGAGCCGTGTCTTCTTTTTTTCAATATTGATTATGCAATTTGTTTGGTGAAAATATTCCATTTATTCATTAATCCAACAAGGCGTGCTATCAACATGATTGCAAATACGGGTTTCGGAAACAAAACAATACAGGCCAAAAGGAAATAAACCATATTGCCATATGTTAATGTTTTATCTATTCTGCCTACATGACATTGTTGCATATTATTTGTTATTCTAACTGACCGTTAGACGCTGATTTGCATTTAACCTTATCAGATACATTAAATTCTATTTCGATTACTTTACATCGCCTGCAATTATTGGATTTTTTAAAACTAGTTTTATGTTCGTCATGGTTATAAATATGTACACAGAACCGGATTGTTTGGTTGGCTTCATTATAGATTATACAGGTAGACAAAACATTGATCTTCATTGCATTGCCCATTAAGGAATGATTGCAAAACAAATGTTTCAAGGTATATTAAATATATAATGCCTCGGTAAGATTGTGGATAATACATAATGGAGTATTATTGTTGTCATTTATGTTGAAGTATTCGTTCATCCACTAAAAATTATGAGTTGTATGCTTTCTATGCTGGTAGATATCTTTTGTGTAGTAGGTAGATAGTAGATACATTTTTTGAATCTGAGGTATGTGTCGTAGTGTGGTGTTGCGAAAAGAATATCTGTGTATAGTAGAAGAAGGAATAAAAAGGGATTAGTGATGTTAGTTTATCCAAAATGAAGAAATAATAGTAGTTTTTGTGGGATATTATATAAATTTGTTGTGCAGTAATACAGGCATCACCAATTACCGTGTAAGGTATGTAATATTCTTCTGATAGTACTAAGAAAAGCATTTTGAATGCTGAGTATATCAATATGGAGAGAGATCATGAAATATACACAGACAGAACGGAAACTGCTATCCCTGAATTTTATAGCATAAATAATAGGCATAATAATAGGCAGAAGTCATACTAAATACGAAGAATAATAGAAAAGTTTTAATTCGTACTCTAAAGAGATTTTAACCTAGGTCCGCGAGCTTATGCCATACATAGCCTTGCCTGCATACGCGAAGCCATCTCCACTAACAACCTAGCGCACGTCACCAAAAGCTGATAGTACTTATAATTAATTATATATATATAATTTTCATTTCTTTCATAATTATCCGGAAATATTGTGTAGATATTTGAGATTTAATTATTAGGTCTTCATGCGAGTGTGTCTGTTACGTTTATTTTCATACAACACCGATTAAGTAGCATCATATTTGTGACATCAACAAATTGCCTGTCTTGTATTATCGGAGATTTGAAGTATCCTGATAAAGCTGCATTGCCCTTTGTTATTATCCTTACAGCCGACGAATCTCCTAATGTTGTTTACATGTTATTTTGTTACATAATTCTTTTTTTCTTGACAGACAGTTTGATATCAACTTAATTTATTACATTACGATATTCAATTGTAACACAGAACGTCTGGTGCAATATAAACACACCAACGCATTTTCAGATTGACATTATATTATTGTTGGGAGAATATGAACCTGGAAAAAAATTGTTTACTAATTTACTGTTGGTTGTTAATTTTAACTATGGCAGAGTGTATTTTTATACAATTAATCCACAAAAGGATACCTACAAGCTACTTAACAAATATAATAACAAACTTCATAATGATCTTGAGGCTAGTGGAGATCTTTTATCATCTGACGAACAGAAGAGCTTATTACAGTTATTCACTTTGATTCAGGTGAACATAGTATAGTTGCTTTTGATGATATTCCGCTAAATAATGAAGAGATGAATACAGTAAAATACTACTTTGCACTGCCATGTAATAAATTATTCAACATTTTAAGTCGATCATGAATTTTATAGCGTTGATAAATTTTCTATACGCAATGCATGTTTTTTTTTTATATTATTTCCAGGACTGGACAACGTTAGAAATATTGTACATGAGCATTGTGGATACTTAACAAAAGATAAATTATTGAATTGCATCATAAGGCAACAAAACATAAATAAAATCTTTCCTTAATCGATATACTTACACGTGATCTGACAAAATTTGACGCTGTTGTATTATCAACTATCTTTATAAGTTTTATCAAACATCTTTGATATAAAATAGATATATGAGCAAAGTGCAGAAAGCATAAAGAAGACGTATACAACTTGCTAAATCTCAGACAAATTTTGATAACAAAGTTCAAAAAAATTGTGCTAAGGAAACAGCTATTGCTCTTAAACCTATTACTGACACTGCACATGGAAAACAATCTGAAACTTCACCAGAAGAAGAACTTTAAAAAATGCAGCAAAAGGTTTAATTTGCAGGCATGAGGAAGAACAGCAGGCCGCTGATGAACAGATTGGTTAAAGATCAGAGTAAGAGGACAAGGCTTTGCTCTTGTGGAAAATATTGCTGATCTGCTACCAAACAAACAGAACTCAATCAGCTATCCATTTGCAGTCGAAAATCATTATCATAAGTAATATTGTTTGGTCCGATTGGAAGAAAGTTGGGAGAGGTGACGGAATAGTTAAATTTGAACAATTGATGGAGAGGATCAAATGTATTCAAGATAAAGATTCGAAGACGCTTAACTAAATATTAAAGATTAAATCATAGATGATAAAGGATTTAATAAATGCCACAATTATGATGATTCAATATTTTGTAACGATAAAAAAGATGATTACAAAATTGATGAAAATACTAATACGTTACCTTACAGGTGATCACCTGTGTGTAGATTCTTAGCACGCATTAGAGCGTGGCGATTCCAGTTAACATGTAGAAGGTGGAAATTAAACTACGCATTAGAACGAAAATGATAAAGGTAAGTGGTATTATATCTTAAGTTTAGATAAACTTTTACGTTGCTCATACTTTTTTTGATACTATGATTCATACTTGCTAACCCTCATTGGTAGAATGTCTGTTAACATATTGTCAATAATACGAAATTCACGTAATAAATCATCCATATTATATTTGACTCCTCGTAGGTAAGACCGGATCTGATCTAGTAGTTTCTTGTAAGTTATAACAGATGTTAAACAGCCATGCTTCTTTATTAAACGTCTTGGTTCTACCTTTTTACACGCCGCTGTAAGTGAAACAACAATACCGGATATGATTATCAAAAATGGATTTAATGATACCCCACTTGAAATTATACCAGAACTGGTCATTAACTACGGTAGATATGATATTACTCGAAGGATTTTGTTGTAGTATTCGTACCATTTTTTACGCACTAAAGTTGTTTGTGATAATATTTGTAGTATTGTATTAGTGCGACCATATCCTGTACTGGAATATCTTTTGAAATGTGATTGAAATCAACTATGCTTCTTTTCATTATAATATTTATTTACATAATCCCTAGGTTTGGTTATGGTGATTCAGCTATAAATTACAAACACCATTTAAAATCGTATTGGACAAAAGTTTTATCTACTGGTTCAAGTGTAAATTCTTTTTCAAAACCTCTAACTAATAATATTGATACAGTATCAGAAGTACTTTTCACATTATGCGATGGAGGTTCGGTAAATATATTAACAATTAAACTGCTAATCACTGTTAATCTATACAAACCAGTAACTTTTCAATGTGTTTGATAGAATTATTTTGCTCCATCCACAGACCCAGAAGCAACAGTATACACAATATTTTTAATCTGATTGTCTTAATCATACTCGTTTTCTCAACAATATCATTGAGTTTTGTTTTAAGATTATTAGGTTTTATATTAACATTTGGTTGACTTCCCAAAAATTTGTTATTAATTCTGTTTAAGTTTCCGCGAAAACTCATAAACGTGTTCACGTGACTGGCAAATTCAGTTTCGATTTCGGTTATTCCATTAATGATTGGAGTCTATCATCAACGTATTTTTTAGTGGCCGCGTCACCGTCTTTAGCTGGGTTTCCACGAACTGTAATCTTATTTTGTTTCATAGCAATATTCCCACTAAATAAATCACCAGATTTTTTAACAAAATCATTAACTGACCTACCAGAATCTTGTGTATTACCTAGATTGTTAAAAATAACGATATTATTAGCAACCGCAGCAGTATTTTGTAAAAGTAACTCTGACAGTTTTACATCACTCGTTTTTAATCGTCCTTCTTTGTCCTGGAAAAAGACTACTTCATCTGCATCTACGCTGGCAACATTTAGTAACTTATGGATTTCAATTTTGAGCTGATGAAGAGTTGCCTATTTGGATAAATCACCTTGATAACCTTCTGTGGATAAATCTCCTGATAATGTTCCAAATTTTGTATAGTAGCTAACTATTTACTGTCTTACATAAAATTATCAACACTAGTTTAATAATATAAAAAATGGAAAAATCGTCAATATTAGACTGATACAGAGAGACTGGTGAAGCACAAACATAACAATGAACTTCCTGATTGTCATTATCTTATTGTTGGGCGAACTGGATCAGGAAAAACACATGTGCTTATGAACTTGCTTCTTGGTGACAATTTTAACTATGACAGAGTTTATATTTACACGATCGATCCACAGCAGGATTATTACGAGTTAATAAGCGAGTATAATGAAAAGCTTCCTGATGATCTTAAAGTTGGTGAAGATTTGTTTATAATTAGGCAGCCAGACGATTTTATTCCAGTTAATCAATTTGATGGAGATGAACACAAGATAGTAGTTTTTGACGATATTCCGCTAACTAACATGGATATAAACAAAATAAGATCATATTTCTCACTGTCACGTAACAAACAGTGTAATTCAGTTTATCTTGCTCAAGGTTTTTAATAATGTTGACAGGTTCATTAGGCGAAATACTGGTTGTTTTATATTACTTCCAGGACTGGATAATGTTGACGTTAGAAATATTGCAAGCGAGCAATGCGGTGACGTGACAAAAGTTAAGTTTATTGAACTTTATCGTAATGCTACAAAAGAAAAATACAACTTTTTCTTATTTGATAAACTTACACTTGATCTAACTGAAATGTTTCGCTGTTGTATTAACACTTAGTTACAGTAAGGGGTTTCAATTTTGCAAAATGTATGATAATAATAATGGACAAACGAGCAAGATATAGACAAAGTATAGAAGATCTAAAAAAAAACTTGCTCAATCTCAGGCATCGCAAAAAGTACAACAAGCACGACGTGGACAAGTAATTGCTTCAGAAGCAACAGCTACAATTTTCAAACCAGTTACTGAAGCACTGTTAGGTAAACAACCTAAAACTAAACCACTATCAGAAGAAGAAAATAAACAACTGCAAGAGAAAGGGTTGGTTGGAATTGTTAAAGAACAGCAGGAAGCAGCTGCTGCAAAATTTGTTAATAGATCTGATGAAGAAAAAAGAAACCTAATTGAGGCACTTACAGCAAGTAGAGCTGATCGTGCTGCTAGACAAGCTGAAACAGATCGATTGATAAACAATCCGCTGGAACTTGAGCGAAGATTAGCCGAGTTAACAATGCAGGGATTAACAGATATTATAAAAAATTATCGGGAGACATAAAAGATATCAGAGAGCAGCAACAAAAACACTGGTGATTTTACTGTAAAGTTTACGGAAGTTGGAGAGCGAATTTTTCGTTTAATTAAAAGAGCAAATGACGAAATAAAAGGCAGTGAATATGATGATTTTTTAAAGAAAGAAAATATAAGAGATATTGAAAATATAAGCAGGTGGACTGATGCAGAATATCAAGCATTACTCGATAGATTAGATGCAATATTAAGAGACGGAGCTGCTGCTAAAGATGAAATAAACACGGTTACAGAAATTGATGATATGCTTTTATTTTTATGATAGAATGAGATATGGTGTTATTGCTTCCATTATTTTTCAAACATCAGAAAATAGTAGAGCAACATCTTTTGGTAGAGGGTAGAGTTTTAGCAGGGAATTTTTTTACTTTTAATAAATCTCGTGTAGAAAAATAGAGAAAAGGAAAGACGGGAACTGGTGTAAAAATATTTACTTCAACTACTGAAATGATATGTACATTAATCTTATTAATATCATCAAAAGAAGCAGGGAATGATGGTGTTGGACTTGATAATGAAATCATTGACATACTTGATCATCTAAGATCGAATGAATTATTAACATCTGACGAATATGAAACTTAATCGCGGCGACTTAATTTTGCAAAAGGATTTCATATAAAAGGAATGCAAACAACATTATTGGTAAACTCTAGTGAGTCTGCGATAGATAGCGCAAATTTTTCAGTAAATTATATTCCTCCTATACAACTAGATCATGCAAAACAATATGAGATTGGATTAATTTCTTGTACTTGCTGGAATACTATACCTAACGTGAAAAATGATGTTAACGATGAATTGTGGTTTTACTATGATTACAACATTTTCAATATCTACAACAAAAAAAATATTCCACAAGGATCTTATAAAATTATTGATCTAAACAGGAAAATCAAAGAGCTCATAACAAAAGCTGGCGGTGTGGCTGATAATTTTGAATTAGCAGAGAATTATAACACATTGCGAGCTAGGATAACTTTGAAAAATATATTAATCAGTATTGAACCAAGAGAAAGAAGTATTGCACAACTGTTAGGTTTTACTAAAAGTCAAACGATTTACAGTTTCTCACCAGAAGTTCCGCCAGGTTCTCATGCAAATAACTCCACGACATATTATCTAATTTCCTTTAAACCTTGATGATCAAATATCAAGTATAATAATGCAGTTGACAGATTAGTCTGTGGAACAGATACATGTTAATAATGAAGTTGTAACTTATTATTTACATCTACGCGAGCAAAAGTACAAATTATGCAACATCAAATATAATGAAACAAAGAAAAAACATGTATCGAAGAAAAATAACAGGAGGATTTTTTTTAAATATATTTACTAAAGTTATTGAAAATTTTCCGGGCATAGCTAGTAAAGTTGCACCAATTGCTGTTGACGCTGGTAAAGCTTTTGCAACTGGGGCTGCATCTGCTGCTTGAACTGCAGTGGGGGAAAAATAGCTGACAAATTAAAAGGAAATCCACCGACTACATCTGAAATAAAACAAAGGGCGAACAGATCATACAAAAATTAATATCTAAATTAACAGTGCCGCAATAAAATTGTATCAAATCTAATAAAAAAATGTCTGCTAAAAATTATCTCGAGTTAACAGAAACTCATGACATCGACAACGATGTGACAGAATTCGAGTATGTTGAGTATGTCGATGAAACTTCTAACGAACCAAAAAAAGCTGGTATCAGAACCTTTAACACCAGAGACGAAGACATATTTCTACTGCCACATAAGGCTATGTAAGAAGTTCGTGGTCAGATTATGACAGTAGCCAATCCACCTGCTGCAATTGCAGTTGGAACAGAAGTAGCTCTTATAAATAAAGGCTGGAGTTTATTCAAACGTGCTAGATATCAACTAGCCAATCAAACTATAGAAGATATTTCAGGACATCTACAAGTTGCAAGAACAATTTTAAATATTATTTCGTTTTCCGATGATTACTCGAAATCAACAGCAACTAACATGATGTGGTTTAAAGATACTTGTCGGGGTTTAGCTGAATCAACATAACTTTTAAAGAGAGGTGCTATAGTACACGGAGATAATGCTGACGAAAATGCTGGAATTGTTAGAAATTTTCTCTTTCCTAATGCTGCTGCTCTAGATATTACTGCACCTGCTGCAGGTGCTAATGCAGACGCTACAAGAGTTTCTCTTACGGCAGCTTTTAATAATCTAAAGATAACGCCAACAGCTGCAGATGCAAACGGTACTGTGATGTTAAATTTGCTTCTTAACACACATGACGTAAGAAATCCACGTTATAACGAAGGCTTTGCTAGGCGAAAAGAACTTGCAGCAAGATCACGTCAAATTACCATGATTCGTCCGCTAAGTATGTTTTTCGGCCTTTGTCGCGATCATCATAAAGTATTTCGTGGAGTTAAACATACGCTTATTTTAGGTCGAGCAGAACAAAACGATTGCTTGTTTAGATCTGGAGGGGCTGAGGTACAGTTTATCATAAACAAACTTGCTCTGTGGATGCCACGTATAACAGCATCAATCACTAAAAATGTCAGAATTAAATAGTACGCTTGATAAGCATACAAACAGCATTTATTTTAAGCAGCATAAAATATATCAGACAGCGGTTCCAAATACTACTGACTACACGTGGAGGGTCACAACAACATCAAGCGAACAACTGCCGAGACATATATTTGTCGTATTTCAACAGCACGCCCGACGAGGAAGCCAGCAACAAAATAATGCAATATTTGACCACGCTGATGTCAGACGAATATACGCTAGATTAAATTCAAAGCAATATCCAAAGCGAGCTATCGAGTGCAATTTTGCTGATGACGCCAATAAAAATATTCCTCGACCGTACATGTACCTCCTTGACGCAATGCAAAAATATCAAGATGTTGAAGATGGAACTCAGATATCAGCAGAGGAATTTCGTACCCTTTATCCTATATTTCATTTTGATGTTAGTAAACATAACGAGCGAATTGTAGACAGCATAGCAGATATTGAAATTACCTGGACACTTGGGGCGGTGTCAGTAGCGCCGATGTACGTATACGCATTAGTGATTAGTGATAGATTTACAACGGTATGTTCTATTGCATGTAAAATGACAGTTCAAGTTTAATCTACAGTTGTTATATAAATTGGCAAAATATATTGTAAAAGAAGTATATTTGATTGATGAGAACAGGTATCATTAAAAATCAATCCTAATATTTCTGATGGTGTTTTAACAAAGTTAATGCTAACAAAAAATCAAATAAAGAAGTATGATCGTAAAAAAAACTTTCGTTTTAAATTTGAGTGCTGCACAAATAACAGCGATGGCAAACGACATTGTCGTCAGAGGTAGTTTTCTTGGTCCGGCATTATCAGTATTAGCTAATACAATAATTCCTAAAGTTTTGCCGGTTTGGGGAACATTAGGACTAGCAGCAATGTCAGGAGCAGTCTCTTGCGCAACAAAGGAGCTGTTGAGGGTAATGGTATCATTCGTGGAAGTGGAATAACAAAATTGTGAATTTTTTGTAAATGATATATTATAATGCCACAACTTAAAAAGAAATCACCAACAACACAATCGCCAGAAAAAAGAAAACAAAAAAAAGAAAACAACAAAATCGCAAACACCAAAATGCAACTGCAAATGCAATCAAACAAAACAAGGACGACTTATACCTATCCCTCCACTTTTGGCGGGACAAGCGGGAAGTCTGCTGACAAATCTTTTAGGAATCGGACGTGGCCTAACATTACCAGGAACACGACCACCCCGCTGAGTAATTTTGATATAATCGATAAGTTAAAAGAGGTTCCTGGATTTCACGGGGTTTATTCTAAAGATGAACTCGCAGCAATAAAAACACCGTCTGCTGTAAGTTCGTGTGTTAATAATATACATGATTTCAATGACGGATCCGGTACGCATTGGGTATCAGATTATAATAATAATTATTTTGTAATCCTCTCGGTATTATCTCCCTTTACACTAAACTGATAACCCGCTGACGTTAATTTGCCAATCAATATTCCAGTTTTGATGTTAATGACTGAACCTAACGCATTTTCAGCGTATAAGGTGTACTTTGGGTCAACGTGATATACCTCTTGCTCACGTGCGCTTGTAAAATTTGCTGTCATTATACTACAGGTGATTTTTGTTATCCCTAATAGTTTTTTAGCACATGCGCAGTGTGAGGTAAAGTGTCAGTTAGATTTTACACTATGGTATAGCAATGTTAAAATTGCGTGATATAGCCAAGAGAAACCTTATGGGAGAACTTGATAAAATAGCGACTGCTTTTACAGGTTTTGACAATAGTTATCGGTTTGATAATCCAATCGTGATAGTGAATTTTACTGCAACAAATCTTTACCACTTCCTACAGACAACTGTAAAATGTGAGTTCGAAAAACACAAAAGTATCAGATTATTAGTGCAATATCATGCTATATTTTCAAAGCTACTTGTAACGAAAAAAATCAACTGAAAAGGAAATTGCAGATCCTTATATGAACGCAAAATCAAGGCATGTTTTGCTTGGGACTGATCTTTTATCACTATCTGATGCAATACACCAAGCAATGTGAAAAAAATAGAGGAATTCACTGAATTAGGTTCGGGTTGGAAATTTGAAATGATCAAAGAAATATTGTTTCAAACGATGAAATATGACTCTTTACGAGGTAGTTCATACATCGACCTGCCATTAAAAATAGAAAGTAAAAGATGTTGTATAAACATCAAAAACATAGATAACAAATTTTTCCAATGGGCTGTTCTTTCTGCACTATTTCCAACAGACAAAACGCTACTCTTGTTGAAATATATATCAGGCACGTGTCTATATTAAATTTTAAAGATATTTACTTACCAGTGGCAGAAAATCGAATACCAAAATTTGAAAAGGAAAATAATGCTTCAATTAACGTTTTCGGACTAGATGAAAAGGAGGACGTATATTCGAGATATGTTTCAGAAAAAGCTTCACAATCGACTATAAATTTACTGTTTTATAAAAAATCATTATGTTTGGATTAAAAATGTTAACGGACTAGTTAGTTAACAGTACAATAAGAATAAGAATAAAAAGTTATTTTGCTTGCATGGCTGTAGAAACAATGAACCATTATAAAATAATTTACAGTACTGTAGTGATGTACAAAGAAAAACAATGCCATCTAAAAAAGATAGTGTGTTACAATTTATCCATCATAATCACAAACTAAAAATTCCTTTCGTCATATACGCTGATTTTGAGTGTTTACTTCAACCTGTACTTGGCGTAGAAAATAATCATAATCAATCGAGTACAAGAAAAGTTCAAAATCATGTTCCGTGTGGAGTAGCGTATAAGGTAGATTGTTGTACTGATTCTACATTACCTAAACCAATCATATTAAATCGTGGTAACAATCCAGCTATATGGCTTCTCAAGCAGTTGATTAACGAAGTTGATAATATTACTTATCGTTTGGGAAAAGTAAATACAATGTTAAAATTAATACCTCAACAAGAATCTGATCACAAGCAAGCGGAAATTTGTCATATTTGTGAAAAAGCTTTTGACCCTGACAAAAATGTACATGACCATTACCCTTTGACTTGACAGTACCGTGGAGCGGCTCATGATCAGTGTAATTTAAAATTTCATGCTACAGATTTTATTCCTATTATTCTTCACAATTTTCGAGGATATGATAGTCACATTATAGTAGAAGCTTTTGGTGATTCTAATGTAAAAGCTCGTCTGAAACTCGATAACATCATCAAATGTATTCTAAATAATTTTGGAAAGTATATGTCTGTTACGCCAGGTAAATTGCGTTTCATTGACAGCCTGCAGTTTATGGCAGCATCGTTGGATGAGTTAGTGAAAGGTTGTAGTAAATTTGATAATCTAAGAGATTGTTTTGGAGAGGAATTTAATCTACTAGCTTAAAAAGGAGTTTTTCCATATCAATACCTCAACGATTGGAGTAAATTTGATGAAACATCTTTACCTGACAAAGACAAATTTTACTCACAACTTAAAAACGAAAATATAACCGATGACGAGTACAGGTATGCACAAGATAACTGGAAATAGTTTGATTGTGAGATGTTTGGTGATCATTATGATTTATACCTGAAAACTGACGTGTTATTAATAGCAGATAATTTTTATAAAGTTTTCGAGAAGTGAGTTATAACAATTACAGACTAGATCCTTTCTGGTATTATTCTGCCCCTGGATTGTCATGAGCTGTTCTGCTAAAGTTTAGTAAGGTAAGGTTAGAATTACTGACTGACGTCGATATGTTCAATTTTATTGAAAAAGGTATCAGAGGCGGTATTAGCGTGATAACGAAAAAATATGCTGAAAAAGTATACCCCTGAGATCCCTTCAAAGTTTATGGTTTATTTAGATTGCAATAATCTCTGCGGTAGTTCATTGATAGAACCAATGCCTCCTGGTGGATTTCATTGTATCACGGCTGATCGATTTTTATCGTAGACAGAAAAAAAGATACCCGAAGATGTTTCCTATTTCGTTGAAGTTGATCTTGATTATCCAAATTAACTACATAAACTGCATAACGATTACCCTTTCTGCGCGGAATCGATGGTCATAGATTATAGCTTGTTATCAAGAGAACAAGAAGCGATAGCATCACCAAGGCAATACTCCATAGTCAAGAAACTAGATCCAAATTTGCTTCATAAACGGAATTATGTTTTGCATTACAAAGTTTTAAATAAGCAGTCGATGATGGTCTTATGTTGAGAAAAGTTCATCGCGTACTAAAATTTAATCAGTCGCCGTGGATGAGAGGTTCAATTAACTCAAACACTTCAAGAAGAGCTGCAGCAAAAACAGATTTTGAGAAAAACTTCTTTAAACTATGAACAATGCTGTTTTTGGTAAGACGATGGAGAATATTAGGAAACGCGTAAAAATCGAATTAGTTAATGATATCCATCGCAGAAACAAACTTGTGTCAGACGATGATTGTGTGAGCATGAAAATATTTAATGAAAATTTTGTTGCAATACAAAGAACAAAAACAAATTTAAAGCTAAACAAGCCGATCTATGTTGGAGCTGCAGTGTTAGATATATCAAAGTGGCTAATGTACGATTTTCATTATAATTTTGTTTGTGGCCGGCAATTAGATTATTGTTTACTGATACCGATTAGCTTATATATGAAATCGAATGTAAGGATATCTATCAGGACATGTACAATAATCGACATTTTTTTGATATTTCTGATTACCCAGGTGACAGAAATTTCATGACAACACAAAGAAGAAGGTGATTTGTAAGTTCAAAGATGAAATGAACTCGAGCTCTATCAAAAACTTTATCGGATTACGCAGCAAAATGTATGCCGTATTTTTGGACAATAAAAAATAACGAAAAAAGCAAAAGGTCTGCCTCGTGATTTTGTTAAAATGTTTATGAAATTTGATGACTACAGGTACGCGCTTGATGGCGGTGTTAGTTTTATAAGACGCTATTGCAATTCGGACTAATCATCATAAGCTTGAAACAGATGTCATTATCAAACGTGGATTGTATAATTTTGATGACAAACGTTATTGCGAAAATGGGGTAGATACACTTGCTCTTGGGTATTGTCATGATGATGACATTATTTTTTCCCACTAAAATTTTATCTAAACTTATAAAATAATGATTGAAACTTTGACAATGACAAATAGCTACAGTAGTAAAATCAAATATCTAATGATGGACGGCAAACAATTGACAGTTGAATTTAATAATGAAACATCAGGTATATGTTTTAGTTGAACACGTGACAAGCTAAACTTTCCCTCATCAGATCTCATAAAAGCGTGTATTTCAATTATCTCGAACAATTGTATCGAAAGTTGCTAGCAGAATTTAAAAACTTTCACAGCCCAATAAGCCAACAAAAATATACTAAACTCACAATTGACCTCGATCCGCTAAAAGTATATTTTATCGACAAAAAAATATCCTCTGAACAAACCAGAAATAAAAGATTTGTTTGAGTCCCATCGCTGTGTGAGCGGTAAAGTAAAATTTAGCCTCTCCAATCGTGATAATGAAATATTTTTAATATCAACAGTTGAAACAATAATTATTGGTAATGAGATATAAAATAATATCACTTACCTTCATCATTTTCATGCGAAGTTTAATTTCCACCTTGTTAAATTAAATCGCCACGCTCTAATGCCTAGTTTAATTTCCGCCGTGTAGAGCACATGCTATCTGATGAAAAGCTAGCAGTAGACTGATAAAAAAACCCGCCTTTCCGTATTTAGAATAGTTCTTGAACATTCCACGCATGCGCCTGTTCTAACAAATTCGTCAACCTCTGTATGACAGAGCTTGCCTGGATGACTCATCTTGCACCTGTTGTTTTGTAACAATTCAAAATATGTCTGCACCTGCTGTTTTGTAAAATCACCTTTTGTGATATAATGACGGAGCTTCAGTTAACTTACCTGGATAGTATAAGGAAGTTTACCTGGATACCGATCATGTACATGACTCTATACCTGGATTCATTTACACTGTAATAGCAGAGGGAGTGAGTGAGAAACCTTACTAATACTTTTGAAAACAGGGTGGGGGATAGTATAGGACTACAGTTTATATATTTGTTTGGAGGGGTAAATGGGTTTGAGCTGAAAATCGTCTTTTACTCTACTACTCACATGATAAGATTATAGTTAGATTAATGATATAACATGATATGACTATACTACATAACATGACTGTCATGAGAATAATTATAGTACATGCTATGATTAATTATCGTCAGACTAATACACGATATGACTAGCATCAGTCTAATTATTGTACAATATATGATTATGGTCTTCTAATTTTACTGTCTGCTATGATTAGGAAATTATACCAACCGATACGGGTATTAGCAGACTAGCATATATGAAAATATATTACGAATTTTGTTTCTTTATAATTAGGTACGCAAACTTTTGTCCAGTTTTTATGTTGCCAGTTATTTTTTTTTAAAAAAATCTGTTCAAAGACGGCATTAATGAACTACACAGACGATACTGAAAACTACTAAAGTAGATTGAAATCATTTGACATCTCCATTACTTGGTATCTTACCTTTTATTCGATTGTCTTGACAAGATGGGTACTGTTCAATATTACGCCATATTCTGATACTCGCCGTATGTTTTCAATCTGATCACATGTAAGGCTTTCATCAGATGAGTTTGAAAATCAACAACGTTAGAAATTGTCATGATTTGTGATTACCACACCACATGCTGGACTGCAACCGAGATAACACCGCACCAAAAAGCGCTCTTTTGATAGGAGTGAACAATCTAAATTTCTCTTTAAAAATGGATCTTAATAAGCGATGGAGAAAGAGAAAGCTATCAAATGCACTAAAAAGCAAGAAAATAGCCTGGTATTCAAACAGGTAACCACCCATCGTAACCAGGGTTACGAAGTATGAGCAGAATTTAGCAATTGATAGTACAAAGTCAGTGCTTTCACATACATTTTGAATCATGGCACATTGTTATACAGGACATATGTTTGATTTGGTCCTGATGTCACCAGCTTCGAATTATTTTTTAAGTTGCTCCACTGCTTTAAACTATTTGACTGCATCCTTATTACTAATCTGATGGGTGTTTCTCGAATTTTTGAAAGTACTTATTAATGCATCCATACTTTTGGACGAGTGGTTGTACATGAAAGCATAAATTATGTATATTGATTAAATATTTGTTAGCATGATTGATTTAATGTGTTGCGTATATCAAGTGCGCCTCTATCAATTGATATAACACACACTATATATATATATATATATATATATATATATATATATATATATATATATATATATATATATATATATATATATATATATATAACTAGACAGATAGATAGATAGATAGATAGATAGATAGATAGATAGATAGATAGATAGATAGATAGATAGATAGATAGATAGATAGATAGATAGATAGATAGATAGATAGATAGATAGATAGATAGATAGATATGATCAACAGATGACGTTTCGCTTTTCTAAAAAAGTAATGTATAAGTTTAAAACAGAGACAGACAGACAGACTGACAGACAGACACAGAGACCGAGAGTGACAGAGATAAATTTCATGACCATTCAGTAACTATTTGAAGGATAATTAGATCCTATATCACGAATTGGTTTACCCTATTATGCATAAACAAGCTGGAATACAGCTGACAAATAGCTGATCATTTCAAGCGGGATTATTTTCTGAGTGACCACCAGGTAAAGAATCATTCGTCTGTAACAATGTTAATAAATAATGCATAATCATTGATAACACCTTCTCCGCAGATGACGTTCCGCTTTTTTAAGAATAATGCCTAAGGTTAAAAGTCGATAGACACATGGACCGCCGAACTGTGTCTTCTTAGCAAAACTAAATAATAACAGAAGTAGGCCCAGACTTAAAAAAATTAAAAACGGAAGGAAATTAGTGAGTAATTTACAACTATAGCTATTCTTTATCTTGTTTGTACACCTGCCAAATACAGGAAATAAGGATTAAATACAGAAAACGCAGTACAAAACAGTGTTAATGGAAGTGACGGGGGAGGACAGAAATTTCCAACTGAGAGTGAGAATTTTTGAATTTAAATGATGAAAATCAAATTAACATCGCATTTACAAAGGAGTATGAATAACTGTAATAACATGTAGCTTCCACGAAAATATTGATATGTAAATAATATTATAAATGAACGTTATAAAGGTTATAAGGGTGCTACATGATAATATTGTCTACCTAATCATATAACAATATTTGACTATGATTATCGGCATACAAATTATAATGTACTGTATGATCAGCGTCGCACTAATGATTCCATAAGATATTATTAGTGTCAGACTAATTATACTACTTGATATGACTATCGTCAGTCTAATTATTAAACATAATGACTATTGGCAGACTAATTATATACAGGATATGACTATCATCAGCTAATTATGCAAAAATATGACTTTTGTCAGACTAATTATACTACATCATAGAGCTATCGTCTGACTAATTATACTACAAGACATGACTCTATTTAATTTTTCCACGTGCTATGTATCTCGTCAGCCGAATTATTGTACGTGATATTACTATCTTCAGATAACATTACAAGATATGACTATATTCAGCTAATTATGCCACATATATTACTATCATCAACTATCGTGTGACTAATTCAAGAAGGATTGCGGGATTTTACTAACCATCTAATAATTATACTACATAGTCTGACTATCATCTCAATAACACATTGCTATTTTCGGGGAAAACTTATTAACGTTTTTCAATCTTTTGAAGTTAATAAAATACTTCCCTCCGCGTTTACATTTCACGCGGCCCTAATACGTCATTCAGTTTCTTCTGAGAAATGCTAATGATTCCTTAATTCTTAATATTTTCATACCACATGTTCATGTCATCATGTTTACTTGTAATACGACTAGAATGAATTTATATTTTTCGAAGTGCCCATATTACTTTGTATTCAAGAGACGAAGAACCATAAGTAGGTTTTGACGTTAGGTCATATTTCTGAGAATGACTATAGCTTTCCTGTATTATTTCATTCAGGTCTTTGTCACCAGACTCTTCACAACATCATGAAGGTTAGCAAGTATCATGTGTAAGCCATTAAAGATATGTATCTGTCGGAAAACAAATTCTGTAAACAGTATAGTACGGTTATAGGTGCAAGTTGCAATGGTTCCATGAAACGAATGATACAGATTCCGCTGGATGGTGGATGTTCCTGTATACTTATACTCAAGTTTCAATGAAAAGCTAGGGATGTATTATCGTCATACAATCATATGGTTTAGTAAATAAAAACATTTTCAACAAGATAATTCAATAGTTGTTTGGTATATTTTCAACACTACCGATTTGTAACACTGACATCTTTCCAGACGAGGAAGCTGACACTAGATCTGTTATGATGATTTTAGCTTGTCTGCGTGGTCACCACGATAAGATACGTGCACAAATGCACTATTTGTATGAGCAGAAGTCTGCAAGAGTGAATCGAAATTAATTACATACATGTATGTGTGTAATTTCTTTTCTTTTCTTTTTTGATCTTTTCTTCCGTTGATGCTTTCGTTTATGGCAATGGAGGATCTCGGATGGAGTTTTATCCGACCGAGCTCAAAGGGGAGCAGTTTTTAAAAACGTTGGAAAAATAGACTTAACAATTAACAAACTTACGTTTAAGTCGCACACAAATTTTTTGAATAAATTATTTGCTAATAAGTGTCTAAAAGAAGAATCTCTTTTCAATATGAAATTACGAATAAGAGGTTCAGGATTTGTGCAAATTAAGAATGTATATACTTTAGAATGTCAAGACGTAATGCAGTTTTCTTGCAATGGCACTCCCTATTAGAGTTGGTTATGATGCCGGTAAATTCCAAAACAGTGTAAAGATTAGTACAATATAATTTTCTATATGAGGCAATTCACTAATCTGGTCACTATAGTTTCCTGCTGTAATATAAACATGCAAATTGTTGGAATTATGACGTTTATGGAGGCAATGTTCATCTACATTGTTCTTTTCATAAACATTGCCGTACTGAAAACTTTGAATGCAGTTATTTGAAGTCCGTAATCTAGATGATTAGCTTCCATTATTATGTTATATCTTGTTTGTCTTCACCTTTAGAAACTACGAGCTAAAATTCTTAAGCAATAGCTAGAGCTTAGTATTCAAGGCGTTCAGTACTTGCACAAAGATCTGTACGTCTTTGAGTTGACAATGAATAAAGACGCAATTTTCTGGATCGCTGGTCTCCTGCTTAACGTTCAGTCAGGTAAGTGTTTCCGGCTCTAATACCAGTATAAAATGCAATGTAATCTTTTCGTCAATGTATATACCATTTTCAGTAGTTTATAAGTAACAAAATGGTTATATTCATCACTATCTGGGACATTGCTCATATTTTCATGAACTAATTTGTTCATTAACGAGTCAAACATTGTGTATGTTGACATTTGTTTTAGTTGTGTAGCAGTAGTAGTAGTGGTAGTAGGTGCAGTAATAGTAATAGTAGTGGTAGCAGCATTGAAAAAAAATTGAAGCAACATTTTTCATCAGTTCGTGTAAAGTAATGTCATAGAGGCTTGTTTGCATATATTTAGTCCAATTGTTAATTTCCTGTATTTAAGTACTGTTTTTTATATTTGCCCTTGAATGAGTGATTAGTTTGCTGACAGATTCTAAAATATCGAGGAAATTGATTCATACGATCTTGCTAGATTTGAGTGAGAAAAATATGAATAAAAATGTAGTGAATACCTTTCGGTATTAATTGTCTTTGGTACGGATACTTTAATTATCTGATGACGTTTTTCTTTCGGCAGCAACCTACACTAGTGTGTTTCAAGTATAATTGTGTATAAAATATGTGATATATTTCAAATCTAATTTTTACATATAGAGATAATAGGTTCATATTGACTTCCACACCGTACTTATTACATCGTAGGATGGTATAAAATTAAAATTGCAATATTTCAAAGATTGCTGAAGCCAAGAGTTTAAATATATTGTTTCGCAACAAAGGATTAAATATATTTCATGACCTTTGTAATGATATTAAAACTTGTTCGATATTACGTGCTATACTTCCTCCAGAATAGAGGTTATGAAAATTAATCTTACCATTCTGCATAACTATCGCACCCAAGACAATTTTTTTAAATTCAGCTCACTTTCATAAACTTATGAGATAGACATACGTAGTTTATATATATATATATATATATATATATATATATATATATATATATATATATATATATATATATATATATATATATATATATATATATATATATAATAACTCCTAGATTTAAAATGATAGACATGTTTTGTTCACTAAAGTATGTAACATTCTATCTGATACTCGACTTATGTATTTGTTGTAAATGTATTTATGCATGTATGTATGTATGCATATATGCATGTATCTCTCTCTCTTTCTCTCTCTCTCTCTCTGTATATATATATATATATATATATATATATATATATATATATATATATATATATATATATATATATATATATATATATATATATATATATATATATATATATATATATTTATTATTTTGGGTTTGAAAGTCTCAAGTTGTTTGGGTAATCGTCCCAAATATACATTCTATAATAAATATATGTATATGTATATTTATAAATATATATGTATATATATATATATATATATATATATATATATATATATATATATATGTATATGTATATTTTTATATATATATATATATATATATATATATATATATATATATTGATCGAAGCTTTATCTGATAGTGTTGGTTAAGGATGATATAATGTCGGATACAACTTTGCCTCCATGTTTTGAGTCGTCTTTTTAATGAAATGAGTGGAAAGTATTTGTGCTGACACTTTGAATTGATAAGTCTTAATTATTCCTATTGCAGGCACGCATATTTTTAAAAAAAATAAATTTCAATAAATGTGAATTTATTTGTTCTTATATATTTTTACATGTCTTTGATTTCTTTTTAACATGTACTAAAGTATACCTAATGTGCTTAATTATAGCAACAAAAGAATTATAAACATCATTATTACCACATAATGTTTTTTTCACATTTGTGGAACATTATTATAAGGTTTAATTGGTTGTCCAAAGTGCAACTTTTTCTAACATGTTTTTATTTTTTATGCTTATATAAATTAATAGATAGCAAGGCAGTATACCCTTGACTTTGTGTTTCGCTTATTTGTTCCTGTTGACTTTGTACTCCATACCATGTTTTATTTTTGAAAGTGGTTACAGGCTTCGAAAATGTCTGGGTGAATGATGTGACATCACAATTCCAGGCTGACAAAAGGACATTCGATGACCTTGACCTCCCTCATCAGTTGACATTTGATCTCAAACGGGGTCTGGATACTGTTACTTTAAATTTAAAAAGAAATTATGATGTTGATCCAAATGCTGACATCTACGTTGTGAAGTTGAAAAACGGTCGGTCTATTCTGGCAAAAACAAATGAATTGGAAAAGGAGGTAAACTTTGAATGAATCAAAACTTTACTTATTGGATTAATCACTTCCTTCTTCAAGATACGGTTAAATCGCCTAATGATTGTTTTGGAAGTGGGTTTCTCAATCAATTATGCACTTTATTATAGGCTTTTAATATCGTGCTACTTAAATTTATTGAAAATATGTACAATTAGAAACCTATGATATTGTGTGTTACTTTCTCGGTTGCTGAGCAAGTGTCATATTTAAAAGGTTTGGTAACAGATGAAAACATTATAGTCCAAATTATAATTGTAGAGGTTAAGGGTAATAATGTAGGTGTCAACGTTGTTTAAGCTTTGAGATGAAGGGTCTATATACCGTTAAAGGTATTACATCAAAAAGATTTGCAATATAATAAGTGATACATTTTTGGAAAGATACACTATTTTATCAAATTAGAAACCTTAACTGTTAAGTATACTTCAATATGTAATGCAACTCTGTATTTACTACACAAATAGGATTAATAAGAAGTCTTCATTGTATGATTTATGAATTCCAGAGGCAGTGAGAATAAATTGGGACAGAAATAGAAGTAATGAAAACATGCACATAGTGATAGCTGGGAAGCGTCACAATTTAATCGAAAGTGTTAAGTAATTTCCAACTAAAAGTTCAAAGCATTTGTGAATGGTATCAGGGTGTATATCCGGTGCATGTTTTAGTTGCATAAACTAAAGACAGGTCTATTTTTATTCGTCTTCTTTATCACTTTAAGGAGAAAACGATTTATAATACAGCCATGAAGAACAAATATAAAGCAATATTTAGTGTGCTTTAGAGTTGTTTATTGTTTTGTATGTAGAATGATATTATTCTTTGTTTATTCTACGGGGCTAGAGCGTTTTCTTGATTTATTATTTGTAAATTTTATGATTTGGAAATGAAACTTTCCTCACTTTAATCTACGTTTTACAACATATTAGAGTATACCTTTTTGTGGATAGTGTCTTTGATTATTTGCTAACATAATTTTCACGTGACATATTCGTTTTGCAAACTCTGAATTAATCAAATTTAACTCAAAATAGTTTATTTTGCTATCAAGATCAGAGTCACGGTATGGCGGTATTTTAATCTGTGATTAAAAATCTACATATATTTATTTAACTAAAGAATGTAAATTATTAAACGTATTTGAGAAAGGTTTGCAATACAAAGATACAAACTGCAAAATATAAGCGTAAAATTAATCAAAATACGAAAAAGTAAGGGTACATGACAAATAGAACAGAAGATAAACTGTTACTAATTACTGTTTTAAGTTCAGTCTTTGAAAGCATTTACTGTTGTATACATAATTTTAAAAAATCAATTCTTTCGTTTATATATTAGTATTGGAAAGTAGTTATTGTACTTTTGTACGAAAACACTACTTTGAGATTATTGAAGACAAATCCATTTCATTTTTCACCTGCATTAAAACATTGTGGTGCATTAGGACATTCAAATTTCTTGGAATTCGAAATTGTTGGAATTCTTTCGAAACATTGTACATTTTTGTACTTATCCCGTAGCAGTTAGACTTTTTTGAGATTTAAGCCACGAACTTATGTTTTCAAATTTTCACGTTGTATTTAATGAAAATGAATTGCTTGTTGAATTGTATTTAAAGTTGTCTCTTCTTTTTTGTTACATAATTAAAGAACATTAAGAGCTTTACGTCAAGGTGCTTTGTAACATGTGGTATTGCGCAACCTTGCTTATTTTATCCATTCATTTGTTTTAATATTAAATAAAATATTTCACTAAGATATCATGCGGGTTCTGCAAAATAAATACGTTTCGTTGCTATCTTGTTCCTGTCCCAATTTCAAGCAGTGAAAGCGTTGAATTTATGTCTTTCCCAACCAGTTCGGTTTTCGTGTTTAGATTTATATCGTCGTGGGAGACACCTGGTCATATATTTAATTTTCCACATGTAACCACTTCGATATTTTCTATTTAAATTTATTACTGTATTTAATTAAACCATCACTAGCTTTAACGTTCTGTTTAGTTTTTGAACATATCAACATGACTACAATTAAATATCCTAAAACAAGAGCTCTTAATGAAATTTACGTATGACATACGTTCTTCTTGAGGTAAGAAAACTATTTACACATCTATATCCGTTTCTCTAAATAGGCCGTTGCTTACTACCAGGACAAGGACAATGGGGCATATATGACTGTCAGATGTGTCAAAAGATCAAATCACAAGTGTGACAGAGTCATCGTAAGTGTATGATATTAGTACAATAAAAGACTTTGTCAAACACCTGAGGCTACAATTATATTTGATAATATGTTGGCTTTGGAGCATATGACAATGGTCTGCTGACAGATTTATTGTTCGATACAGACCACACATAAGCGTAATTTTATCAAAACAATACCCAAGTGTGTGTTCGTGTGTGTGAGTGTGTGGATGTCTGTGTCTTTGAGTGTGGGTGTTATTTTGGACTTTTAATGTTGTTAAAACAAATTTCAGTCATCAGTCATATCGCTACGATTTCTGCAGTGTGGAAGTTTATAGTGATTTCTAGCCTCGGATATCATGTCGCATTCATGTAGCACGATCTTCCACCCGCTCAGTTTATTCTTATATCAGCCAGACCAGGCCAAACAATAACGCGATAATGCTGATCGCCTAGCATGGCAGCTATAAGTACACTCGTAGTAAATGACAAATTATATTATTCCGAAGCGGTCGTATGTATTGAATAAAATCCAGAAATTCAATTGTAGAACATTTATCGAATACACACACACATACACACACATATATATATATATATATATATATATATATATATATATATATATATATATATATATATATATATATATATATATATATATATATATATATATATATATATATATATATATATATATATATATATATATATATATATTGTTTTACAATAGTTGTTATATTATCCGTCTCTTACCTACAAGGATTTGCAAATTCCAGCACTGTCTCATTGTGGTGAAGCCTATGGGTCATTATTAAGTATACACGTTACGACTTGCTGCTGTTTATTCACCGTATTGAGCGTTGTTAGGATGAACTAAGAAAGGTTGCATAGCATTATCCGAATAACTGACCCACGCTGTGGTGCTTTGGACCTATCTGTTGCATTGAGTAGCTTAACCTCGGTTACAATGGTTGCCATTTAAAAATTTTCAATGGAAAACATATCGAAGCGTTTTACATAAATAATATCATTTCTGAGAATGAATTACAATTATCGCTCAACTGGAATTTATGGTATGATTAAATATTAGACATTCATTTACTTACGAGCCAGATGTATGAGTGATTTATATTTCTCTCTTCATATTAATTTTTACTGATATAATAGTGATTACCAATATTTGGATTACAAAGCTGTTACGTTCTTGACATTATATATATATATATATATATATATATATATATATATATATATATATATATATATATATATATATATATATATATATATATATATATATATATATATATATATATATATATATATATATATATATATATATATATATATATATATATATATATATATATATATATATATATGTGTGTGTGTGTGTGTGTGTACATACCTCCTTATTTTATACTATCAATATAGAGTATTTCAAATTAAAAAATACATTACTGAATGGATAAAAAAATAACAAAATAAATCGTGTTCTCATTTTGATTATTCATTTTAATCGGTTACTAAATTGAGAATATATTTAATATACTAATATTATTAGTATTAATATTACTAATACTAATATATATATATTAATATACTAATATATGTATATATGCATATATATATATATGTATATATATATATATATATATATATATATATATATATATATATATATATATATATATATATATATATATATATATATATATATATATAAATATACTAATATATGTATATATGAATATATATATATATGTATATATATATATATATATATATATATATATATATATATATATATTAATATACTAATATATGTATATATATATATATATATATATATATATATATATATATATATATATATGCTTTTCCATCCTAACCAAGAACGGAAACATACGAATAGGAGATTATAACTACGATCTTCGGCCAGAGGAGACTGACGTCGCATCAGGTGACACGTCTAAAGTTCCAAATCTCATTGGGAAACGTTACGTTCTGGTGGACGAAGCAAATATAGAACATGAAAATATAGTGGAAAGATATGGTTTGTAATATCTTAGAATAAATGGAATATACACAATTTTGTTGTATTGCATGTGTAACTTTATTTGATTGTGATAGCATAAAAAGTATAAATATTCAATAGATGAAGTTTTATTTATATTTCCTATGGCATTTTTCCAGGTACCCGATGATGATATCAGTTATGGTTTGCTGCAGTCTTTATTCCCTTGAGCATAAATGGAAAAGCTTACAGGAACACAATAGGTACCATCTCTATGAGTGGCGCCTTAATTTCTTAATCGATGGAAACGTGTATAAGTCGTTATTTGCGTTTCAATTTTAAAGGAAAGAATTGTGATGAACAAACTGCAGCAATAGAAAATCAAACCTCCCTCACATTCATTTTATTTCACATTGCAGATACGGAATATGTTAGTGAAACTGATTTTAAAGAGGAACTTAACGCTCGTCTCCCACATTTCACTGTCCAAGGCAAACATAAAAATTTACTTTCTTTGGACGTTACATTACCTCGATATGTAACAGATTTACAAGACAAAAGAGAAAAAGGTGAGAATCGGAGAATAGTTGCTCAATGACAAATGAAGTAGCTAGAATGGTATGCAATCACATTTGATGTTTGTTGCAATGTGATTTGGCGGTTTATGTTAAATGAGAATTATTAGCACAAGCCTATTCAATCAATAGTTTTATCATCACCGCTGGCAAAGACCGTATTTGAGAGAGGATCCTTGAGCACTCGTTTATGCTAATGAATATAGGGTATATATGAAGGGCATTAAAATATAATCTATATTACAGCAGTGAAAAGATAACATATAACTATGGTATTTGCAGCTATCACTGAAATGGCTGATAATATTATAGTACATACCCATTTAGAATATACCTTATTACAGTATAGCAAATATTGTGAAGGCATTTGAATCAATGTATTCTAGATTAAATATATGCAATGGACAAAGAATTTAGCTAATTCTTTAATCGACAGTTTAAACTTAGTAATATGAATGTTTTCCATTCCAAATTATATTCATAGATAAAACTCGCCAGCTCCGGCATGACTATTATGTGAAGATTGCTGTATTGATAGACCCTGGAGTATGGCATTCGTAAGTACTCAATGTGTATAAAAAGCCACACATAGCTCTCTCTCTCTCTCTCTCTCTCTCTCTCTCTCTCTCTCTCTCTCTCTCTCTCTCTCTCTCTCTCTCTCATACAGCTAATAATAATATGTATGTATCAATTAAACAACTCACCCACATCGTTCTCATTGCGCATGTTAAGTTTTATATTTGCGAACTCACCCCCAACACGTGGTTAACTCAAACATTGTTGTAGTTATGTATTATTCAAAAATAAAATAATATGGATATTACTTTAACAAGAAAATTAGAATTTAATGAAGTCAACGAGAAATATTATCCGTGTTTGTATCACATTAGCAAGTTTGCATGCATCATCATACGCGTGGTCATTCAATTACAAAATATCAAATTGCATCCCTACTTGCAGATATGCATCTAGAGTACTTCCCGCAGATGATACTAAAGTGAAACTGATGATAAGAGAAGCTTTCTCACACATTATAAACGGTGTAAGTAATATCTTCTTAACCGCTAAACACGTTAATAATTATTTGATATGTAATGTGAGAAATTTTAACCCAGAAAGATAATTTGGATTCAGACAAATATTTAATCTATCACTCTTTCTTGGAGTAATGAAGCTATAAAAAATATAAATATTTATGTATTTGATTTCTTTGATTATAGTTACGAATTGACGCCAATGTACATAATTTATGATGCAATTACAGTACATCGTCCATGAACTAGCTCACAGGTACGCAGTTGTTTGATGTTGGCAAATATCATTGTAGGACTTGAAAATTATTTTCAAAAGAAGGATTTACAATGCTAAAATGACCTTCAAATACGGGGCACATCTATGTAATGTTATATATTTTGATATAAATAATGTTCATGTTAAAGAAGCTTCTTATTTCGAAATACATTCTGTACATTCTGCAAGATAACAAACACGTATTCAATTATGTCTTCTTTCTTATAATTTTTGCTTGTAAAATATATCATGCAGCTTTTATGCTATCCATAAGGCGTGTGAAACCGATAATTTCGTTGAGATAATTTTGAACAAAACGCAAATTGTGTACATTTTATATTGATATTGTGATCATTAAAATAGTCATATTTGTTTGTATTTGCCAAAGGTGAACTTCCGATACAAAACAATAGAACATCCAAAAATATCAATTAGTATCCTCCTTCAACAATTTGTATTTTTCAAGGTAAGAATTTTGATTAGCACGGATTTCTGCACACTCTTATGTGATTGCTTTGCCTATTAACAAATGGTTTAATAAAAGAATCTATATTAAATTAAACATAGCATTCTTCCTGAAATATTCTGATCTGCATGAACAAAAACGCACGTAGAGTCTTCCGGAATTGAAAGTTTTCATATGATTTCCTCCCTTTGTAAGCGTCAACGCTGTAATATCAAACATCTCGTGATGGTACATCAATATCGCATTGATTTTTAAATGGCAAGGTGAAGCTGGCAGTTTTTATAAAAGCAAAAACATGTTCTTTATTCTCGCTACGACACGGTAATCTTAAACAAAGGTGTATTAAAGAATATACCCCCCAGTCGTGTAAAATTCAATAAATAATTTATTTCCCAAAACACTGAGAATTTGTTTATATAATCTACAGTATTTTTAATTATATTTCAACAGGCCTGAGTAATTGCAATATTATTTCACATAATAAATTTCCAACGAAATCAATATTTACGGAACGCGATCCAACGCTGAATAGGTTGGATGTAAATCGAGTCTCTCTCAAATCTTCATATATTCAAGCATTATTAATGCATTTCAAGATTATAATCCAAGATATCCTTGTCTGAATTAACTATAATTCCAAATGATTGATAATATCCATAAATATTATCGAACACTTTGTAATTTTAGTGAAAATTAATTTGAATATCTATTTATAAAGCTAAATGTAATGAAAGAAATAATTCTGCTGCAGATGGTATAATATAAATTAAAAAGGATTATATAGAAAACATTTGCCATCTTCATTTGTCTGTATGCTTGTGAAACATGGAACCTAACATCAGATCTGCAAATAATGATTCGAACCGTTGAAATAAGCACTTTTATATATTGATCATGCAACCGACGAAGCAAACCACAATTGGATCCAATGAGCCATCGTATCCTGTGAAAACATATTGACCACTGTAAAAAGGTGCAAACTGAAGTGGCACGTTCATGTCTCAAAAAAATCTGGACTGGCAAACACAATTTCGCAATAAACATTGCAATCATGCAGAAGAAGAGACAGACACAAAAGAGGTGGGAAGACAACATTAATGCATGGATAAGCATGAGATTTGCAGGTTCTCGAAAGTAAGAAGAGAAACGATAGATGGAGTTAATTGGCTATACAGCCAACTGTGATGTCCCCACGGCGTCTTGTGTAAAGGGATTGATGATTAAGATATTGATTATAATAATAATATAACAAATTTAAGACGCAGAGGTATGAGTGTCTGAAATTCATTTTAAGAAAATTTTAAAGTGTCAGAAGAATAATATATGTTGCTTACATTGTAGTAATAAACATGAAAATAATAAGGTACACCAGGCATTTCCATGCAGGATAGCAACACCAATTTGTTCCGATAAAAATGAATGATCATTATATTTAACCTACATTCACACAGAAATACTAGCCATGTATTATGTTGTTTACCAAAGCAATACTCTTGTCAGGTTGACTATGAACTTGAATTTAGACAAGGTTAATGACACAATAGAAGACTGCTTGTGTTCATAGAACACAAACCTAACAAACAGAACAAAGTAAATATACATAACAATTATCCATAGACATTTACGATTAAAGAATAACTGAAAAAATCTCAGGTCTTCTCACAACAGCTTAGTGTACCTACCAAAGCACAAAATGTTTTTTCTCATTCAAAGTGTAGTTTGGGACAATATGACCGATGTGGCGGAATAACTATATGGGTTATGGTATAGATTCCGTTACTTGAATATGTGATTCCACTAACGTCACCATGTGTTGATTTTAATGTGAATACGTCAGAATGAATTGTATTTCAATATCTTACGCATATATATACTCTTATTTAACACTGTTGATTTGCTTTTCATGAATCGGCTTATTCAGAAAAGCGTACATCTAATTGAATGTTTTATAGTTCAAATAAAATATAATATAATTTGTTTGATAACAATATAAACGTATTAAATCAGGTTTCATAATAAATAAGCATGTATGGAAAGAGTTTGATATTCTTCTTGGACTTAGTGAAGAGAAGCCACTATCCCTTTTCTTGTTTCTTATATGCGTGGAGATATTAACAGTATAGGTAGAACATATACTTTCTGACTTATAGGTATAAAAGGAAATGACATAAGCTTTCTAACATTTATAAAAGACCTTGAAAAGCTTTATGTAGAAGAGTGCATTCATATAAGTACTGTGTTCAAATCTATGGTATTGTTCACGTTAATCTATACAATACAGAAAAGATTTAGCTTGGGAGCAAAAGCTAAAAGAGGTAGACATTGTGTAAAGCCTCTAATCTCATCTGGGAAGAAAAAGCCTTGACGATTTTGACAACAATGCTCCTATGGAGAGATACCAAATATAAAGCAACAAAATAAGTTAGTGAGAACATGTTCAAGCTTAGCTCTAAATTCTGACTTCTGATGCGAAAAAAAAAATCACAGTTAAAAGCATTAAACTGCAGGTATATCTTTTCGATTCAAGTAGTCTTGTACCTATTGCTGAATGTGGTACTGACGCACACAATAGCAACGTATATGAGAAATTTTTTTCTAGCGTTTAATTATTCCAGTTTATTTACTTTGGAGAATATATTCTTTCATATCCAGGAAAGTAAAAGTGATAATAGTCTTTGGGGAGTCAACTATACAATACTGCATTGACATTTACACTACCATACTTATACCAAAGAAATCAATGGGACAAAGCAGACTAAGACATACTGTAAAAAAATAATTAGTATGTTTAAAAGTAATATTAGCAGATCTGTTGACTATATCATGCAATACTCTCATATATCGTTTAAAGAATGCCGAGAAATATAATTATTTTGGCAAATATTGGCATAAACGATGAAAAGGACAGAAGGTATGGACTTTTGTTGTTTAATATGCAGGTGACGAAAACATTATAAATCTTGCTTATTGTATTCATTTGAATGTATTTCCTGAACCTGACTAGTTTATTATTTTGATATGCATTTAACACCGGAATATGATTATATTATTCATGACTCATGCATTTGCGATGCAATTTCATCGGCAATGTATAATTTATACCTGAAGATTATTTTCTGACTAGTCATTGGTATGAAAGAATAATTTAAAACAGCTTACGTTTTCAAGAGGCTCTCTTTTCCTGTCTTGGTAATTATTGGTAAATTATAAGTTATTCTATTATTTATACTTTTGCTAATCATTATATATATATATATATATATATATATATATATATATATATATATATATATATATATATATATATATATATATATATATATATATATATATATATAGCAGCATGTGGGGTTCTCTGCAGCCAACATGTATATTTGAACTGGAAAAAAAATGTATATATATATATATATATATATATATATATATATATATATATATATATATAGATATATATATATAAATTTATATATATATATATATATTTATATTATATTATATTATTATATATTATATTATATTTTTAATATATATATATATATATATATATATATATATATATATATATATATATATATATATATATATATATATATATATATATGGCAGCATGTGGGGTTCTCTGCAGCCAATATGTATATTTGTACTGGAAAATTAGTTTAAAAACAAATATTAATCTATGCACATTTTTACGCTCTTGTTATACCCTTCTACATATTCATACGAAATTACGACATTTTTTTTCTTTTTCAATTATGAAGAAAACTGATTATTGGCAAGTAGCATCCATTTACATTTCTTTCCTAATTTATGTAAAGGACCAACATCTCTTTCCACACAATCGTTCAAGGGTGGTTATTGCAAACGGAACAAAATACATAGATGCAAACCTTTATTCTTTCGATATCATAGAATGGGTCAAGAATGTTGGCAATACTATTCTACCACCATTCGACCATGCAATGCTCTTCACGACGTAAGTATTGGTTTGATATACTTAATTTAATCTTAACATTTTGGATACAATGGATACGCGAGGTATACTTTTCTTACGCATCTATCTTTCTATTTCATCATCTCTCTCTCTCATTCTGTATATATATATATATATATATATATATATATATATATATATATATATATATATATATATATATATATATATATATATATATATATATATATATATATATATATCTATAGATATATCTATATATATATATATATAAATATATATCTCTATAGAGATATCTATATATATATATAAATATATATATATATATATATATATATATATATATATGTGTGTGTGTGTGTGTGTGTGCGTGTGTATCTGTGTGTGCGTGTGTGTGTTTGTGTGTATGTGCGTGTGTGTGTTTGTATAGTTTGTATAGTTTAATACAAACAATGCTATCATACAGGTTAGAAAAATTAAATTCGTACTATTAGGAGAATGGAACCCAAGGCCGAGAGTAATTGGCACCCATCGCTTTGCAAGCACGCACAAGACCATATACCGTCACGACTATGCACGCATCACCAAACAATGTTGGCACATAGTCGGTGTGATATGAGCTCGTGCGTAGCAGACACCGCGTGCTTGACGGTATATGGACTAGTGCATGCAGGCAAAGTGATGGGTGCCATTTACGTGCAGAAATATGTTCGAAACTCGGTAGTGTACGAATTTAATTTATCTAACCTTTTTGATAGTATTGCTTATATTAAGCTATTGATTTTGCAAACTATTATCAAGATTCTACTACAGAATACAGGCATAGCACTGTCTCTTCTGTCTGGTATATATTTGTAATTCTTTGTAATAAAAAAGTCCTATATACCTTGATTTATTTCATAGGAATCTTGAACGACTGTATATATGCTAAAATCTATGTAAGGTCGAATACATGATTTTATATTATATTTTGAAAGTTGTATCGCTTTGTACTAAAATATTGCCATCGTATTGTAAGTGTATTATATATAATTTAGGTACTATTCGTATATAGGTTATCATGTCTGAGAGGCTGTTTATCATTCCAAGATCATAAGATAAACTATTTTATTGATACCGTTACTGTTATAGACTGGATTGTTCATTGTTGATTTTTTTAACATTTATTTACCAACAAAAATTACTACCACAAATGATCTGATTTAAAAATTAAAATAAAAACAAATAGCCACAACCCCCAACAAATGGACAATTTCATAATACTTTTGGTACTTTATGATTTGAAGTTTATTAAAAATTCTAGGCAGTGCCATTTATACAGTTATATAGAGGAAATATGTTCTAAATATTACAATATAATCATGATATATTTATTTGTGCTGGTAAAAATGTTAATCCTTTTCATTCAGTCCACTTTTCATCTTCAGATATTTCTTGTAAATTAGGAATGTACCAAGGTATTTAAAATACAAAAAAAAAACATCTACACTACCAAACCTGAAAAATACAAATAATTACGGGCCAGTAAGTGAGATAACCATATATTAACTTAAAATTCCTCTTTAAAGTAATATCGTCTACAAATGGAATGTTTTATACCGAAAACGTTGTCTCCTTTTACACTAATAATTCATGTTGACAGCGGAACTGTTATGGAAGTATTAACCATATAATTATACCCTTTCTGTGGTGCAAATGTATATTTCAAATAAAGTGCAGTTGACCAACAACTATAGCAGACACGTGGAATTGATGAGTATCAATTCACCTCAAAACCACGAAGAATCTGTGCAGGATCGTTATTAATCTTAAGATAATAATAATAATAATAATAATAATAATAATAATAATAATAATAATAATAATAATAATAATAATAATAATAATAATAATAATAATAATAATAATAATAATAATAATAAGTAATACTACTACTAATAATAATACAAGTAATAATAATAATAATGATAATTATAACATTATTAATAATAACAACAATAATAATATTTATTTTAGTATTATTTATTATTCATTTATTATTATTTTTATTATTATTATCATTATTATTATTATTATTATTATTATTATTATTATTATTATTATTATTATTATTATTATTATTATTATTATTATTATTATTATTATTAAATTTCATCATGATTTATTATCTTTCTGAAATATTTTATTTCAAGATATGTCAATTGGACATTCCTTTTTTCAATTCTTCTTCATTATTATAACCAAAACTGTCAACACCATATTGACCTTGCTATTGTTCTCTGTATCAGTGATATGTGCAAATTACTCGCCATAAAAGAATTTCTTCTCTTAACACAATCTAGTTTTTGCTGTTCGCTTGATTTCATTATCTTATCGATATTCTCAGTTTCGTTGCTATTGCTCGTTTTACATGCTCTTCTCGAGAAATGTAATTGTAATTGTGAAAATAAATTGTTTTTGACGATGGTATTGTTTTTGAGGCTACAGTGGCTGTAGTATTAAATGAGCTACACATTCTCTGAAAAGTATAAAGACTTAAGCCGATTATTAACTACCACTATCTTTTACTTACAATTGACCATTTTGTTCAAAATGTTGTCTGCACATACGTTGGACTTATTCCAGGCGCAATTATTCAACCGTAAGGTTCTTGTTTTTCTTTAGCGACGTGACTGTGAGAAAGGCGTCAATAAGACGTTTCTTGTAGGATGGCGTGAGCTTGCCTTAAAACTGATTTTAGAGATTTGAGAAAGTTTCATTCGTGGACAACATTCCTTAAACATTGAACCTAATGCAATCCTGGGTTGTCTATTGCTATCTTTAAATGAATTATACCATAAATAATACCAGATTCAGTGCAGATAACTCCAAACGATTATATGTTGAATGCTGATTTAGAGCACCTAAATATAAATTTTACCCGATCAAACTTAGAAAAACAATTGGTTTACAGTGATATAAAAAGACCAGTTTTGTGAGCGATAGTCATCTGTATGTCATAGCAAACAAAATTATTGTTGTTCAATTTAACGATGAATAAAGAAAAAAAATGTCCGCTTAATACTTAAAATGTACAATAATATGCTTGATGAGAGACAAAATAATTCGAAAGAAGCGTAAATTATAGGAGCGAAAGAAATTTAATTTTAAGTATTTGAAAAGAATGAACAAAATATCTGACCAGTGCTAACACTAACCTATTCATGCTGATCGTCAAGTGAGGTAGTTTTTAGTACCATTTGTGTAAGTCTTTGATATGAATAGACCGGGAATATAACTTACGACCTGCCGCATCCACTGCGGACGCTCTAACCACTAGGGCACCGGAGCGGGTTATGAACAAAAGACCCGCAATGTATAATATTGAAAGTGTTAATTGTCATATGGTCTTGTACATAATAAAACTAGATAGTGCCTCTTTGCTGGTCATGGAAATCAATATTTTCCATATTTTATAATATGCATCGATTATGGAACTTTTACTTCTAAGACTGTATTACACAATTGACGATATACATCGACAGTGCTGGATTTGGATAAAGCGAGGCCCTAAGCTATCGGAAGCTATAGAGGCCAAGATTAGCTTATGCCTAAATCCTTTACTGTACATCAATTTAAAAGCAACTGATGTTACATTGACAATACCAACATATGTTTGCATTTTTTATGCATATGGATTTATTTGTTATCATAATTTGAATATATTTAGCTCTTAAATATTGTATATATTTCGTTATAAAATTTTCCATCTTAGATTCAATAAAGTTCTCAAAAAACTATGATAGAAGCCAATAGAGGATAAATGTTATACTCCCATTCTAAAAATGAATGCAACGAAATATATATGTGACAGACTATTTAAAACTTTTCAACATATACAGTTTGCTTCAAATTGAGCAAGTATTGTTTTCCAAATCTGAAAACAAATTGACCATTCTATTTCATAAAATACATGGTTTGTTTTTTTAAAAAAAATAGCTTCAAACATTGAATGTATAAATGTTTGATACAATTTTTTATATGATTTCGGTTATATAGTTTTCCAAATAAACGATATCATTTTCGGTATGGAGTGATGATAAAAAAATTTCACATAAATATTGGCAATAGTAAATTTTGCTATAAATTAACTATATAATTTGTCCATATAATTTCGTGTTTAAAAAATGGAAATATAATCCCAAAATTGTCATTTCCGAAAACATTTTTCAAGTCTATAGTTAGTCATTGATAAATTAGCAAATAACATTTCTCATTTGGCACGTGACGAGATCTGTAGACCTTTCATAGTAAAACTAAAAGAAAACCGAGAGTCGGAGATAGAAGAAAAATATTGTTTTGGTTAGTAAGAGAGTTAAGTTAATCACAATGCTTGCTTTTTATACCTTGTTATTAATGCCAGGGTTATGTTTGTAAATAAAGAATACACCTGTATTGTCCCTAAGAAACTATATCATTATTCAATTACATAAATAATTTTATTATATTTAGGTATGACTTGTATGAATGTACCATCGCAAGAAACAAAATTGGTGGTGAGCACTTACACACACACACACACTCGAACAGACACTGAAAAAAACAATGTGTCATCCAAATTTCTGATATGTCTCGTTTATGAAAGGAACATTTTTATTTAAGGAAAATTGTCATTTGATAGCAATGGTACATTCAGGCGTTCTACAAGAGTTATAATGGTAATGATAATTGTTCTCAACATGCATATATAATGTGTTTTCTGCTGATTGTCAGAGTTATCTCTTATGTCGAACTTCAGTTAGCATTAGACCAGTCGTACTAGCATCGAACTAGTTAGCTATTCGGCCGAGTTGTTGATGGATGTAGAGTATCAGGTTTAGCTTGTTTCACTGGATGCGTATATTCACCACTATGAATGTTTGGCACCTGCTAAATCTATAGTCGTAATTTTTATAAGAGTGCTTCAATGTTTAAATCTAAGATTCCGTCAAAAGAGGTGTACATATTGATGATTTTCAACATCAGCCGGATCTCTTTTTACTATAGATCACGACGGTTTAACTTTGTATTCATTTAACTTTTCAGTAATACTATTTGTCAAGAGTTGCTGACGATTTATCTTCATCTTGATTGATGCCTTTTATAATTTTATTATTTTATCCACTTATCTATTTCACATGACGCAGTGCATTATACAATGTTCGTATTTGTGGTGCTCAGTGTTTGAGTGCAGTGATACTTGTCTCATATACAAGGCATTTATCTATAGCTTAAACTAGGGAATGGAATCGACCCACATACAGCATGTATACTTAATTCTGCTAAAAAATGCTCTATCATAAAATGGTTTGAGTCTTTGTAATGTTTGGAGTAAGGCGGCTTGTGTATGTTTTGTATCGCACCATGGTTTGCATTTAAGTTGTTTGGCGTACGTTGTGTAAGAAACAAGAAGCAAATCGGAACGAATGTTGGCTTGAAATGTCTTAAGAGTGCTGGACGATTGGTTCAGCGGTTAACTCTGCTGGCTGCTGATATGTTGACTTATTTTTACAAAGTAAAAAATGTGAGTAAAAGACGGTATATACTTAGTTTTGCTTTATAACATTTCTGCATGTAATATTTGCTAATTTAATTTCCGCAATGCAATCGATATATCTAGACATGTAAGCATTTAGTCTGAGAAATGTAAGCAGGGTCTATTTCGGCTATGCTGACTAAAGTTGACTATTTTCATAGACGCTTTACTTCATACGTGAGAAACACAAATTGTAAAAGTTTTAAAAGTTTATAGGGGTATCGTAATAAATATTAAAGATTACATTTACGTACTCTCGAGCCAAAAGATTTTTCTAGTGTCAGCGTTGTAGTATATATATATATATATATATATATATATATATATATATATATATATATATATATATATATATATATATATATATATATATATTGCATCATGCATTTATGTCAAAGTAATCGTTCAGACACCACCACTGCATTTCACTCATTGATATGCTCTAATTGTGCAATATATGCAGTTAAATTTATGTAGACTTCCATTTCATTGAGATGCATATAATAAGTTGTTATAAATTATGCATGGATTTTTGTGTTAATGCAATAAATATATCGCACCATTTCTGCTCAGAAAACTCATTTGTTTTCAACGTTTTCCTTTCAAAATGCAACTACCATATCTTCATTTGATTTTTGTTTGATTTCAGGTTTAAGCGCTAATGCGGGTGTATGTAATCAGGCTTACAGATATTCACTGATCGAAACTTCTCATTATTCAAGGACGGTGCATACAGCAACACATGAACTTGGCCACAAGTATGTCAATGTATTGTGGCATATTTCTCTATATTATTTACGTTCTCTCGATTAGTACATCTGCTGCTCCGTTTTGGAGGTCGATAACTTTTCCGAGGTTGGGTTCCTCTGTCTCAGGTACCGGATGATGGTGTCATATGGACAGATGGGAATATCTACTAAGAGTCGATCAATGAAACGAACAGTTAACTATATAAATAACCTCTCGAATTTAAGAACAATTTTCAGCTTCTTGATTTTGTAGCTATTGTCAAAGATATTTTGTTTTAAATTATACGACATATATTCGCCTATCTATCTATCTATCTATCTATCTATCTATCTATCTATCTATCTATCTATCTATCTATCTATCTATCTATCTATCTATCTATCTATCTATCTATCTATCTATCTATCTATCTATCTATCTGTCTATCTATCTGTCTATCTATCTCTCTATCTATCTGTCTGTCTGTCTGTCTGTCTGTCTGTCTGTCTATATATCTATCTATTCATCGATCTATCCATCTATCTATCCGTCTGTCTGTATGTCCGTCTGTATATCCGTCTGTCTAAGTCTGTCTGTCTGTCCGTCTGTCTTTACGTCTGTCTATCTATCTATCTATTTATACATCTGTCTGTCTTTCAGACGAATTACGTAGTTTGTGTGACAATTAAAGTTTTGTCTAATTTGAAATACATTTTATCAATACCGATGCATTTAATGTGTGTTTATTTCCAGTCTTGGAGCAGACCATGATGGCGAAGGTAGAGCCAAGAAATGTAAATCTGAGGATTTTTTTATCATGTCTGTTCATACTCCATATTTCGACAAGACGACACCATACTCCAGAAACCCATTTATTTTTTCTAAATGCTCCGTGAAATCGTTCAGGAAGACTCTGATATCCAAGTATGTACACACAATATCGAAATATAAAAAAACATATATAACTGCATTTGTTTCACAGTTTTGTTTATAGCGGTCATTTTGAGCAACATAATTGTATTTCATTGGGTGTACCATTCACAATCGTACCTCGGTAATAAAAAAATAATGTCTCTATAAGGAATAGATTGATAACGTGGTGTTCATTGTGTGCATACACTTATTGTATCAAATATTTTATGTTTTTCAGCAAACAGTAAATATAAATGCAAATAGGAAGAAGAGTGGGTTGTTAGACAGCGACTCAATTGATAAAATCTCTCTACCGATCTTTATATTCTATGCAATTAATTTCCGTATTTCAGACAGTGTGTGCATTATAAAGGTTCGGTCTACAACATATCCGAATGGATGACGTTTATGACGCAACAGGCAGGAGATGTCTTTACTCCCACTGAGCAGTGTAGGATTATTTATGGACCCAACTCATTTCATTCTGGGGTATGTACGTTGTGTGCGTCAGTATGCTAACTTGCATATTTGCTTTGTCATTTCATGTGAATATCATACAGTAAAATCAGCGATGACAACTGTTATAGTGTCGTTACTCACTTTAGTAATTGTTCAGCATAATAAATTTCGCATAGAATGCGACGCATCTATGGTCTTAAACTAAGGAACTAAAAGAAGAGCAACGAACACGTTTATATAATCGATAAAGTCTTGCAATGAATTTTTAAAAAAAATTCAAACTAGTGTTTTAAACCTGCAAGTTAATGAGGACTTCAATTCTAATACATTACTTAAGCAAGTATTTCCATATATTGTATTTGAATCCATCAGTAATTCATTCCAGAGACTGTTCACAAAAACGGAAATGGGCATTTTAGCCATACATAACATGAAAATCTTGCACACAATAAGACGACTAGGATGTTGGTCACTTTTTGCTTCCTGAAAAGTCTATGTTTATATATAATATCAAGAATTCCACTCAGAAGTTAGTAACCAAATCATTTATAACCTACAAATCTGATACATTTCTATTGAGCATAAAAAGATGTCCAGCATCGTCGATGAAATGCCAAGGACGAATTATTAATTGAGTGTTCTAAACAATTATAGGGAGTTTAAGGTACGTGGTAGAAGTGGTAAACGTAAAAACAATTACTTCAATGCTTATAGATTTTTTAAATGCATATATACTTTTTTAAAATAATGTTAAATAATACAAATAAAAGATAGAATCCTTATACTTTTAAACACAAAATGTGTATAACTTAAAAGACAACTGGAATTCGATAGATTCACAGATCGTTTCATTCACATAGTGTTAGACACAGGTAACCGGGAAGGTAGAGTGTTTGTTTGATTTTTAGTCAATTGACCAGAAATTTCGCTATGGTGCATCGATGTTTCATAACAATATCTATAATGTTCTCGTCTGACGTATAAAATTTCGCAATTTAATCGTGAGACCATGGATAATCGAACCTTAGTCAGGATCAATGTCAACAACAATAACAAGGCTGGTTAAACTCAAATTGGTTCTGGTATCATGTCTAGTTAAATAACGGACTCGCACCTAAAAAGGTGCACTATCTCGGTTGACACATAAACTTCCATTGTGCCGATGATCATGAGACGTCAAGCTCTGTCACGTCTATCGGGTTGTGTAATTTATAGAAGGTACACATAAACAACGAACATTAATGACATAATGGACAGTTTTACTTTCCTGCAAGTACAAGAAAGCTATAAAAACTAATTGTTTATTTTCTTCATAGGAATTATACTCATGCCATAAAAGAATATATATATATATATATATATATATATATATATATATATATATATATATATATATATATATATATATATATATATATATATATATATACGAAAGAGAGATTCATATGCAATGAAGTTTACAGATATGCCAAGCAAAAAGCATCCCGCTCACAAAGGTAGAGTCTCTTGTGTTACCCAAAATACTAGATCATTATCTCAGTCTAAAGAAGCATATATATTTCAATATATTTCTCATATGTAAAAGCACAGGCGAGAGTTTTAAATGGCCAAAATTGCATTGGATTCTGTTATTACACAGTGTGCTTTTTGGCATGAAGTATATGACTTGCTGTTAGTAGCATCAAGTGCTGGTTATGATTTGGTCAGGAAATGTACTTTGAATGGTATTTTGTGATAAATTCAGGAATTGTGTTTTTATTTGTAACGTAGTTTTAAGCATTGTTTAGTCAGCAGTATGGCAGTGTATAGTGATTAATAGCACTGGTACGTCATGCATGAAACATGCAGCATCATGCACCAACCACAGTATCCTGACAACAGGTCGACCAGTTCTAAAACTAACCTCTCGCAGCTGACTATTTATGTCTTTTATATGACTTAGCCTGCGCGTCCTACCGCTTCCGAGGTAGACGCTTTAATCACACATGGTAGAACAAAACCTCTATGACAAGTGGCGTGCATCTGAAAAAGATTGATACAGATTATATACAATTTATATTAACGAATGCTCATTGTTAATTCCTTACTTTAGAGATTAAACAGATATGAAAATGCAGAGTCCGGAATCGCGATTCCGGTAATAGAGTTTAGAAATGTAGCGGATTATCAACGAAACTCTCAGTCAGATCACTCAGTTGATAGAGTTCATATATGGGAATTCACAATCCAATACGAAATCGTTCACATTTTTCACGTTAGGTACATTAATAACAACCTCTGCACAACGGTCAAAGATAGTCTGTCTCGCGTAATTATTATGTTTGAATTTAGTTTATTTTCACCATTATTTTATTTTAGTGCAAATTTTTACTGAACAGGATCAAACAGTATTTCTGACCCTCTTTTAGATGAAAACGTTTTTGAATTGTTTATTCGAATTATTTCGGTGTGGAGTGTTGTGACGGAATAATATCCATATATTTTACATGTCTGTGCACTATATACCTTCAGATATGAATGTGCGACAAAATGCAAAATGTCGTGTGCAAAATGCAGGCGTAGATGGTAACTTTAATCATGTGCTACTTATGCTGCCACGCCATTAGCAGATTAAGCTTTATCTACATACAATTATTCTGCTCCATTTGATTGGATAAAATATTTTCTTGGAAGTTAACAATAATAGCGTCGTTGTATTGCATCTCAATGATGTCAATAACAAGTCAAGTAAGAACCATTTTACCAAACTTTTGAGTTAGTGCAGATGCGAGATATATATACTACAAAATATTGCCATCATACAGTTAAGATCATTTTTATAATTTCCCATTTAAGAAAATTTAACCCAATTACGCTGGTAACAGGCACCCATTGCTTTGCCTGCCTGATGCGTGACAGAATATGGATGGTATGTGCAGGCAATGCGATGGGTGGCGTCTATCCGCGGACCTGCGTTCAAATCTCCTAAGTTTGCGGATTAAGAAAGTCTCTAACCCTGGCGATTGTATTATTTGTATTAAATTAGTAATTGTGCCTACTACTCTCAATGATTCTACTATATAATCTTGGGAAAGCACTTTCTATTCTGATAGGTATATGTTTATAATTTTATCTATTTGTCTGTCTGTATTCATCTCTCTCTCCCTCTCTCTCCATTTATGTATGGATAAAACGTATATAAGAGAGAGAGAGAGATAGATAGAGAGAGAGAGAGAAATGAGGAGAGGAGAGAGTGAGGGGCTATTATGTCTTTCATGCATTTTTTTTAAAAACAGTTTACACAAGCCATATCACCATTGTCTTTGCTTTTGTATTCAAATGATACCAAAGACTGTTGCACTTATATGTATACCCTTTGTCTTTAAATATATCTTATTGCAAAATTGATTTTGCATCTACCCCATATCACGTTTCTGTATTTTAGATGTTGACGATTGGTGAGTGTGCATATAATCTAAAATTTAATCTTGAATAAATTCCGTCGATCGTGTTATATTTTCTACCATTTGTTTTTTGATCGTATTAACGTCATCACCGTTTTCGCAAGTGTATCCATTCTTCCTTTGTAGCATCTTATCATTTCAATGTCAGTAATAAAAAGGTGCTTTTTCATACAATGACTTATTAGGCATTTTATTAAAATCTCTGTCGTATTCTCTCCTTTATTTTCTATATTGCGGATACATGATAAGATCATCCGATAACGTAGTCAATGCAATAAGAAAATCAATTAGGGTTTTTTGTTGAAATGACATAAACCTTGCGAAAAAAATTGATTTACGAGCGGCATTGTACATACAACTTTAGCAGATGTAAGCTCATTTGACTGATTTATTTAGTTTTAAAAGTAATGGGTAGCTACCTGGACACATAAATAAAACTATACGTGAGAATTCAAAGGGAGTAGGAATCCAAGTGCGACCAAAGAGCCTCGCGATGAAGAATTGCAGGTGAAAATTTGTTATGCATACATTTACTTTAATTTAACCTTCTAACCGGAGATCAATAATTGCTAAACCACATTGTTATAGGAGTCAATAGATCCAGACAATTTACCCTTTGTGTCATATAGATAACCTTTAGAAGATCAAAAGTAATTTTATGCTTTTTTCTGCAGATTTTCTTAGGTTGATTTTCTCGATTGAAAGCAGTATTAAAACTTACAAAAAGAAACAAAAATAGTCACTCAACTTATTGCTTTTCTGTATCATAACGAAATATATAGCTTTGACTCCACAGATACAGGAGAGATGATGTGAACTAAATAATTTATCAGTTCATTTGAATGAATCTATTATTTAATAAATTTCAACATAATCAATGCCAACTTTTGGATACATTGTGTACAACTTCTCATTTGACATACGTTGTATAGCGTTACTATATATATAAAATTATAACCATTGTGCAGGATTTTCATAATTAATTAAAATGAGGGTGGTATATGAAAGCCTAATATAGAATTATTTCCACATATTGCATATTTACTTATTAAATACTATGAAATATATGTTCCCTCCAACATCTGGCGGTTTGAAGGACAATTATATGGACAAATTTATTTAATACCGAAAGCAAATGATATGCTTTACTAGGTGGTTTTTCTTGCCTAGCTATATCTACCACTGCATATAATTTAGGATCATTGCAAATCCATTTGCCATTGGATAATATAGATTCATTTTGTATATCTGATACAAATGTCAAATATATCAAAACATTTGTGTTCTCTTTATTAACAAGTGAATGCAAACTATTCCAATACGACCTCAAAAGCATTGAATGTATAGCAAAATTGACAGGCTTATAGTCAGAGTTATATCTTTTCTTTATGCTGGTTGCTCCATTCATCTTTATGTTATAGTTTTAATTACTAAAATATATTCATGTTTATACGTACCAAGACATGCAATAGACATGCAATACGTCCTGCATGTCTACAACCATCTTGTGTTACTATATGGTCTTAAACTAAGCAATGAAATAGCCAAAACAACAAGATGAGATTAATTTAGCAAGCGATTTATTTACCGAAATTACAAATTGAAAATATAAACAACCCGGTATTGTGACTTACATATCAAATAATCAATACCATATAATCACACGACCATAAGAATGGAACATTACAAATGAATTCCAATACTCTTGAATATGCTTACATAACAATTTTGGTTGTGTTAAAGTACAAAGAGCATTGACGCATCACAAAGGCACAATCCAAATTGCCTTTCAATAGATTATCAATGACCATAAGGTATTGCTTTATTACAAATATTTAATGCGCATATTTTATCCAAGTAATTAGTTTAAAAATTGATATCTGAGAACAAGTAAAGTCTGATAATAAATTGCCAACCACAGATTGAAACAAGGGTATAAAGTACCCTGTTTACCAAAACCATTGTTTATTTTAACCCACACGAACTAAAATAAAAAAATGCAAATTGTATTAAGCTAAGTCAGAACTAATTACATGGAATCAGGAAAGTGCTTCTTACAAATGTGGAAACACTTGGTCAGTTTGATGCAAAAGGCATTTGCGATGATACTATACATTTCATTTCAAAGGAACTGAAACAACTTTTTAACAAACATATAGTATGCATTTACCACAACTGATTTTGTATTAAAGCAACATATTTGAGTTCATAGAGACACCTTGCTACTCAAAGCCCGACCTATCTAATGCATTGCAATTTATATTATTAACCTACGCGATTTCTCTTTGTCAAAATATAATTGATGATATATTCTATGTAAGATTAGTTTCGGATTTTTATAATACATTAGACCTTGTTGCAATACTATGTGCAACACAGATGGAACAAGTAATATATAACTTCACTGTGAAGTTTTGTTCTTTTATTTAAAAAGCAAATTCACGATCACATCATATTATGTGCCTATACAAATGTTCAGTAATTACTATCCACGATATATATATATATATATATATATATATATATATATATATATATATATATATCTATATATATATATATAGATATATATATATATAAACATTATGATATATGACTGGAAAACAAAATAATCCTTAAATGGATTACATGCTCAATGATAAATAACGACTTGTCAGTGTCACTGTCTACCTGCTACCATCGCTTTAAAAGGGCTCTTTGCGGTATAAAATGCAACAGTAAAAGCCTAATCCTACATTTCTTTTCATCGTTAATCAAACCCATTTTATCAGCATTGCTCTCATAGGAAAAAGAGGTGAATGCTAAGGTATTCGGTGGAAGCTGGCTTGTTTGATAAGTGGTTTAGTAAACATTCAGCTATACCTCAACTTAATTGTTTAAGACTGGATAGATTTCATCAACATTGAGCTTAAAGTCTATTCACAGTAGTAGGGAAAAGTAAGAAGTTCTAGCCCAAAGACCCTTTTTAAATCCCCTGAGACCTAACAAATACATATTACCCCTTCTCTCTTGTCCTTAAACTCCCACCCCAAATGATGTACATAGATTGAAAGGCAAATCCCACCCCATAACATGTATACCTTGGACTTGGTAACAGATGTTAGCTAATCTATATCATCTATAGAGCGCTAGCCCAGCTGTTTAACGGTATGTCAACTCCATCTCAATAGACATATTTTTTTAATTCTGCCTATGAAAGTGTGTTGTCAGGAAAGATTAATATTTTTATACCAAATGAGCTAGTATATGCTGAGGTGTGTTAAATTTAATTCATTTGGTGTTCTAGAATCAGACAGAACGTAACTAAAATCCCTTAGTCTATATATATATATATATATATATATATATATATATATATATATATATATATATATATATATATATATATATATATAACGTCATATGGAGACTTAATCATATATTTTCAGAAGATTCCAAATCACTAGTATAAAAGTCAGTTAGATTTCTCTTATAGTCATTGCGTGCTGTACTTTCAAGGAACAATGAATATTAAACCAGGTGAATCAGGTAAGTGATTTTATTTATATTTCATCACCAATGATTAACGTTGCAACTGTTGACATTAAAAATTATCACCATGATAGAGACTTAACCTTACTCACACAGCGACGAGCTTTCAACAAATCTTGTATTTGAGGTTTGCTTAGAGGATATTTTTGCCGATAAAATATACCTTTGACCGATTGGGATCAATTGCAAGTTTAGTATATTTTTGTTGGCTAATCGGACTGTGAAAATATACTCGCTGTCATCAGATCTGATGAGTGAAAGTTTTAGCTTGTCACGTGTTCCACTGAAACATATAATGGATGTTTCATTATTAATTTCAACTGTTAACTGTTTGCCGTCCATCATCGGATATTTGATCTTGCTACTGTAGCTATATGCCACTGTCAAATTTTCAAACATTATTTCTTTAGTTTAGATAAAATTTCATTTGGAAAAGATAATGTCGAGTATAGATCTATCATCATCACAATTCCCATGTGCAGGTGTATTGACTCCATTTTCACAATACCGTTTATCAACGAAATTACTCAATCCGCATTTAATAATGACATCTGTTTCGAGCTTATCATTTGTCCGAATTGCCGTCGCTCTTATAAAACTAACACCGCCATCAAGCGCATACTTGTAGTCATCAAATTTCATAAACATTTTTTAAAAAACGCGAGGCAGACATTTTGCTTTTTTCGTTATTTTATTTTTATCTAACAATACGGCATACATTTTGCTACGTAATCCGATAAAATATTTGATTGCGTTTGAGTTCATTTCATCTTTGAACTTACTAATAACCTTTTTATTTGTGTCGTCATGAAATTTACTGTCACGTGGGTAATCGGAATGATCAAAACAGAAGTCGATTATGAAACATGTCCTGATATATGTCCTCGCATTCGATTTCATATACGAGCAAAACGCTATCATTAAACAATAATCTACTGTCCGGCCACTGATTTTTAACAAAAGTATAATGAAAAATCGTATATGAACCACTTTGATAAATCTAACACTGAAGCTCCAACATAAATCGGCTTGCTTAATTTTAGATTTGATTTTCTTCTTTGTATCGCAACAAGAATCTCGTTAAAAATTTTCATGCTAACAAAATCATCGTCTGACACAAGTTTCTGCGATTGATATCATTAACAAGTTCGATATTTACGAGTTTCCTCATATTCTCCATCGTCTTACCAAAAACGGAATTTTTCATCTGTTTGAAGAATTTTTTCTCAAAATCAATTTTTGCTACAGCTCTTCATGAATAGTTTGAGTTAATGTAACCTTTCATCCAAGTCGACTGATCAAATTTTTGGACACGATGAACTTTTTTCAACACGACACAAGCATCGACTGCTTGTTTTAAAACTTTGTAATGCAAAACATAAGTTTGTTAATCAAATTTAGTACTAGTTTTGTGGCCATGAAATTTTGTCTTGGTGATGCTGACGTTTGTTCCTGGGATAATAAACTATAATCTATAATTATCGATTCCGCGCATGAAGGGGTAATCGTTGTCAAATTTGTGTAGCCAAGTTGGATAATCAAGATCAAATTCAACGAAATGCGAAACATTGTCAGGTATTTTTTTTTGTCTTCGATAGAAATCGATCAGCCGTGATCCAATGTAATCCACCAAAAGGCATTGGTTCTGCCATTGAATAACCGTAAAGGTTCTGCCATTGAATAAACGTAAAGATTATTGCAATCTAGATAAATTATACACTTCGAAGGAAGCTCAGGATTATACTCTTTTAAGTATTTATTGTTTGCTTCAGCATATTTCTTCGTCATCACGCTAATACCGCCTCTGATACATTTTTAGTTGAAATTGACCGTATCAACGTCAGTCAGTAATTTTAACCTTACCTTACTAAACATCAGCAGAGCATCCAATGACAACCCGCGGGCAGAATAATACCAGCAAGGATCTAGTCCGTAAATATTATAAAAAAACTTCACGAAAACTTTCAAAAAACATCTGATAATAGTAACACGTCAGTTTTCAAATACAAATCCTGATAATCACCAAGCGTCTCAAAATCAAACTCTTTCAAGATATCTTGTGCTTACTTATACTCGACGTCAGTGATATTTTCATTATTAAGTTACGAGTAAAATTTGTCTTTGTCTGGTAAATATGTTTCATCAAATTTACTCCAGTCGTCGAGATAATACTCCTTTTTTAGCTAGTAGATTAAATTTATCTCCAAAACAGTCTCTTACTATAACCTTTTACTTGCTCATCTAACGATGCTGCAATAGACAGCAAGTTGTCAATAAAACGCAATTTACCTAGCGTAACTGACATGTACTTTTCAAAATTATTTTTAATGCATTTGATGACGTCATCGAGTTTTAGACGAGCTCTTATGTCAGGATCACCAAAAGCTTCTACGATAATGTGGCTATCATATCTTCGAAAGTTGTGATGAATAACTGGAATAAAATCTCTAACGTGAAATTTTAAATTACATAGATCATGAGCCGCTCCACGGTACTGTCCAGTCAAATGGCAATGGTCACGTACCTTTTTGTTATCGTCAAAAGCTTTTTCACAATTATGACAAACTTCTGCTTGCTCGTGATCAGATTTTTGTTGAGGTGTTAATTTTATGATCGGAGTACGACTTTTCAAACGATAAAATATGTGATCAACTTCGATAATCAAGTATTTGACAAGCCAGACAGCTGGATTTTTACCACGACAGAGTTTGATTGGTTTAGATAGTTTCGAATCAGCACAACAAACTACCTTGTACGCTATTCCGCACGGAACATGATTTTGAATTTTTCTTGTACTTGATTGGTTGGGATAATTTTCTACACCAAATAGAGGTTGAAGTAAGCATTCGAAATCAGCGTATATGACGAAATGAATTTTTAGTTTGATTATGATGGACAAATTGCAACACGCTATTTTCTTTGGACGGCATTGTTATTCTTTGAACGTCACTACAATACTGCAAATGCTTTTGTAATGTTTCATTATCTCTACAACCGTGCAAGCAGCGATAAGTAAAGAACTTTTTGTTGTTATTCTTATAATACTGTCTATAAACTAGTCCGTTAAAATTTTTGATCCAAACGTAATGATTATTATAAAACAGTAAATTTATAATTGATTGTGAAGCTTTTTCTGAAATATATCTCGGATAGACGTTTTCTTTTTCGTCTAGTCCGAAAACGTTAATCGAAAATTTGTTTGCTTTTCAAATTTTGGTATTTGATTTTCTACCACTGGAAAGTCAATATCTTTAAAATTTAATCTTGACAGGTTACTGATATATTTCTCAAAGCGATCAGCATGATTTTCTGCTGGAAATAGCTCGGAAAGAACAGCCCATTGGACATTTGCTATCGTCGTTTTTTACGTTTACGCAACATTTTTTTATTTTTTATTTTTGATGGCAGGTCGATGTACGAACTACCGCACAATACGTCATATTTAATCGTGTGAAACAATTTCTTTGGTCATTACCATCTTCCAACTCGAACCTAATTTGGTGCATTCTTCTATCTTTTTTCCAAATTTCAACATTGTTATACTATTGTTTCATATCTAATTGATTGTTCGATTGATAATTTATCGCACACAGCGTATGCTCTAATGTTGAAAATTCAATTAGAGTTAAAAAATATAATAATATAATCACACAAAATTTAACAAGCGCATGCGAGCACGAGCGTTATTACACTCTCCGTAAGTATCAGCTATACGCTGGAATTGCATTAGGTTCGGTGATACATATCATACACAATCTTCCTGTCGGAAGAATAACACTAGCAGGTTATAAGATTAAAGTAGGGGGATATGGTACCTAGAGAACGGAAATGTTTAGAAAAGATATTTATTTACACATTATTCTGCAATGAAATTCCAAAAGGACAACGTGTATATCATTATAACTGTGCGGTCAAGGATGACAATATCGTAAACTTATCCTTACAAGATAAGTTTCAGCCGCATCCGGTCTTTAATTTATATAAGGCTAACGATCGCAGTATTATTAGAAACAGAAACACTAAAAAATTTCTTGGTAGTAATAAGCAATATGGGATATCTCATAGTAAGTGTTAGAGGAACATCGACAGATTTTGCTAATTATCAATCGCATATATTTGTTTACGAGCTGTTTAAAACAGATCTATACCCGATGGTCTGGTCATTAATCAAATCAATAACGTAAAAACAGACAATCGACTGGTAAATCTAGAACTAGTTACGCAGCAGGAAAATGTGAGAAAAAAGGACGAGGTGGTAACGGTAGTAATTTTAGACGTCCAGCAAAACCTATTATTTCGTTAAACCTCGAAACAGACGAGGAGATCAAATTCAAATCAATTACAGCTGCGGCGATATATTATAACATAAATCACAGAGCAGTAACGTTTGTAGATGATAGAGTAACAATATCAGCTTTTTCAAGCGAATACGATGCTAGGATTTGTTTTGGATATGATGTTTAAAAATATTTCATTGCTCGGTTTTAGTCAAACAATGATGAGCAAATGCTTTAACATCATTGCGATCAAATTTAAACGTCGTTACTGCACTTTCATTAATTTATTTTTTGCTGCTGCTATTAATAATATTTCATGAGAATCACTTAGCATCACAATAATGTCAACGGAATATGCACTATAACCTGACAAGCATTTTCTTACCGCTTCGGCTAGGTCCTTATAATTTAATATATTAACTTTTTGGTTATATTTTACCTCGTCGGTCATCTTCTAATAATAAATTCGATAAAAATATATAATATGGACCTGATGAAACGACTCGCTGAACTATATGCAGAGGATGCCACTGCAAGAGATGTAAACATTAACGACAAAGTTGCAGACAATATTACAATCATTAACAATATGATAACCAAATTTGCTGGTTATAGCGAAGATGATATTTTATACAACAACTAGTCTGACGATGATGATAAAATAGTCACCGTCGTTGGTAGATCACATTATAGCAGACCAACCACTGGAAAATATAATGTCAAGTATTACATTGCTAAAACAGTAATAAAATTTAATTTTACCGTTCCCAAGCAACAACTGTTTTGGCAGCTAATCAGACCTTTCTTAAACATCAACATTCCAGGCCGACAGAAAAACATCAAATTCGATTTCATGTTTGTCAATTTTTAATCTGATGAAGATCTCTGACGATCGCAGACGAACTCTAATATCGTTATGTAAACCAGCAAAATGTAAATCTGTCAAACGAAAGTATGACGAAATCTATAATAACATTATTTCGTAATTTGTTTGGTTGGAATCCAACTGTTAAATTTATCGCTATACCCACGCCATTTGACTAAACTTGTATTACCTTTCTTCCTAATCACTTCCTCGATCACGAAAAGATCTTGTTCAGTTTTTTTTGTAGTTCTTGCTCGCAAATACTACCTACGATAGGCTCCCCTGCCAGATCTTTTAACGCGTAAGTCACAGGTATTGTTAAGAGTACTTTATCAACCACAAATACTTCTTCGCTCCAGGTCGGAGTCAATCATTTTTCAAATACCTTTTTGGTCAAAGAGATTCTAACTGTGTCACCGACCTTAAATTTATGTCTGCGGTACATGTTTTCATTCGCCAATATCCGATTTTTAATCGCGTGATTGGGTGACATTTTAGTGGTTCGATGTTTCGTGTTATTATATTCGTCTACGATTTGAGAAAGATTATCGATGTACCTGTTGTTGTTTTTAGCTGTCAAACGTTTGCATATTTTTTCGTTTAGCGTGCGATTAAATCTCTCGACAACAACGCTTTTCCCTTCGTTTCCTTTAACGTATTTTAAATAGTTTGTTCTAGAAACTGCGTAAACATTTTGTTAAAATACTGTTCCGTGATCAGTCCAGATTTTATTCGGTTTTCTTTCTGTACTCATTACTATTTGTTTTAACGCATCAGTCATTGAAGTAACTGTCTTATCTGAAACAGGCACACTGAAAGCGTATTTGCTAAAAACATCTATCACATTAAACAAATAATTTTTGTTATCGTTAAACTGAGCTAGATTGGATACATCCACCAATCTATTGCCCAGATATCATCTACAGCATAATCGACAACTTTACGTCTCGCAAGCCTTTTTAGTTTTGTGTAGTTCGACTGCAAGATCATCGTATAATTCTTCTACAAGTACTAATTTATATTATGCTCCACTCATTCCCTGAATAAATCTTCTATCAACACGTTCTCTCATGTTTGTTGGCTCCATGTCACGTAATTCGCCTAACATTACTTTATCACAATCTGCTTTCTAGTTTTGGTTTTGGTAATTTTCCAATAATTTTGTGTATATCTATACCTGCTCCAATTATTTATCTGTTACATGATTTACATTATGTAACGATTTTATCCTGTTCGATGAAAAGATCTTTGTCAAAATCGTAGTTGCATTTCATTTTATTTTATTACGTTTCATAAGATTAATTATCGATTAATATAACTTTATCTGGACACATTCAAGCTCCAGATTTCAATAACATGCTTTTCTTTCTACGACAAATAACACATACTCTTTAACATCGTTCTATTATATTTTGTTTTATCTCTCGTCTCGTCCTTATTCTCTGTTTTAGTTTTGCATTTGATACAGTATGTCGACATGATTATACTTGCAGGTTTAGATAAAATTGATTGCAATCTTATCATTCGCATGAGAAGGTTGCTCATCAAATTGTAAAATAAATTTTAAACGTCTTTTGCTCCCATAGCTCATTTGTCTGACAAACATGGTGGAATATTAACCACAAGCGGATGTTCCAAATCGGCTATAGTTGATTAGATGAATAATTTATTTTCTCAAATTTTCTTAAAAATGTATTTTTTTATGAGATCGCTTGGAGTAAGTCCGAACGATTCAAAATAATTGTTATCGTGGACACCAACCCAGTTGGTGCCAGAGCCAACGTTGAAGTTTCAATATTTACAACACATGAACCGCCTGTTAGTACGTCATCGAGTTCATCCTTGGAAAATACTTCTCGACATCCAACAACGTCCTTCAATTTTCCGATGATGTCAAAATTGTTCAATAATGTCTGGTTCCCGGTAGAGTCAATCCGCTTGCGATTCATAGTAAGTTTGGAAGAAGGCTTCCCGCTATTCCTGCTAGCAGCAGAGCGAAAGGAATAATTCCTCCTTGTTTTGTTTGTTTGCGTTTGGTTTTCTTTTTTTTTTTCGACGATTTTGTTTTTCGTTGCGGCATTTTATTTTATACTGTTACATAAAATTAACGATATATTTGTTTGATACCACGACTTTCACTGCTTTCTACGGTGCGCTAGAGAAGAGACTGCACCTGACGCAGCCGCAAGTCCAAGTGTACCAAGTATTGGTAACACTTTAGGTATTAATTGTCCTAGCTAATACTGATAACGATGGTCCAAAAAATGCACATGGTTTTGACATTGCGGTCACATGAGAAACAGATCGAGTTTATTGATTTGTTGTTGGGTTAGCATGACTTTTACCACAGCTTTTTTCGAAGTTCCCGGAGAGATCATCAAAGAAACAGAGCTGCGCTTAGTAACAGCTGCTGGTAATTTTTCAAAGTGACCAGATTTTAGGTATATTTCTCGAGTTGTGTATTTGGTTTTCATGATTTTATGTCTAAAGTTGTTAAATTAAACTTGTACCGTCATTCTTCCTTTGGTCTAATCGATGGTCAGAAATCTATCGCTAACCAATAGCGCGTATACGTTATACTGTTCGGCTGACAGGGCGCCCATTGTCCACGTGACCTCGTTATCTTCAGTCGATTCTATAACACGATCTAAACGTTTTGATACGTCAAAGTAAAAGATGGGATAGAGCGATCGAAACTCTTCTATTGATACTTGAGATCCACTTTGAGAGTCCTGATATTTTTGTATTGCTTCCATAAGATATATGTACAACCTAGAGATGCTTTTTGTTTCATCATCAGCAAAATTGCATTCGATAACACGTTCTGGATATTGTCTGGAATTTATTCTAGCAAATATTCTTCTAACGTCTGGGTTATCGAATACGGAGTTGTCCATTATCCGATTGTTACGACGTGCTTGTCGTAGAAATACGACGAACAAGTGTCGCGGTAGTTGTTCACTGGGCGTGGTCGTCACACGTGTAATCAGTCGCATTAAGAATGGCTGTTTGATAAATCCTGTTCTGTTGGAAGTGTATCTTTTTTGTAAAGGTAGCTAGTAAAGATTCTAGCTCCATCGTTTTCTGTGCAGATGGGACAACCCGAGGCATCCACAGTGCTAATATTGTAATATCAAATTGACCTACGGCTACTCCATCATCACACAAAATGCAATCGTTTTGATCAGATCGATCTAAAATTAGGGTATGTTTTTTGCCTCGAAACACTTTATCATAATCACGGCAAAATCCGAAGATTGTGCTTAACGGCAGCTTCATCGTTATTTGGCGAGTTTCTGTGCCAAATGCTTTTCGTTTGGCAAATCCCTCGTTATATCTTATGTTACGTGTACTAATAACTCCATTTATTAAATTTAAAATCGTAACGCCATCTGCAGCTGCACCTGGTAGAGTTATACCAAGATTATTACAAGCGGCGATGAGTGAAGCTCTTGTAACGTCTGCGTTAGCGTCTACAGCTGATGCGTCTATACCAAAATTTACATCATTAGCAATAAGAACATTTCTTACAATTACAACATCTGAAGCTGCATCAGCTCCTTGTGCAAAAGCACCACTTGAAACAGACTCGCCTGAGGTAGTTGTTCCAAACGAGGTATCTTTAAGCCACATCATATTTGTGGCCACGGATCTGGAATAATCATCGCTAAACAAAACGATGTTTAGTATTGTACTCGCTATGGGTAAGTGCATCGAAATATCTTCTACGGTTTGGTTGGCTAGTTGGTATGTTGCACTTTTAAATAAGCTCCAACCGTTATTGGCGAGAGCAATTCCTGTTCCAGCTGCAATATCACCACCTGCTGCAGTTAGTATTCGGCCACGCACTTCTAAGACTTATGCGGTAATAGAAACACGCCCTGGTCTCTCGTGTTAAAAGTTCTAACTCCGGTTTTTTTTTTTTGGTTCGTTTGAGTCTTCGTCCAGATACTCGACGTATTCGAACTCTGTTACAGTGTCGTGAGTATCAATTTCTTCGGTAAGATCGAGATAATATTTAGCAGACATTTTATTTTATAATCTTTGCAGCAAGGGTTATCAGTTTTGTTTTCTTTACGAGTTTACGTACTATGTCTTCACCACTCGGCGATAATAATTTTTTTTTGTAGCTATCATAGCTTGCTTTGTTTCTTCTGTCGGCGCAATATCTGATAATACTCGATTTATCTCTGACGTGGAAGGTCCTTTATTCTTATCAGCAATATTTTGTCCTACTGCAGTACCTGCCGCAAAAGCTGCCCCTGTAGCGAAAGCTTTACCTGCTTCGTGCAATAGGCGCTACATTACACGCAATTCCTGGAATATTCACGTTTGGCATAGCATTCCAACAAGTACAAGAAATTAATCCAATCTTATTGTTTTGCAGGATCTAGTTTTATTGGTGGATTATGATGCACATAAGTTTGCGTTAATTCCTGTTGTTTGCGACGAGTCGAGTAATAATGTTGTTCACATCATAATAATATTTTATATAAGAGCGCGGTGCAAACTTTCGTACTCGGACGATGTCAGTAATCCGTTCGATCTTCGATGATCAAGTATATCAATCATTTCTTTATCGATCTCTACACTTTCGAAACCAGCTTCTTTACAGGATATCAATAGCATTAACCGACCGACTATTTCTACGTTTGATGGAAACAATAACTCCAAATCCCGTAGTTTCCTCTTGTAATGTTTTATTTCGTTCGATTTTGTATTTTATAAGAAGACTTAAAATCCCAGCCTTTACCATAGTCTCCTGGCTTATTTCGATATTGATTTGCCGCTTTAGGTAAAGTTTCAGCAATTATTCCATCCCTAATATAATTAGTACTGAAATTTTTTCTCTTCATCTTTTTGATCTTTACTTTTTTCATCAGTAGAGTGTCCATCTTGTATAATATTTTCTAATTTGTCTGTAAAATTATTATATTTTTCTTTTGACCAAGTTCGAATGTTGTCAATATCAGTGATATCATGATTTTTAATTAACTCGTCATAGTCAATATCTTCTATTTTTACCCAAGCTTGTTTTCTGTAAATTTTTATAGATTCTCCAAAAGTTATTTCAAACACACTTTCTTCTAACATGTTTTGTTCCTCAGATAATTTTTCATCTTGTTCTGACACCTTTTCTATTAGCCTCTTTAACTCATTTGGATTAACCGTCATTCTTGTTATAGCATGTTGAAGTGCAAGAGGATTGTTCATTAGCCTGTCAATCTCAACTTGTCGTACAGCAGGAACGGCAATAATTCTTACAAGTTCGTTTACAAATTTTACTGTTTCTTCTTTCGATCTATCTCCATGCCAACCGAACAAACCTTTTTCTTTCACTTTTGCTAGTTGTTCTGGAGACAATATTGATATGTCTCGTTGCATGCCAAGCATTGCCTCAGTAACAGGTTTAAAAAATTTGGTTGTTTCTTCTTCTACCTGAACTTGTCCACGCCGAGATTCTTCCTCTTTTTCTTAAAAGCCGCACGAGTTTCGAGAAACGTTTTTAGCAATTCGATTTTCTGTTGATGCCTGTCCATTATTTTATATACGCTTTACAAAATTAGATCACAGAAACGTGTCAATGCAACAGCAAAACATCTTGGTTGAATCACGCGCTAGCGTGTCAAATAAAAATAAATTGTATCGATCCTTGGTTGCATGATATAATTCGATAAATGTATCTTTAGTAACGTCACTTCACTGTTCGTTTGCAATATTTCTCACATCCACATTATCTAGTCCGGGAAATAATATGAAACAACCCTTATTTCGCCTAGTAAATCTATCGACATTATAAAAACCTTGGGCAAGATAAACATAATTACATCTTTTTTACGTGATAACAAAAAAATAAGATTTAATATTGTTCATCTTCTCGTTGTTTAGCGGAATATCATCGAATACGATTATTTTATGCTCTGACGAATCAAGTTTGCTCACTGAAACGAGATCTACTGGTTGTTTTATCAAAAATATATTCTCACCATCGTCAAGTTCATCACGAAGTTTATCATTGTATTTGTTTAGTAATTTGTATTTGTATTGCTGTGGATTAATGGTATAAATATACACCTTGTCATAGTTAAAAGTTATTGTTGAGCAAAAGATTTAATAAAAGATTTGTTTTACCTGACCCGGTTCGCCCAACAATAAGATAATGACAGTCTGGAAGTTCGTTATTATGTACATGTTTCACTAATTGCTCGGTATCAAAATTTATCATCTTTTGACATCCTATAATTTTATGTTACATTAAATCAGCAATTTTGTGTAGAAAGATGTGTATAATGAGCTAGTATACAAAGTTCGGAACATTATTGATAGATTCGTCAGACAATGCTCAGCAAGTTAATTTATCGAGATACGCTACTCTTGACCAGCGTAGAAATAAAATCAATAATTTGTTAAATATTATAAGTGTGGACCCAAATAAAGTCATTCTTTTTCAGGATAGAAGAGGAAAGTTAAAAACGAGTAATATGCAACTGACCCATGTACTTACACGAATTCCAAGCGTGGTTGTTAATAATATCGTTACTTTTAATAATCAAAGTAAGATACAAGATTCGGGTAGGTCAGTTAATGATTATCTTAAAAAAAAAACTTGAAAACTGGAAATATTGCTATGAACCAGAACAAGATTACATATCTTGGAAACGCAAACGAAGATAATGACGCTGCTACAAAAACATATGTTGATGATCAGGAATCAAAGTACGTGTCGGTCAACGGTGGTATGATGCGTGCATTTCTTACCATGAACAATAATGCCATTTTAACCTTAGAACACCAGAGTCAGCTTTTGATGCCGTAACAAAAAATACGTCGATGATAAGGAAGCTCCATTCAGCAATTAAATAACCGCGCTCAAAAATTTCTTGGTCACGTGAACACGTTTTTAAGTTTTCGCAGAAACGTAACACACTTAAAAATGATTTTTTGGAAATCCATCAAATGTTGATATTAAACACGCTAATATTAACACAAAACTCAATGATATTTGAGGGATTCCTTTTATTGTTGACAAACTGATTGTAATAAAATTCCTCAAGCAAATAAATATCGTGTATACTGTTGATGCTGGATCTGGTACATAGACGAGGCAAAACAGTTCTATCAGACACTCTGCAGAAGTCACTGGGTGTATACAGATTGTCAGTGTTTAGCGTTAAAAAGTTTAAAATTTTTATCAAATATCTATGGTATTTTTCAACTGATAGTTTTTCTGTAGGAGTATCTGTGGTATTAAATAACGTGTTGAAAAAGACTTTATGCGCTTCATCCAATTGATACATGTATAATCAGAACGGATTATGAGTGGTGTTTGGAATTTATATCTGAAGCATGATTACCTACTACTTAACCAAACATAGGACTATGTGAAATAATATTATAATGAAAACGTATAGTTGATTTCAATCATATTTCAAAAGATATTCCAAAACAAGATGCTGACGCACTAATACAATATTACATATATTATCATAAAAAAACTTGGTGCGTGAAAACAATTTACAAATACAACAAAATACTTCGAATAATATCATATCTACCGTTGTTATTGACCAGTTCTGGTATAATTTCAAGTGGAGCATCATTAAATACGTTTTGCTAATTATATCTGGTGTTGATGTTTCTCTTTCAACAACGTGTAGGAAAGTTGAACCTAGACTAAAAAACAGTTGCCAAGCAGCCAATATCTCTTATAAAGAATTACTTTATCAGATACGATCTTACTTGCGTGGTATAAAATATGATATGGACGATTTAGTACGCGAGTTCCGTATTATTGACAGTATGTTAACAGATATTCTACCAATTAGGGTCAGCAAGTATGAAAAAGATTAACAAAACAAGTATGAAATGTAAAATAATTTTAAGATGTAATATCACTTACCTGATTCGCCTGGTTTATAATACATCCTTCTTCCTTGAAAGTGCAGAACGCAATAACTACAAAAGAAATCTGACCTCCTTTTATACTAGTGATTTACATTGTTCTGAAAATATATGATTAAGTCTCCATATGACGTGTATATATGACTAAGGGATTTTAGTTACGTTCTGTGATTCTAAAACATCACGTGATTGAATTTAACATACCTCAGCATTTACCTAGCTCATTTGTTATAGAAATATTAACGTTTTCAGACTAAGCACTTTCATCGGCAGAATGAAAAAAATCAGAGGCTGTTGAGATGGAGATGCAGCTCACACACCATTAAAAAGCTAGGCTAGCACTCCATAGATGATATTGATTAGGTAACAGATGGTACCAAGTCTAAGGTATACATGTTATAGCTTGGCTAACGCTCAATAGATGATATCGATTAAATAACATCTGTTACCAAGGGCTAGGATCTGCCTTTCAATTTTATGTAAATCATTTGGGGTGGGAGTTTTAGGACATAGAGAAGGGGTAATTTGTATTTTTTAGGTCTCGGGGGATTTTTAAAAAAGGGTCCTTGGGCTACACCTAATATTTTCACATTTTTTCTAATATATAGACAAAACAACGTTGTAACAAACATCAAACTATACATAAATTTACAACATTTTTAAGGTTGTGGATGAAAACATTTGTCGTCAGTTGAAATGCAGAAATCCAATAAGGAATTCGTGGCTTACGAGATACATTTTTGCAGCAAGAGGAACCAAATGTGGAAACGACATGGTAATCTCAATATTTTTCACACACACAAACACACACACATACAAATACATAAGCTCCTCTGTGTGTGTGTGTTGTGTGTATCGTCTAAGTCCTAGTGACATCTACTCATTTAGTGAATTCTGATCAAACATGATCAAATAATGTTGAAAAAGAAAGGAAAATCCCATAAATCGATTTGTTTGTTTCGCAATATTATAAAGACGTTTGAAAAAAAATCATTAAAGTGTATGGCAATCAATTACCAAATACAAGGTGTGCATGGTTACCAAATGCAGGCCGCATTATGTAAGAAATATACATCAAGACCATTTTCTTACTTGGCGATTTTTAATTTGCAGTGGTGCATTGAAGCAAAGTTTTAGTGACATCTACTCGTTATGCGAATTCTGATCAAACATGTTTAAGGAACGTTGAAAAAGAAAGTATAAGCCCATAAATCGATTTTTTGCAATATTATATAGACGTTTGAGTTGAAAAATTAACCAAAGTGTATGATAATCAATTACCAAATACTAGGTGTGCATGGGTACAGACTGCATGCTGCTTTATGTAAACAATATACATCAAGATCATTTTCTTTTTATTTTTTTTATTTTGCAGTGGTGCATTGAAGGAAAGTGTGTCAAAAGGTCCTAAATAGGTAGGTGCATACCACATGGATTGGTTCTCCGGGATAAGGTTATTCATCTACTGAAGGCATCTTCCCAATTATATTTACTCAGATTCCTATTTAATGATAAAGCCATTCATTGATTTTCTGTTAAACAGCTAATCAATATCAAGACATTTCCCTTCAATTTTGTTAAAATCTTTATTTATAAATTCTTAAATAATGTCTTATTTATTGCGTGTTGCAATTGACAGTTTATTTGAATATACTTACGATTGAAAAAGCCAGAATAATGATGATGATAATGATAATTATGACGATGGTTGTCACACTGAAAATTATATAATGTTGCTTACTGAAATTTGTGAAATACAAATAAACGCCAATTACTCAAAAACTTACTACAGTTAATGCAGTCCTCTTTGTATTTTGCAGGACTGAACTACCACATGTCACTCTAGCACATGCAGTAATTAGAAGAACCTTAAGACATGCATGGACATCTATTTGTATTGTTACTTTTAAGCTCGTTCTATGTAACATAAAAAGAAAAAGTGCACACAACGAGC